>JAAGEH010000311.1:9311844-9332514 GCA_011751065.1 Lasiurus cinereus | reverse complement strand
TTATCCAGGATGCCATAACGTCACGACCACTCAGGAGAAGGCTGCATGCACATGGTGAGGCAAGCTACAGATGGTGCAGGCCTGCAGAGAACAGGGCCTGCCAGTCGCACGCACCAACAGTCCCGCCTCTGTGCATGAACTGCAGAGGAAACACCTTTTCCGACTGCTCATTGGCTAAGCTGCCGGTATGCCACTCACAGTGTTCTTGGTAACTTGGGTAATAAGAATCTAAGAAGGTGATGTAGGAATTTTCCACCTCACTCCTGGAGGAAAAAAATAAAGGTCCACTGTTGGAGGGGCTAAGAAATGTCATATCCTGCCCTAGCCAGGTTGGCTCAGTGGGCAGAGCCTCAGCCTGCTGACCTCAGGGTCTGGGTTCGATTCTGATCAAGGGTATGTATCTAGCTTGCAAGCTCCTACCAGGCCAGGGGCCATGTCAGGGCTCATGCAGGAGATAACCAATCAAAGTATCCCTCTCACATTGATGTTTCTCTCTGTCTTTCCCTCTCTCTTCCATGCTCTCTAAAAATCAATGGAAAAATATCCTCAGGTGAGGATGAAAAAAAAGAAAAGAAATGTCATATCCTATGAAAGAGACATCTTGAAAATGCCTAAAGAAAGTTGTCATTTTTTTATGAGGAAGGGACTGGTGTCCATGTTGATGAAAATACTTTGGTAGCTGTGGCGGCTGGCAGTGGCAGCAGCGGGGTGATAGGAGGGGTGCCTTCCCCTGAACAGCCGGGTCACCTCCAGCAGAGGCGCCTCCCTGCAGGCCTAAGCCATCAGTAGGACATTCCCTGAGGGCTCCCAGATTGGAGAGGGTGCAGGTCGGGCTGAGGGACCTCACACCCCTTGCACAAATTTCATGCACCTGGCTTCTAGCGTATTATATCCCCTATGTGGTACTTTATGTCCCTGTGACTATTCCATACAAGTTGACATTTTTAACATATACAGTGGTACCTCAAGATACGAGTTTAATTTGTTCCGTAACCTTGAGGCGTGGGAAACTATGAGACGCTCGAGTCACGGTAAACTGGTGAGTCGTGTGCAGCCGGCCGATCCGCGCTATTACTCCTATCTCAAATGTTGCTCGTATTTCAAAGCAAAAATCGCTTGCTCGGTGGCTCGTACCTCAAAAATCTCCTATGTTAGGGCACTCGTATCTCGAGGTACCACTGTACAGAATTCTTACAAATAAGCAAGAAAAATGACAAGACCCCCAATATAAGAAAGGAAAAGAATATTTACAATGCACATATCAAATAGGACACCAACAACTTACTAACAAATATATGAAAAACGTACAAATTCACTAATATTCAAAGAACAATAAATTTTAGAAATGATGTCATATTAGCAAAAGTATTTAAATACAGTATTTATTGTTTCCAAGTGTGTAGTTTAAATTTATCATTTGAAAAATCAAATTGTTCAGATGTAGTTCATCTGAAATACATATCTTACTTCAGTTTGGTGCTTTTCAGGGCATTTTTACTGGCTAAATTAAATGAATTTAAGCTGAAATATTCATGTTTTCTGTGGAGCATTCAGCATCCTCAAGAATAATCAAACATAATTTTACTACGAGTTCTAAATAAACAAAGGGGAAAGTACAAAGGAAATATAACAGCATGCCCATTATCTCCTTTCAATGGATAAAATCACTGAAAACAAAAAAGGCAAAATATGAATGACTTTTATCCAGCTGTTAGAAAGCACATTTTCAACCACAAAAAAATATGTGACTCCTCCCTAAGATTAATGGAATTCAAGTATATATAAGAACAAGGAAAATAAAATTTGTTAAGTAATTGAGATATTAACTCCAACTGTCATAAGGACACCAAAATAATATCTTGCTTGGCTTTCTAAAAAGACATCCTTCACAGTAACTAAAGGAAATAAGACAAGTTACAAACAAGCCAAATTCTACTTTCTATCACTTGATAATACATTATAGATGGATCATTACAACTTTTAAATGAGTCCTTTGCAAAATGATTTTAAGTGATTGATCAAAGGTGTAAAGAGCAGTAGGGAAGTTTCACACTGACATCAGAAGACTAAAAGAAGATTTTTAATACCAAAGAATTAAATATATTACAATAACCCCTCAACATTCATCTTGGAAAAGATTACAGAAATGTCATGCATATCAACAAATGGCAGATTAAGAAAAGAGAATTAAGTGAACTTCGATGGCACGCTAAAAAAATTTTTATGAAGTTGAATTGCATCCAAAGAATCCAACTTTCCCCAAAAGACAAAAGGGAAAGCAATACTATGGGACTGTTACCTTTGATACAAAACAGAATCCGTTTTTCTGGTAACAGAGTAACTTAAAAGTCCTTTACAAACTTAAAAGTATAAAAGAAGAATAAGTATCCCACCTGAATGACAGCACAACCTATAACCTTGCTAGGAATAAATCTAACAAAATGTATGTATGCCCTGTATGGAGACAATTATACAGAAGACAAAAAAAAAAAAAAGACATGAAAGAAAATGGAGAGATAAGTCACATAACAAAACTGAGTATCATAAAAATGTTATTGTATCATATATCAGCCTATAAATATTATGTAATTCCAATACAAATACCAATGAGATTTTTTCCCATAAAACTTACCAAATTATTTCTAAAGTTTATACCAAAGAATAAAGTTTCAAACATAGCAAAAAACTGTGAACAGGGACCTCAACTACCGGTACCAAGTCTTACAAATCTACAGCATCAGGGTAGTGTGGTATTGCTGCAGGTCACAAACAAATCAGTGGACCAGAATACAGGGCCCCAAAACAAACTGCACCATTGATGGAAACTCAGTATTTCATTTGGTATTTGGTATTTGTAATACCACTGATACATGTGGTATTACATTTGGCATTACAAATCTGGGGGGAAAGAAGGGGTTGCTGGGTAAATGGCATTGAGACCACCACCTAGACAAATGTTCCTAGATCTAAGTTTAAGATGTCAATTTCTTTTTCTTATTATAGACGGGGGAGTGAGGGGAGAAGAGACATTAAAATGCATCATTCATTGAATGAAGTGGGATAGTTCAAGATGGAAGGTTAAAATACAGGTTTACTATTGCCCCCTTGTCAGACTCCTGATTAAAAGATCAATAATAAACTAATCAACAGTATTTGCATGTGTATGTAGTATTCACTGCAGAGCTAAATATGTGCTGAGGTAACTCCTTCTTCAGGATGAGTACATGACAAAGCTCTTCCATACCCAAAGGAGAATATTCAGTAGCATTGCAGACAGATGATTATTTTTGTTTACTTTCCCCAAATTGCCCAAAATCATGCTAACTTTTGTTTTAGTTTGTATACTAGATGATACATTTCTCATATAGGATATTTTAAATTTTCTTATTTTCCTTACATTTTCTAATTAGCTTCTCTATATTCTTTTGGGGAGGAAAAAATAACATATTCTTTTGTTACTTCCCCATTAACATAATCCCAGCCTTTAGAAATATAAATTATTGCTTTGCTGCATAACAATAAAGGATTTAGTACATTAAAAATCACCATAGCTGAAACCGGTTTGGCTCAGTGGATAGAGCGTGGGCCTGCGGACTGAAGGGTCCCAGGTTTAATTCCGGTCAAAGTCATGTACCTTGGTTGTGGGCACATCTCCAGTGGGGGGCGTGCCGGAGACAGCTGATTTATGTCTTTCTCTCATTGATGTTTCTAACTCTCTATCTATTTCCCTTCCTCTCTGTAAAAAATCAATAAAATATATTTAAAAAAGACCACCATAAAAATTTTAATGCAAAAATAAATATAGATGAGATGGAGTTAATATAATTAATTAATGGTGCTCACTTAAATCAGTAACAAAATGAAAAGCTATATTTACAATATAAAAAAAACTGAAGTATATTACTAGTACTAAAATAAACAGACTGATTGATGAAACAGGAGATAAACCATAAGTAATTTTTAACATAAATAGAAGATTCCATGTATGCTAAAGAGAGAACTTTTAGTTGAAGGGAGGTAGAAGAGTTAAATGAAGTTGAAATAATTACTCATTTCTTACACTAAAATAAATTTTAGATGAGTTCAAGAATGATATTTAAAAAGAAACGGGAAAAAAATATATCTAAAAAGAAAGACTACCTAATAACAAGCTAGGAAGAGCCATTTTTAAACAAATAATCTTCAAGGAATCAATTAATTTGGAATAATTAGCTATTAATAGACATAAACAATTAAGGACAGAACATTAGAGTCAATGTTTGGATGAAAAGCCTGCCTGTTACTTAATAAGTATGAGAAATTAGTCAAGTTACTTAACTTCTGTGCCTAAATTATCATCCCTGAAATGGGGATAATATTAGTTGCTATCTCATAGGTTTCTTGTGAGGACTGAGTAAGATAATGGAATAATATCTTAAGGAAAAGTAAAATTATTTTAGCTCAAAAATATAAAAACTACAAAATATAAAATTAATGGGCATCAAATCAAACAGAAAAAAATAATTACGCAAAGTTTAAAAATTATGACACATAAGAGGCTGTTAGCCATTATATGAAGAACTCATAAACTATTAAGAAAATACTAGCAATAAAATATAATGTCTATAAAAAGAATGTATAGGGCAGCAAAGTTATTTTTAAAAGCTCAATCTAACTAGCAATCAAAGAAATGCAACATACTATTTGCCAAGTCAAAGTGGGGGAAAAAATTTAATGAGATAATGCTCATTTTTAACAAAGGTACAGGAAAACTCACATCTGCATACTTAATGTGCAAAATTTTACAGTGGCAAATGTTTTCTTGAGGCTAATTTGACAATGTGTATTCTTTAATGCAGAAAAAAAATTATAACCAATTACCCAACAAAGTGCATTTCCTGGAATTTTTCCTAAGGAAACTAGTAGAGAACAGGCACATACTTCATGACGGGCACAGTGCTGCTGCATTAATAATAATTCTGAAAAATGAGAAATAACCTAAATGTCCAAAAATAGAAGGTTAATAAAATAAATTAAGAATATCAATATGGAGGGCTAGAAAATGGCGGCGGAGTAGACAGATGCGTCTGGAGCTTTGTCGCTGGGCAGAGGGAGAGAGAGTGGCTGAGAGTCGCACTGGGAGTGTTTGTTGGCAAGTTAAGAGTCAGTTATCCTAAAGAATAAAGTAGGTGGGATCTCAATACCAGACTTCAAGCTATACTACAAAGCAACTGTTCTCAAAACAGCCTGGTACTGGCACAAGAACAGACATATAGACCAATGGAATAGAATAGAGAACCCAGATATCCAGCCAAACCACTATGCTCAATTAATATTTGACAAAAGAGGAATGAACATTCAATGGAGCCAAGATAGCCTCTTCAATAAATGGTGTTGGGAAAATTGGACAGATACATGCAAAAAAATGAAACTGGACCACCAACTTACACCAAATACAAAAATAAAATCAAAATGGATACAGGACTTAAACATTAGAAGGGAAACCATAAAAATACTATAGGAATCCACAGGAAGCACAATCTCAGATATATGCCTAAGGACTTTCTTCACCAATACCGCTCCTAGGGAGAGGAATCCAAGATGGCGGCATAGGTAAACACCTACACTGCTGCCTCGCACAACAATTTCAAAACTACAACTAAAAGACAGAACAGACATCATCCAGAACCACAGGAAAGCTGGCGGAGTGTAAGTTCTACAGCTAGAAGGAAAGAGAGGGGCTCACGGAGACCCAGAGGAGCTGCAAAAAGCCGAGGTACTGAGACGCGCGTGCTGAGAGAGTGGGTGCCAGAGTACCTGGCTGGCTTTCTCTGGCGGGAGGGAAACGGAGACTCCCAACGGCATTGAACCCCTTATTTTATGACACTAAACCCCAGATCCAGCGAAACTCATACGGGGGGAGTTTGGACTGTGAAAAGGGAGAGGTGCACGGAAATTTAGGGGAGTCGCAGAAGATCAGGTCTGGTCTCGCACGCGGACGGTGCTGCGCGCAGGACAGATTGCTGATTGTGCCGCTGGCTTTGCGAGTGGGCGGGAGACAGACCCTCCGAACTGTGCCACTTCTGACTCCACTAAGCCCCTGTTTCGGGCGAAACCCTGGGGACCTAGACTCGTGTGGTCCTAGTTCTCAGGGGAGCTGGAAAGGCAGTGGTTAGAGGCACTGCGGGGGCGCGCGCGCACAAGGACCACTCCAGCCATTACCCAGTCAAGTGAGACCCAAGGGCCGTGAAGGGCGGGGCCGACTGGAACACAAGGCGGTCCCTTAAGCCCTGAGACTCCACCCCTCCCAAGCTCAACAGAGGCTTCTTCGGTTTTGCATCTGGTATCATAAGGCTGAATCCAACACAGAAGTTTCCCCAGCATAGTGAAAATGCCGAGACAAGGGAAGGGATCACAAACAAAAGAAATGGAGAAAAAAAAACGACTGGATATAGAGTTCAAAACCATGCTTGTAAGGTTTTTCAAGAATATGCTGGAAAAATTCAATAAATTTAGTGAGACCCAAGAGGAGATGAAAAAGGACCAACTAGCGATACAAAAGAGCCAACTAGAGATGGAAAAGGTCCTACTAAAGATGATAAAGGACCAAATAGAAATTAAACATACACTGACTGAAATAAAAAATATTATACAGAGTCCTAACAGCAGATTAGAGAAAGGCAAGGATCAAGTAAAAAATTTGAAATATAAAGAAGCAGACAACATTCAACTGGAAAAGCAAGAAGAGAAAAGAATCCAAAAATGTGAACATAATGTAAGGAGACTCTGGGACAGCTTTCAGCGTACCAACATCAGAATTGTGGGGGTGCCAGAAGAAGAGAGAGAGCAAGATACTGAAAACCTGTTTAAAGAAATAATGACTGAAAACTTCCCACATCTGGTAAAAGAAATAGACTTACAAGTCCAGGAAGCACACAGAACCCCAAAGAAAAGGAATCCAAAGAGGACTACAGCAAGACACACCATAATTAAAATGCCAAGAGCAAAAGAGAAAGAGAGAATATTAAAAGCAGCAAGAGAAAAACAGTTTATTACCTACAAGGGAGCACCCATACAACTGTCAGCTGATTTCTCAACAGAAACGATGCATGCCAGATGGGAGTGGCAAGAAATATTCAACGTGATGAATAGCAAGAACCTACAACCAAGAATAATCTATCCAGCAAAGCTATCATTCAGAATTGAAGGGCAGATAAAGACCTTCACAGAGAAGAAAAAGCTAAAGGAGTTCATCAACTCCGAACCAGTATTATATGAAATGCTGAAAGGTACTCTTTTAGAAGAGGAAGAAGAAAAAGGTAAAAGCCAAAAAATTATGAACAACAAATACATATCTATCAACAAGTGAATCTAAAAATTAAGTGAATTGAAAATTTGATGAACAGAATAAACTGGTGAATATAATAGAATCAGGAGCACAGAAAGGGAGTGGACTGATAATTCTCAGGGGGGAAGGGGTGAGGGGTGTACAGGGAGAGACTGGACAAAAATCAAACACCTATGGATGAGATCAATGGGAGGGAGCTAAGGGCAGAGGGAGGGATGGGAGCTGGGTGGAGGGGTGCTATGGAGGGGAAAAAAGAGAAACAAATGTAATAATCTGAATAATAAAGATTTAATTTAAATATATATAAAATACCGCTCCTAGGCAATGGAAGCTAAAGAAAAAATAAACAAATGGGACTACATCAAAATAAAAAGCTTTTGCACAGCAAAAGAAACCATCAACAAAACAAGAAAGACCACTGTGTGGGAGAACATATTTGCAAATGTTATCACTGATAAAGGTTTAATCTCCAAAATCTACAGCCAACTTACACAACTTAATAAAAGGAAGATGAATGATCCAATAAAAAAAATGGGCACCAGACCTAAATAGAAAAAGACGACAGAAGGAAGGCCAAGAGACACATGAAAACATGTTCAAAGTCATTAATCATCTGAGAGATGAAAATCAAAACGACAATGCGATACCATCTTACACAAGTCAGAATGGCAAGCATCAACAAATCAAAAAACGACAAGTGTTGGTGAGGATGCGGAGAAAAAGGAACACTTGTGCACTGTTGGTGGGAATGCAGACTGGTGCAGCCACTGTGGAGAACAGTATGGAGTTTCCTCAAAAAACTAAAAATGGATCTCCCATTTGACCCTGTAATCCCACTCTTAGGAATTTATCCTAAGAAATCACAAACACCAATCAGAAAGGATTTATGCACCCCTATGTTCATAGCAGCACAATTTACAATAGCTACTATTTGGAAACAGCCTAGGTGCTCGTCAGCAGATGAGTGGATCAGAAAACTGTGGTACATCTACACAATGGAATACTACGCTGCCATTAAAAAGAAGGAATTCTTACCATTTGCAGCAACCTGGTTGGAACTGGAGAGCCTTATGCTTAGTGAAATAAGCCAGTCAGTGAAGGAGAAGCATCACCTGATCTCACTCATTTATAGATAATAAAGAACATTATAAACTGATGAACAAAAGGATAGATACAGAGACAGTAAAGCTTCAAACAGACTGTGAAATTACAGCAGGAAGATTAAAGTTAGGTGAGGTAGATAAGAGATCAATCAAAGGACTTGTATGCATGCATATAAGCATAACCAATGAACATAGACATTGGGGGGTTGGGGTATGCCTGGGAGGGATGGGGTAATGGGGAGATATGTATAAAAAATTAATTTAAAAAAAAGAATATCAATATGATAAATATCACACCAATGCACATTTTAGAAATATATATTTTAATTATTTTGGGAAATAAATATATCTACTTAGAATGATGTCATAATCTCGCAATTTTATGCAATCTAAAAAAGATTAGAAACAAATAACCAAATTAACAGTGGTTATTCTGATAAAATGATTATGATTTTTTTTCTTTTAGATTTCCATAGTTTTCAAATTTTGTACAATGAATATGGATTAACTACATGATTAGAAGCATTGGATATATTACTTTAAAAAACACAGCAAGGAGTGAGAAGAGATAGAAAATATGACATCAACCTCAAAACAACCCCCAAAATTGAGTATTAGTAGTTTTCTTTACGAAATTTGAGTTCAAAAAGGGAAATGGACTTTCCCAGAGTTATCATCTGAAAAACTAGTAAAATTTGAATTAAACCCAACTCAACCCATTTTGGCCACAAACCGTTGCTGTGTCCAATACATCAGGCAAAGCTACCCACCTCCAAGAAAGGGCATATGCTGTAGTATGTGCCCAACCATCATTCATAGGTCAATTGCTTTATCAATGCTATGACAAGACAGTTGGTTAAAGGCCATAAGCAGACCATACTCTACAACTATAAGGCAATTGTTTTCTAACTTCCATGTGTGTCTCAATTCTGAAGGACTTCAATGTTTTCTGAATAAATGAACAAATGCACAAAAATATCTTCTCTTTTAAAAAGGATTTTCAAATAAATTTCAGTCACCATATTGACAAATAATAAAAAATATTAATTAATTTGTTTCTTTGCCAAAATACTACCTCTGCTTAAAGTTTCTTATAAAGATAGAAATGTCAGTTTTTAAAATAATTGTAAAAAGTACTTACATATATTATAACAATTCATTTTATAGGTTTGGTCTTCTTTAAAAAAAGAATTCTAGGCTAATAACTAAAAATAATCTTCATTCATGCATAGGTTCTGTATCGGGGATTAGGTATTAAATTATTTAGTGATGATAAACTTACAACTTAAAGGCAATCAGAGAAAGTCACCATGCCCTAAAATTTAGAAATACCAACATCCTCAAAACTGGTAAAAGGGGACATAATAAAGTCATAAGAACTTATCAAAGAAAATTTCTCAAGCTTTCCTTTTCAAAGTGAAGAAATAGTACTTGGGAAAATATTGGTACATTTACACAATGGAATACTATGCCCCTGTAAAAAAAGAAGAATCTCTTACCCTTTGAGATAGCATGGATGGACCTGGGGAATATTATGATAAGTGAAATAAGTCAGCCAAAGACAAATATCACGTAATCTCACTTATATGTGCAATCTAGTAAACAAAATAAACTGATGAACAAAATAGTTCCAGTAACATGAATGCCTAGAATAGACGGACAGATCTCAGTGGGGAGGAGGTTGGGGGACAGGAAGGGATTAACCAAAGCACATATATACATATATGTACAGCCCCTGGACATAGATAACAGTGTGATAAAGGCCTGGGGTGGGGATTGGTTGGAGGGGATGGAGTGGGGTGGAGATGGGGGACATCTGTAATACTGTCAACAATAAATAAATATATATATTTTTTTTAATCTCAGAAAAGAACCTTTAAAAATTGCAAACTGATCATTGGTATCTATGTGAGCTGATTATTTCTAATGAGTAATTAATCTTTACTACCACATGAAAAGTAATAAAACAGCAATCCAGAAATGGGAGCATGGAAATATTCGAGCAGGAACATACCAGGTTGATTTCTTAAAATATGGGAGCTTGAGCCTCAGTAACAATTGCCTACACAACAACCAAAATACTGGCATGCCGTCATCTGGAGTGAAGAAAGTAGATGCAAAGGAGCTCCAAAATGGATGTAGCAGAGGGTCTTATCATGGCCTACAATTTTGGGGGCCTAATAACTGGACATGGTCAAAATAGGATGGAGGCCTAGAAATACCCCCGGTCCTCTGCATCATTGCCTAAGCAGGTAAATACCCAAAATGTATGATGGGAGTGGATATAAGTTGGTGAGTCCATGGTTGCTACTGCCCCAGCCAACTGATTCATTCCTTGGCCCTGCAGAAAGAGTGGAATGCTGATAGGAAAGAAAAGAATACCTTGCTTCTCCAGTATAAAAGGGAGATGTGCATCCTGATCAGTGTTGTTTTAGAGCATAGGCACACACATCAAAAGGTCATGAGTTTGGCCCAGCCATCATGGTTCAGTGGTTGAGCATCAGAACCAGGAACCAAGGGGTGGTGGGTTCGATTCCCTGTCAGGGCACATGCCTGTGTTGCAGGCTCAATCCCCAGTGAGGATGCGTGCAGGAGGCAGCTGATTGATGATGTTTCTCTCCCATCAATGTTTCTATCTCTCTATCCCTCTCCCTTCCTCTTTCTCTAAAAATCAATAAAAACATATTTTTTCTAAAAAGTCATGAATTTGATTCCCAGTCAAGGGCATGTACCTGGGCTGCAAGTTCAATCCCTGGCCCTGATTGGGGTGTGCGAGGTAACCCATTGATGTGTCTCTCCCACATCCATGCATATCTCTCTCTCTCTCTCTCTCTCTCTCTCTCTCTCTCTCTCTCTCTCTCCTCTCCTCTCCTCTCCTCTCCTCTCCTCTCTTCTCCTCTCTTCCCCTTTATTCTCCTCTCCTCTCCCTCTCCTCTCCTCTGCCTTCCATTCTCTCCTCTTTTTTCCTCCCTCCTTCTCTCCCTTCCACTTGCTCTAAAAATCAAAGGAAAAACTATCTTCAGGTGAGAATTAACCAAAAAAAAGATGTGTGTTCCATGAAATAACCTCTATAATATTAAAGTATTTCCTTCTATTACTCCATCTATATACAAATTTGGTATATAAAAGAAATATGAGAAATCACATCTGCTTTCTTTTTAATTCAGTTTCTTTGATGAACTCATCATGTCTCTTGGGTAATGATATATTATGCTTAACCACATTAGAATATATATTGCAACTTCTCTATTAATAATGGAGGCATTAAATACACATTAATGATATAATTCTTTAAAGGTAAATAATGATATAAAAACATACTTTAAGTAAATCAAATATAAGTAAAGTTTTTTTAATTACATAGAACTTAAGGTTTGAAATGTTTACTCATAAACCTAATTCTCTTTAATGTTATTTATTAAGAACAATCAAAAAGTAAAGAGCATAATAGCTGTTATGTCAGTCTGTTAATTTTGTTCACAATAAACAGTGATCATTTTAGTTCAGAACCATTAAGCCAAGCAAATATTGCCAGCAAGTTTTTACTTAGTAATGTCATAGAAAGAGAAATAGCTTACTATGTGACAAGCACTCACAAATTCGAAGATACGTTCAATCGGCCTCATATATAAATACATTTTTACTCATCTTGAATGTATAATAATTAATACTAAGAAAGTAGAAAAATCTCATTTATTTCACCTCCACTTTATTAATATAGAAGATGATGGCAAATTAAAGATACTTTTACATTTACTTGCAAAGTAAAGTCATTGCCACAAATTATGTCTATGTATGCAATCTGAAAAGCATTCAACGTTAGAAGCATAAATAATATGTGGCTATCAGGAAAATTCCTAATAATAATTTCAAAACTATTGTAAATAAGGGAGAAGTATTATAAACTACAGAACACAATCCAGGTGACTATACAAATCTACACCAAGGAATAACAAAAGAATTTTATTTATCCTGAAGAAACTTCAGTTTTATAAAGCATGGAAGAGAACAGGGTCCTTTTAAAATTTAGGGAAATGTTCTCATTTATTTTTACTTATAAATATATTTTGCTTTTCAATGAACCATTACTGCTTTCATATATCTCCCCTTCTATATTTCCTGTATGAATGGGGAAGTGAACCAATATTTTATAATTATTTCTTTACTTTTTATTTTTTCCCTTTCAAAACACAAAGGTCAGAAAAGTTATAATGATGTTCTCTTGATCTGCCTGAATGTCTTAATTCTTTCAGACATAAAGTGCCATATACCTGGTATTAGTATCTATTGTTTTAACATAATACTGATGTTGGCTAAATATACACAGAAATGGCTGAGGAGCCTACAATTTTTAATATTAGCCCCTACTTGAACAGCTCCTTTTGAAAGCAGCAACTCAGGTTGGAAAGTCAAACACGACTGCTCACAGAACACCAGGACACTGCTGATGAGATGCCCAGTAGTTTCGTCACAATGTCACTGTTTGAAGCTGCATTTCAGTGCCAAGTTTGACTTACACCTTCTTTCAGTTCCGAGATGTTGTGATGTCTGCCCTTCCTACTCTTTGTCTTGCTCTTAGCTCCCTTCAGATACCCTAGAATCCGGAGTGTGGCCATTAGTCTCACATGTCCAAACCAACAAAGTTGTGTGATTAGGTTTCCAGTTTTAACACAGTGCTTGAGATGTTGCTATGTAGCTCATTAGTCTGAGAACTTGACTTGTAGCCATTTTGAGGTTGTAGCTATCAGTTAGTAAAATCCTCATGCTAGAGCTAATGACATTTCAGGATAGATTAGGTGTCCTCCATCAATATAGCAACCTGAACATTCCCCAGAACCTTTGCCCTAGCCTGGTGAAAACTTAGTGAGGTCATTTATCATTCTTGATGCAATCATGATGGTCTTTTTCTCTCTTTTTTTAATATATTTTTATTTATTTCAGATAGGGAGAGAAACAGAAACATCAATGATGAGAGAGAATCATTGATTGGCTGCCTCCTGCACACCCCACACTGGGGACTGAGCCTGCAACCAGAGCATGTGCCCTATCCAGGTATCAAACCAGAGCTCCTGGTTCATAGGCTGATGCTCAACCACTGCGCCCCAATGGCCAAGCATGATGATCATTCTCTTGATATTTCACTAATTTCTTCATCCTCCAAATATTTATTTAGTATCTGTGCATGACAGCACAAAAAAAATAGAGTTTATAACTTTAATGTACAATCATGGAAAAAAAACTTTCAAATCTAATCAAAACTTGTTTCCAACTATGTAAAATTGTACACAAACACTCAAGTACACCTTGAAAAGCATTAGAAAGCTGCATCTCAAAGTGTTGTTATGGTGATTATCTCCAGATTCCCAGACTATGGGCAGGGGTGCTGGTAACAGTGCAACAGCTGGCTCTCTGTGCTCTAGAGAACTAAGTCTAAAATATTGGTTCATTTATCCATTTGTGTGGGAAAGATCAAAGAGGAATATTTTAAAGGTACTTATTTAAAAATTATTTCTCAATAAAAATGCATTTAAAAAAAACAACCCTGCTTTGTTAGCATGTGGTGATTTCCAAAGTTTAAGTAATCACACTTGGTTTATTTCAACCTACCACAGGAATATTAACTGACTTATAAAGTTGCAACTCATATGCCAGTATGAGCCCTCTCCAGCATACCTCTGATTGGCTGACTTCTTCTTTATGCTTTTCTTGTTTTCAAAATATCTTTACTGTTAAAAGTATCTCCCCACCCCACCCCCTGGGATAAAAACTAAGTAGTCAGGGATATGGATGGGGTAGGCTGTCTTTGTTGTGCCTTTTAAATTTTGAAGCATAAATGGTATTACAAATTTTTTAATTATAATCTTTAATCCTCAGTAAATACTTGTTACCATTGTGACCAAAACAGTGAGTGATATTTCTAATGTCTCATATACAATTAATACATATGTATATGTGTGAAATATTAAATAACAATAGAAGGTGTTACGTGTTAGAATGCCAAAAGAAGTGGCTCAATTTTTAAAATCACACTGGAGGCTAATGGAGGGAGAAATTCATTGAGCTGAAAGGTCAGTGAAAGCTCCATGGAGATCTGAGTGGAGCAGAGAGAAAGGAGGCAAGTGACAGGCAGATGGTGAGCAGACTGGCCACTGTGCCCGGCATTTATACTTCTGCTGAATGATATCACGTTCTCCAACTCTGCCAGTGCTGGAGCAAGCACTGCCGGGGTCTATTTCTTCCTGCCTCTCCACTACTTAATTTGGCTTCAGAGCAGGCTGTTGAATCAGCCTGAATGGAGATAAGATTGGAGCCATAGACTGACATGAAGAACAGAGAAACTGATGCACACCAACTCTGCTGATAATATGAATGTTTCTTCAGTGTTCTCCAGCAGGCACTCTGTGGTCTAACTCACCGAGCCTAATTCACAGAGGAGCAATTCCAGTAATTGTTCTTGTGCTTCCTACCAAGCAAGCAAAACACATGCTCCCATGAAGTGCCTAGACTTCATTCACCCACCTCCCAAAAAGAGCTTTCCCAGGAGCTAGGAAGAACCTATGGGGAGCTGCGCCTGTCCCTGCCAGTCAGAGGATGACGCTTGGCCTGCCCCTAACCCCTGCCAGTCAGAGGATGACAGATCAACATTCATTTTACCAGGCATTTTTCAACATTAACTTTCATTTTCCAACTTAACTCTCACCAAAAAAACACCTACCATTTGGATATTTATCACAGCAGTCCAACTTGAATTCAATATTATTCTCAAAAGGCAAATTGAGGAAAGCAATTTGCATGGCATATTTCTTGAAGGACATGGACTTTTATCAGTTTTATTCAGCAGGCAATGCTGGCATGTTAAGCAGAAAAACTTGGTTGTACAGGATTTGCATACACACGACCAAGTCCCATTTCAAAGACCTCCATTTGGAGATGCACATCACTGGCATCCCTGCAGATGTGCTTTTCCCAAAGTGCATTGTGGTGTGATGTCACCAGCGACAGGAAGCCCTCTGAACTTGTTCCTCTAAAGATACTACATTTGCCCATAGAAGGCCACTGGGGAAATATGACTCTGGTCTCAGAACCAAGAATGCTTGCATGGTCTTAATCACCCAGCTAGGTTTCCATTTTTTCTTTGCCCTGGTTTACCTAACTCATTTTATTTGTATCTTGTTGCCCCACAGATATCTCTAGAAGCCACCTTAAATTTTTTTGTGTGAAAGAAAGCAGAGAATAAATCAATAAGTGACAAAGGTAATGATGAGACAAAGAGATGGGTGAGATTGAGACCAGGGGAAGAAAGATAACTTCAGCAACAATAATGGAAAAAAAAAGAACAACATGAACCATAACACAAGGCCTGTCAGAGTGACAGGAGGTTAGGAGATATCACAATGGAGTTGTAAAAACACTGGACTCAAGAATCAGAAGAAGTGGGTTTGGGTCCAGACTTTGTCACTATCAGCTAGGTGATACTGCTGTAAAGTCTGAGGGTAAGCAGAGAGAGGGTGACTAGGAACCTGCTCTCTATGTCCTCTTGCTATATTTTGTTCTCCATATATATTTGCTTCTGTTTGCCCTTGAGTGTGTAGTAAGGATTTGCAAAGTCCAAAGTGACCTGGTGTCTGATGAAAGAAGCCAAGAGGATTATTAATGCTTTCGTATACATAAAGCACATCACATACTTAAACTCTATCATCTTCATAGCAACCTATAAAGTAGCTACTATTATCCTCATTTTACAGATAAGAAAAGTGAAGTGCAGAGAGGTGATGTGATTTGCCCAAGGTCCACAGATAGTAAGTGGTTGTGCAGGTACTCAAAATAATGAACGTGAAGAAACTTCATTGGCAGAATTGGGGTTATTCTTTCAGGAAGGAATGAATCGTTTAAGTTGCTTGGAATCATTTAATAGCAATTTATGTATATACCAGGTGTCATGAAAGAATTTCTTTTGATTTCTTCTACCCATTAGTCCCACCACTCTCCTATTCACGCTTCTGTACATGGGGGAAGCTGGGAAATACTAGACAGCATTCTGGTTCAACACACATTCAAGGACACAGCTTCAACCGCTGCAATCCCAGAACTGTACTGAACAAAAGGTTGCCCATCAGGGCTAAAATTCTAAGACTATTAAACTCAAAAACCTAGCAATTTCCTAAAGAAAGGGAATATATGATTCTTAAATGTAAGTAGTCACAAATTAAGAAGTATGTTTGACATTGAGGAAGGTGTTTCATGAGGCATTTAGTAATTGGTAAATTTGTTTTAGGAATGGTGACTTCTGTGTGCTCTTAGCACATCAAAAGCATAGCTCCCTCTGCTTTGGGGTACATCTCCATGACTTCTGTTTGTGATTTTGCATAATACAGCAAAATTATTCTAGCTGTTTATGCCAATCTTAGATATAGCATGTCTTGCTTTTGTTTACTTCTCTTTCATATGCTCATTTAACCAGATGTAATAAAAGCAAAGGAAACTCCAGCAACCACACTTACCTGTGATCCAAGTGGTGAATGGAGAGAATAACTCCTGAATTTAGGTGGGTCTGTTTTAGGGTCACCAAAATAGTAAATTCATGTTTATTTCTCAGCTTCTGAAAAAATTGGTCTGCTGTAGCAGTGGAAGCTTTTATACTTCTGGGAGTATCTGAAAGAGAAACATACACTAAATCAACTAGAATCTGGTTTTACAAAGTACCCTTTAGATGCAACATCTTTCAAGAAACACTGATAAATACCACTTTTCTGACTCCCATGATAAACTCTTTCAACAAGACTTCATGCTACATATAACAGGACAGTAAACCACATGAATTACTGAACTTGTGTTCCAGCAACCTCTTTTCCAAAATGTCACTGTTGGGGTAAAGAATCAAAGAACCCAGTTTGAAAAAGAAAGTATACTCTCCAGTTTTCTCCTTGCACACTTTCTATATCCTGGACACTACTACCACATCAGTGTCAACAGTGAACAAAAAAGATGTACTTTCTAGACCATGATATGGACATTTCGTTTTTCTGACACCTCATGACAGAAAATTAGATTTAAATCTATGTGCCATGTTCCACAGTGATGTCTTTAGCCAGAAGGTTTGCTCTAAATAGATTGTTTAAAAGATCATTGTAATTAGTCACTCTCAGCCTTCTGTGAAGTGGATGAAACATGAAGATCAAATTATCTTACCATATTTGTGGAAAGACTGTCATAGAACTTAATTCCCATGTGCTTCTCTTCTGGCTTAGAGAAAGCCTAGGCAAGGGAGTGTAGAAACTTGTGCCCAAAGCTTCCACCTGGCATAGTCTTGCACTCCAACCTTACCACCCAAAGGATATGAGGAAAACACATAGAGATGGAACTGGACTAAGTGGGGAGAAAAAATACCATCATCTAAGCCATCTGCTAACTGAGCATAAGGCTCTCTATTCACAGTGTGTGCAAAGGGCTTATGGGAGCCAGAAATTGTTTTGTTTTTTCTTGTGATCAAATCATTCTCCTATTTTCTGTGCTTTAGACTGGGTAGACTAGTTAACTCGTTCCCTGTAGAGGAATCACTGGCATTTGGAAAGAACAATCCCTCCTCATACTAACCTGTCCCAAGAACTGCAGAACATTTAGCATGCCTGGGTGCCAGCCAAGAAATGCCAGTGGCACCCAATCCCCAAGCATGGGATAACTCAAAGTTCTCTTGCGCATTTCCATGCATTCTTTGGGAGCAGTGCAACAGGAATCTCTTTGAGAACCACAACCTTCATGAAATGGATTATAGGATTAATACTAAACTCCCCATCATTCTAGCCCTGTACATTTTAGGAATAAAGATGTAACCTCCTGGTCTGTGCCCATCACTGTGAATATATAGATGTGGAGAAACCCTCAATCTTGAATGAAAGAATCTCAGAAGGAAAGCAAGGGAGGGTGGGTGGGTGGGAAGAGATCAACCCAGAACTTGTATGTATATATGCATAACCCAGGGACACAGATAATAAGGTGGAAAAGGACCAGGGTATGTCGTGGGGGTGGGCTAGAAGGGGTAAATCAGGGGGAGGGGGACATATGTAATATTTTCAACAATAAAGATTTAATTTAAAAGATTAAAAAATAAATGATAAGCTAGAGGAAGGAACAGATAATGTCAATACAGTGAAGGAAATGCTGTCACACACAGGGGCACAAAGTGTTGTTTGATCATGGAGGGAAAAGCAGCCAACATCATCTAAAGGAAAGGATCTCATAAAATAGATGGCATTTGATCATGGATTCACCAGCTACCAAGGAGAGGGAAAGGCATTCCAGTCATAGGACTGGCTTGTGAAAAGCAGAGCATTGTGAAAGGGCATGCCATGTCTAAAACAGTGACTAGCAGCCATCACGGACGGGCTGGAGAGGAAAGCTGTACTGGACTGGCAGGACCTCCTGTGCCTATGGAATGGACACCTGTTGTTGCTTCTGTCACCATCATTAATTTAGCCTCTTGGTTAAAGAAAAAAGAAATATTAAAACACACACACACACACACACAACTATTTTCCTCCCCACTCTTAACATACAACTTCCTCTGTGCTGAAAGTATCCTGACCAATCAGCAATCAGTGCATTACTTACTCATGCCCACAGTATTTTAAGCAGGAATGGGCACCTCTCCAGGGCAATGAAGTCAAGGCCCAGGGCATTTGCTCAAGGTTTTAGGAAAATGAAACTTTTGTTGTTTCCAAAAATAAACTTTCTCAGTTCTGATATTCACAATTTCAATATTTAACAATAACCTGCAACTTTTGCCATGATCAATGTAATAGTTTTAAATCCACATTCCATGTTGTTCTCGCAAAGCCCTGGAAACTTGATGGGGGCCACAATTCCTGTTTCCTTTTTCCATGAGCCAAGGAACATTCCTGAGGTTCACCCAAAGGCAAGCAGCATGCTACAGGTATAACAGGGATAATAATTTCTGGCCCAATATTACTTCCTCTAAACTGCATCACCTCTGACCATGGCATTCTTTATCAGTGCTCTACTGCCACTCACAGAGAGAAAAGCAAAGATGAAAGCAAGACCACAGAAAACGATCCGGGAAAAAAGTAATTATATAAGATCACATTTTTAGTTCCATAAGACACTAGCTTAGAAGTGATTTTAAGAAAGGTCACTTTCCTCATTTGCGTTTCTGCTTCCAATTTGTAAAATTAGCATTCCTGCCTTCTATTTTCATCTCTAGGATTATATAATGTTCAGAGGGACTTCTGGGTTCCCGTGGTTATTACTATATGACCCGATTCAGTTCCATCCCAGAAAATCATGTGAAGGAAATGACCATGTGAGAATGAACTTTATTTCAGTTTTCAGAATTAGTCATTTAATTCGGGTATGTATTATGCAATTTCTCAACAAGGCCTCCTGTTAGAAATAAGCATAGAAAATAAAGCGTGGAGGTTATCAGAACACACTCTGAGGTCCCAATGCCAGCTACGGAGATTACGCTAACTCAGGCGGCATGTAAACACCAGGTGTTGGCAATTATGACTACGATACTGATTAGTGTTACTCTTACAAACAGTGAGACTATGGAACCCACTAAGACTACCAAAAGCCATAATACCCTGTGGCAGTATTCTGAGCTCACTTTCAGTCTCATTATTCCAAACTCAGCCATAAATATCAGTTTTATACATTTGAAAATGGACATAAAATATTTTGGCAGTCAAATTATTCTTAAGATACAATCCTGGCTATCACTCTCTATTTCTAGATAACTACAAATGACCATTCTTTATGGGCGAAAATCAATGTAAACTGTACTTCTTTTCAAAGAAGACCTGACAAAGGCTGACCAAGTTTCCACTTCAGAGAAAAGCAGGCTGAAAAAAAGAGCCTGTAAATGCTACTACAAAGACCTATAGAAAGCTCAGCAGCATGCCCATGCTGCACTGGATCCTTCTAATTGGAGAACTGCTTGAGAGTAAAAGTTTGTCTCAACATTTTCCATTTTTATTGTGTGCAGAGATTAAAAACTCCCCTATAAAAACAACTAGTGCCATTTTAAAGCACTTGTTAATAAATAATGAAGCTCAGAAACAATTACATCAAAATATTCATTTTTAGTCATGGGACTACCAGAATGGAGCAGGGATGTGGTAACAATTTCTAAGGATTCAAACAACATGTTATGAATGTCTCATATAAGAGGAGAAAGGAGAGAGAGAGAGAGAGAGAGAGAGAGAGAGAGAGAGAGAGAGAGAG
>JAAGEH010000311.1:9281148-9311834 GCA_011751065.1 Lasiurus cinereus | reverse complement strand
GAGAGAGAGAGAGAGAGAGAGAGAGAGAGAGAGAGAGAGAGAGAGAGAGAGGAAGAGAAAGAATACAGGTATTTCTAAAATAGGCTAATAGCCCTGGCCAGTGTGCTCAGGGATATAGCATCAGCCCACAGACTAAGGGTGGATGGTTCCATTTGGGTCAAGGGCATATGAGAGGCAATCAATCATTTGTCACTCTCACATGGGTTTCTCACTCTCCTTCTTTTTCTTCTTCTTCTTCTTCTTCTTCTTCTTCTTCTTCTTCTTCTTCTTCTTCTTCCCTCCCTCCCTCCCTCCCTCCCTCCCTCCCTCCTTCCCTCCCTCCTTCTTCCCTCCCTTCCACTATATCCAAAAAAAATCACTGGAAAAAATATCCTCTGGTTTAAAAAAAATAATAAAAATAGGCTGATAGGCTGTAGCTCAATGCAATTATGCATGTGATAGCAAATATGGGTGTTTACTGAAAAAGGGAGTCAGAGTGGAGCTTTTGAAAGCAGTTGAAGTGCATTAGTAGTAAAAGTAAAGAGAAGGGATTTGTTCATCTTTCAGTAACAAAGAAATTGGTAAGAATTATTTTCTTTTGCACTTAAACTGCATCACTACAATTGCCATCATGAATTAAATAAGCCTCTGCCCACTGACAGGTCTGTATCCCATCTGCAGGGTGTAAAAACCTCAATTGATTTCCTCCTACATAACCAGACTAATAAAAGTACCATGTGCAAATTCAATTATAAAAACAGTCTAATCCCAGGCATGGTACATTTGATTGAGAATGTTTCCACTCACCAAATTTGTTTCAGTCTCTGACTATGAAAGGTTGTTGTCTTCTAAATTCAGGTTATAAATATATCAAATTAGAACTATTATTATGGTTATTGTCCATTGCTCTTACTTTCCCTTCAATATATCCATGTCTTTAGAGTGCAAACTTTCAAGGCAAAATAATAGTAACAATCTTAAAAACCATTAAAATTTTATTAATGCTGCATCTGCAGTTTGCAAAGTCCTTAAACATAAACAATCTCATTTAAGCTTCACAGCACATCGAACAAATGGGATTATTTGGTCCATCATAATAGAAATTGCTGATGAGGGGAGAAAGGCACAGGAAAGGCAAGACACTTGAGATTATCACTGTAAGTGACTCAAAATCAGAGGTCATTTTTATGAACTTTCTATACTGGGAACTTGGTTGGGAACCTCGGAGACTCCTAGGTGAAACCTGAAACTGGCTCCAGGACATGAGAGCAAGGAGAGACTGAATAAATAGGCAGGCCACTCCAGATTGGTAAGTGGCCGGTTTAATATGCAATGGAATTTACATAAGAGACTTGTTTTGGAGGCTGAAAGACAAGTAGAACTCTGCCCATGCCCACAAGAATCTTAAAAGTTTATATATAGCCATTAACTGGTTTCAGTCACATATTCAGTCAAGATGGTCTCAACAACACATTGTTCTCTCAAAATTGTGTCCTTGAAACCAGCTCCTACTGTGGAAATAGTGGAGAGAACATGCCTTCCAAGGACAGTGAAGGAGGTGAGAAGCCTCTAGTTGGATCTAGCTCAAGGGTCAACTGGCATTCATGTTCTCTCAATGACCTCCTCCAACAGAACTATCAAAGCAATCATGATAGGAGATAGGAATTAGCCCACCAAATTCAAATGGTAGAGCCAGGAACCCAACTGAGGCCAATGTGTTTCCTATTATTACACAACTAGAGGCCCAGTGCACAGATTCGTGCATGGGTGGGATCTAGCCAGAATCTTGACCATTTAGGGAGAAGAGCCATGGGTGGTTGGCTGGCCAGCCTTGCCCCTGATTGAAGTGTTGGGGGATGATTAGGACCCAGATCAGGCCAGTTGGCTATCAGAGTGTGCATCATAGCCACCAGTTATCCCAGTTGTTTTAGTCATTCCACCATTCTGGTTGCTGAGTGTATATATATATATATATATATATATATATATATATATATACCCCTAAGTGACTGTTACAACCTAATGACCAGAACAAGTCAACCAGTTTCTATGATGTGAACTGACCTCCAGAGGGAAGACAGGGAAGACGCTCAGTGCAGGAGCTGCCCCATGGTGGTCAGTGCACTCCCACAGCCAACATCCCACAGCCAGCCAATCTGCCCTGGTCCATCCCCCTCAGCCAGCACCCAGCAGGCCCACAGGTCCGGTAGGCAGTTGGCAGGACCCGACTGGCCAGGGCTCAATCAGGACTGGGCAAGATGGCCCCAATAGGTCCTGACCACTGGCCAGGCCTAGGAACCCTAGCCATGCATGAACTTTGTGTACCAGGCTTCTAGTACATAGATAATATATAGAGGTAATGCCCTACCAATATAATGGTGATGCACACTCTGAAGAGTAGATAAAGTTAAATCATTTTAAGTTAACTTTTATAAAAATATATTCTAAAGATAAATAAATAAATACATTTATCTTGATCTTCAGAGCAATTTAGGTTTTTCAAATCTACACAATTACTTATATCATGTAATCTCTCAGCTAGATGTTCTAAACTATTGCACTATATTTCAAAACTAAAAGCTTTTTAAAAAATTATTTTCAAATAATTTTTCTTAAAAAGTTATTGGGTAAAATGTGTCAGCAATGCATAATTTTTTAATGGAGCAAACCCACATCTAAGGATGTCACATACCCTTTAGACCTCTGTATGCCCTTTCAATACTAGGTTAAGAATTGCAAGGATATACTATTGGAAAATCAACCTGGAAATTCCCCTTCTACATTTTACTATCTTCATTAAACCCCAAAACAATCTCAAAAATGTCTCTCAATTCAATAGCTAATTATAATTTTATTCAGTGCAATATATATATATATATATATATATATATACTATTCACAAAAAATATATGTTGACTTAATATTGTGAATATGAAGCCCATAAAAACTTACATACATTAATATAATTAGAAACATAAACATCAACCATACATTCAATAAAACAAAAACAAAAGTAGGTTCTACTCCTGGATTTAGAAACTACATGGCTGACTTTAAGCAAACCATTTATGACTCATTTGTTAGAATTTCCATTAATAATGTAGAACAAAATGTAGTCGAGATCTAGGGCTACCAACAATAAAATGTCTCTATAATTTGGAGCTTAAAATTAAAGTATTAAAATTTTATATATAACAGTTATAATACAACTTATTAAGATCATCCATTTTGTTTGTTTTGATTCCACGCTAACAAATAACTTTCTGATAATAATTTGCTTCCAGGGTACATTTTCCTTCAGAGAGAGCAGTAGAGATCAAACAATATGAATATTCTGGTTTAGTTCACTGTTATAATCCTCACTGTAGATTAAAATTAAACTTGGCACTTGAGTCTATAATCAGATTAATGCTTTGGGCTCCTGTGAAGCAATCCCTCAGAATCCCACTAGTAAAATTACCAGCTATTTTGTTACCAGCAAAATCAAGAGGATAAATGAGCCAAAACAATACCCGCTTTATCATTTCTTCTTCCAACTGCAATTTTGCTCAAGACTAAGATCAAATCAACAGAAATATTAAGCAAATAAAAGAAATGATGATGAATTGATGATAATCACGATGATGATATTGATGCCTACCACAACTTTAAGAGACTGGATGTATTCCTCTGAAGATAATGGCTCATTATGTATATATGGCAGTCTCCACATCATTTAAACATAATTAACAGACTTAAGACTCAGTGATATTGTTATACACCTGAAACTAATACAGTATTGTTTGCCAACTGTCATTGAATTTTTTTAATTTAAACTTATATAATCTTCTTAACCAATGTCACCCCAATAAATTTAACTTAAATAAATAAATAAAATTTTAAATAAATAAATTATTTAAAAAATCAGTAATTTGCTGGACCTTTATTTAAACCAATCCAAACAAAATATTATATCAAATTGAACCTAAATGAGAGCATACACTTTGTCAGCTATCATGTGTCAATGTTTTAAATACACAAGAAAAATGAAAGTCATGAACTATCATACTTTATGAAACATGCTTCTGCCTTAACTAAAGCTATTAAAACCCCTAGTAAATAAAATGTTTACATTTATTATAAAAGTAAAAAAATAATAATAAATTTCCACCGGTCTTAGCCTTAACTGTAGATCAAAAGGCTCAACTGTACCTTTGTATACTAATACCAGTTATTGTTGTATGAGTTATTGCTTAAACTATTCAATTACTCACCTTCATATTAAGTGTACAAATGCATGAAGTAGGACTTTTTCCATCTTGTAAATGATCCCACATCTAGAACCTAGCTAAATCTTAAAAACATATATAATTACCCTTTATAAAGCTATTAAGAGAGTAACTATAAATGCAAGAGAGAAATATACATACTGATTTCTTAAGTGAAAACTGAATCACAAGTCATTCCTTTATTTTCCTTGAGGTCTAATCAAATATTCATACTGTCCCTAAAAAGTAGAAGAAGAAAAAAAATGCTCATTCAAAAAGCTGACTATCCTTTTATCCACATATGTGCTAGCGTTTGGGGCTCAGCTACAGTAGAATTATTTGTTTAAAAAGAAGAAAATGTAATAGTATTGAGGTGAGATTTCTATTACATATATTTATTGTTTGATTTTACTTATTAATTGATAAAAAGCAATAGAGATCTATAATATGTTTTACATCTATAAAATGTGATGGTTATAAATTCGGTAACCTCAGACTGTACCAACAGATTCTAGCAGAATCTTTGCTGAATAGCCAAAGAGACAGAATGTAGTGCCCATCAATTATGCAGAGCTGAACTGCTGAAATTCACAATTTCATCTTCTACCTAATAGGCCATTTTGACCTGAGACATCAATTTTGAGAGTTTGTTCTGCTTTTTAATCCTTCTTTAATTATAATAAAGCCAAATTATTTTAGAATAATAACACATCAAATATCAATTACCATGATTAATCACCCTATCAAAATTGTGCTCTTTTTTAACTATTATTATTTTCACTGCAGGAAAGTAAACAGCATTATGAAGTATCAAAAGACACAAGGCACATATAATAAGATCTCAATCTAGAGTTTCAGACACAGGCCCTATATCAACCCCTGCCCTTGTTTCTCTGGGCTCCATATCTGCCTCCCCTTCGTTTCCAAACCCGGTATAATAATGGTAACAGAAAATCGAAAGTGGGGCTCAAAATTAAGTCCTTTTGCTCAGAAATTCAATAAAAAAAAGAGCTCCGGTAATTTGTGCAGACTCTAAAACAAATCATTTTCCAGTCCTGCCATGTTGGCCCAATCTACAAAGTTGAGCTATTGCTTCAGTTACCCTACCCAGTCTAGAACTCTAACCTCTGCTCTGCATACCCATCTGCTCTGTTGAGGTTCTGATACTAACCCTGGATGATGCACAAAAGTTTCACTTCCTATCTAAGTTTATCTCTGGTCTTCACCTGACTAGAAGCTCTATAATCTCCACTACTGATTTATCTGTTTCCAGGAGCCATACACTAATCCCACAAGCTTGCCTCTTGCCTCAATGCTCATTCCTGGGTAAAGGACTGTCTCCAGTTTCCTGCTTGACTTAAATCAATTCCACAAAGGCATTCTGAGAACTTGCTACCTGCTGAGCATTCAACAATAAATATCAGGAATAATACTACTATCTACCTCACCCTAGCAAAACTACTAGTTGTCCTTCAATAGCAACAATTCTTTTTTTTTCTTTCAGTAACAAAACTTCCTACTTCCTCCTGACCACATGGCTGTCTAGTTAGAAACTACGTTCCCTAGTACTTTCCAGCTAAAGTGGCCAAGTGACTTAAATTCTGGCCAGTGAGATGTGAATAGAAGGGGCATGTGTTACAATCCAGACTTCATTACTAAAAAGAAAATGGATTACTCTCCACTCTCCTTTCCCTCAGAGTGGAATAGGGATATTGTGGTAGCCAAGTTCTTCAATGAGCACAAGGGCATTATGGAACTACAAATGATTTCATGGCAGTTCTACACATCAGCCCTGGAACCACCTGCCTATCTCTAGAATGTTAGTTTCTTTCTTATTTGAGCACTGCATTTTGGGTCTCTGCTACAGGAGCTTAGCATATTCCCTAAGTACTACATCTCCAAAAGTTTCCTGTGACTCATTGAGATGTTGGGGAAGCGGGCTGTCATTCTTTTAAAACAAAAATCAGCAAAATTTTCTATATAAGCTAGAGAGTAAATATTTTAGGCTTTGCAAATTACATGCATCTCTATTAGATATTCTTTTTTGTGTGTTTTTCTTTACAATCACTGTAAAATGTAAAAACCATTTCAGTTCAAGGGATCATACAAAACTAGACCCCAAATTTGGCCTGCAGGGCCATCATTAACTGACCCCTGGAAGAAACAAATCCTATATAATAAAAGCCCAGTGACCAAAACTGTGGTAGCCCCCATCGAGTGGTTAGAGGTTATCAGGCAGGCAGGCAAGCAGTTAGGGGTGATTAGAAAGCAGGCATAGTAGTTAGGGGTGATCAGGCAAGCAGAGGTGGCTAGGGGTTATCAGGTGGGTTGAGGTGGCTAGGGGAGATTAGGCAGGCAGAGGCAGTTAAGGGCAGTCATGCAGGCAGGTGAGTGATTAGGGGTAATCATGTAGGCAGGAGAGTAGTTAGGAATGATCATAGTCAGGAGAGTGATTAGAGGAAATCAGGCAGGCAAGCAAGCAGTTAGGTGCCAGCAGTCCTGGATTGTGAGAGGGATCGGGCCTATATCGGCAGTTAGACATCCCCGAGGGGTCCTGGATTTGGAGAGGGTGAACCAATTTTGGGTACTGGGCCTCTAGTATAGATATAATTTACCCTAAATAGATATCAAATTTTATTCCACTAGTTAGCTATGCTTAAATCTAGAAAGGAAGATCAAAACAATATAAAAGGCTTAATTGGAACAAGTCTAGATGCTGTAGAAGCAGAAAAAACAGGAGGCAAATCCAGCCTGTTAACTTATTTTCCTCTCTGCCATTGATATGTGTATTTTGGGTCATTCTTTGATAATCTTTCCCAGGGCAGGGACCAGTTTTGTACTTCTTTTGGGTATAGTCCATGTAGAAAACAATAAGTATGGCCAATTGTCTTGTTAATTGGTGGTAACTTTGCCACATACTTCTATGCCTTTTCATAATAGTGTATTATTGTTACCTCAAATAAGTAAGGTTATAGATTTATTTTGCCTTTAAATATTCCTTTGCATTGCCACCTAGTTTAAGACTGTGTTTAAAAGATGGCATGAAGCCCTGGCTTGTGCTCAGTAGTTAGAGCATAGACCTGCAGACTGAAGGGTCCCAAGTTCCATTTCCAGATAAGGGCAAGTACCTAGGTTTTGAATTCAATCCTTGTACTGGCCGGGGTGCATGCAGAAGGCAAATAATTGATGTCTCTCTCTCTCCAACCTCCCTCCCCCACCCGCACTCTAAATTCAATAGAAAAAAAGTCCTTGGATGAAGAATAAAGAAGGAAACAAGTGAATGATAACCCCAATTAACTAAACTATAATACATACAAAATTTACAATATAAAAACCTATATTGTAAATTTTATATAATTGTTATATATAACAATATAAAACACAATGTAGTGTTTTATATTGTTATATATTAAGACCAAATACTCTCTCTTTCCCCTTGGAATATGAACTGACAAGTCTACATGGGAATCCTAAATTTATGAAAAGAAGTTGTCTTTTGTAGCATTCTGAGATGAGTGTGTTCTTAGGGGAAAAAAATAATACATTGTAAGGTTCAAAATTTTCCCTTCAGATGATTACAATGTGGGTTGACAATCTTCTTAGAAATTTTTTTCTAAGAATAAATTCCTGGAATGTCAGAAAAAATAAATTTTAATATATTTTATTGATTTCAGAGAGAAAGGGAGAGAAGGAGAGAAAGAGAAACATCAATGATGAGAGAATTATTGATTGGCTGCCTCCTGCATGCCCCCTACTGGGTATAGAGCCTGAAACTCAGGCATGTGCCCTTGACTGGAATCAAACCTGGGATCCTTCAGCCCCTAGGCTGATGCTCTATCCACTAAGCCAAACTATCTAGGGCAGAAAAAATATTTTTTAATTCAATGACAATAACACCTTCTTGGGCCAAGCATTAGACTTGTCTTCACTTAGTTTTGGGAGTAGTTGTGAATTAAAAATGTTCAGGACATAAATTAATGTCCTTTCCTCCTAAGATTAGACTTTTTAAAACAATTCAGGCAAAAAGTCTATACAGTGGTCTATTAATAATTTCTTTATTATATTTTACACTCTGTAAAACAGAACTGGAAATTAAAATAATCCTGAAATTATACTGCAATCAGGACTTAACATGTCACATTCCATCTTCTTGACAATTATTTTCCTTTAATGATATTCCACAGCTCTGATTATTTACTATGCACCTCCATTATTTTTCAGTGTAGCACTTTGTGCCACCTTATATATTTGTGTCTGTCTAATTGCTTTATATGACAGTCTTATATCTTCATAAAGACTGATTTTAATCTTCTCAAGGGCAAGAACTGTACACAATACTTCTTTTCTATCCCAATAATTACCAACAATGACAGCCCAAGATGAGAGGAGTTAAATAATATTTGTTGAATATAGTTAAATTGATTTTCCTCTTCAAGGTTTGGAAGAGAAAACAACACACCTACCTTGGTTCTGTAACAATAAGTCACTCCCATCCCTCCTAATTCTCCACTGACCCACAGTTTATAATCCTGGACTCGCTGCATGGCTCTAGGCAATTCCTGATAAACACACACACACACACACACACACACACACACACACACACACACAATTTATCCTGCACAAAGGTTCATGGACAGGTCCAGGAGGGCACAGCCCATACTAATTACTAGGTCCAACTATCTTATTAGTCCAGGCTAGGAAAATGGGTAGGATTTAAAACTCTATCAAAACCATAGTTTCTGGGTATAGTTTAAAATAAGTTGTGTTCCTTCATTCCAGAATTTCCTATTTGAATGTTATTTTGATTCACACATTTCACCCACATCCACAAAAGTGTTTTCCTTCTAGCATTTGGAAGATAAAATGGATATTTCTACCTTAGTATCACATTTAGATATGGCTCTGAATTAAATATAGGTATGTGAAAGATATTTCCATTTGAATTTAGGAAAGCAGGCCCAAACATCAACATGTTTCCTATTTAAATACCAACGTCCAATGCTTCATTCACATATTTCCTCATTTGCATGCCCTCTCTCCCTTATCCATACAATTTCATATTCACTCAATAAGAATATACTCTAATTTTGTTTTTCTTCTGATTTCTTATTTTTAGCATTCTTATTCATTCTTCTCTCATTTCATAAAGTACATACACAAATGCAGAAGATATAAATATGTATCTGCATGTATACATACATATATACATGCATATATGCATATATCTTTTGCTATGGTCAATCTACAATTTACAGATTTAGCTGCTTTAAAACACCATTGGTTGATTAGTTTCCAAGACTTTGGCCTGCATTTTTACACAGAAGCAATATTATACATGTCAGTTGGGTCCTCAGAAGAATATTCTGGTTTATGAATCCAGTAGAAATACCTGATATCTCAAAGAGAAAGGGAGACATGTAGGAGCCAAGATGAGATAGAAGTATGAGATAACTGGATAATCTGTAGACTAGATGCTGAAGAAAGGAGCCAGCAGTTCAATATCTAATAGTCAATGAGGTAAAGGGGAACTCAGACTCAACTCAAGTTGCGAAATGCAGGCCGAGCAAACAGAATGTACAAAGCAGCGAGGAGTGCAGAAGCATAGTGCTCTCATAGACCTACCAGTAGTTTATATTGCTAGAGTCCAAGGTATAGAGGAGGAGGAGGTGGGAAGTGGAAAGAATCTAGACAGGTGTTGAGGAACAGATAAATGTTCTGTAATCAGCCTTTTCAGAGGCACTGTCACTCAGAGAACTGCAAGGCTCAGATGAATCTAAAGCAGAAACCCAGTGTTATGAACCAGAGCAGCAAAATGGGACATAAGGAAAAACTATGACTCAGGAGGCATGTAGCAACACAGGGCTTTTCTTAGGAACAACAGGTACCAGTCATCAGCTCAGAGTGGATTCCACCAGCTGTACCCCACACTATTAAAGTGGGGTCCCAGTCCTGTCAGAACTGGCTCAAGAACTGGAAGTGGTTAGCATACAAGGCCTCTGCACCCAAGCCTAAAAGTGCTGAAACAGACCACACTTCAGCTTGGCCTCCAGATGAAACCACAAACTTCCAACTTGGGATGTCAAGAATGTCCCCTCCCTAAACGTCACTTGTAAAGGAACTGAGGGCTGTCCTTCCCTGAGCCACAGTAGGCCATAGGAGCCAGACCAGGGGCCTGAGATGCTCCTGGCAACTCTGAAAAAAATAAAGGGAGGAAAGTATAGATAAAACTCAGGGGTCCCGGCACTGATGTTGAGAGACCTGGATACTCACAGGCAGCGGGGGCGGGGAGAGAAAGTCCTGGGTAAAGAGGACTATCTAACTGGAATGCCACTGGTGAAAAAGGCCACTCCATTCTCAGAATACGCTTGGAGGTACTGACAGTGTCTGCACATGAATCAATGTGAGAGGTTTGTGATACTGAAGTTTAAAGAGAGATTTTTTTTAATGAGAAGAAACATCTTATACTTAAGGGAGGAGCGGGTTATACTGAGCATGAGATGGCCCCAACAATGACATGCTGCTGCCTCTACAGGGACCGCTGCAGGCAGACACAGCAAGCTCCTCAAGGGTGGGGACCGGGCCTGTTTTGCTTCTATGGTACAGGAACATCTAGGACAGGACCTGACACACAGCGAGCCCTTTGCAAATATTTCTTGAATGAAGAACAAGAGCCAACATTTACTGGGTGTTTATTATTTGAGGCACCTTCTCTGAGGGCTTTTTTTTTTCTATTAATGAAGTAGGCACTAATTGTTCTATTCAGGGTTCCTCAACCTCAGCACTATTCACAACTAGGATAGGTAATTCTTCATTGTGGGGATGCTGTTCTAAATACTGTGTGATGCTTAGCAGCATCCTTGGCCTCCAGTAGGACCCCAACCACAATCATAACAACCAAAAATGTCTCCATAAATTACCAAATGCCCCATGAGGGACAAAGCTGCCTCTGGTTAAGAACTTTTGCTTGGGTTTTCTAGCTGACAAAGGTTAGTGCCGGATTTGAGGCTAGGTAGTCCACTGTGGAGATGGTGCTCTTAACCTCTTCTCACAAGCAAATAACAGCTAGCACTTAGTGACTGCTCGCTATGAGCCAGACGCGATGCTGAGCACTTTCCTGCATCATCTCATCTCATTGTCGCCAGAGCTGAGTATCTGGATGGCTACCTGTGAAGCCAAACACTATTAAAGAATAATTTAAAGTCTTTTTCTCAACAAGTGGATTCATACCTTCCAGATACTTTTTCAAATATGTTTGAGGCACTCAGTCCTACATTTTAGTTTTCTGATTGCTAAGGCCCTAATTCTTCAGTCCCACTTTTGGTACCAGCGCTGTTCCTTGCAGAACTAAAAAATGGATTAAATTGTTCTCATTAAATCAATTCCACATTTCTATACAGTATTAAGGACTTATATTGTGCCAGTCTTATTATAAATCTTAAAATCATCCTAAAGTGGAAGTACAAATCACTGGAGAATAGTTCCCTGAAGATGTGAGCCCCAAGAGCAAGATGGCCTTTGTTAAAGTGCACAGGTGGCTCCTTGATTGCAGTGATGTGATTGCACCTGACAGAAGCCCAGACTCTCTGAGAACAACATGAGCAAATCACAATCCACAGAGCTTACATCTCTCATTTTTAAAATGTATCTAGAGACTGAAGCCTGAGGGGTTCATTTTCAAACCCTTCTAACTGTCTTTAACGTTTACAAGATGCAGCATGAAAATATCCCTTATTAAGGATAATAAAACCTACTGAAAAATACAGCACCAGAATTTGGTATCACCATGTACCCCAAAGTACAAAAAGGATGTCTGAAATTGTCAACAGGATAGATACATTGAAAGGTCAGGAAAAGCACTTATATTGTTGACCAAATTGAAAAAACAGCAACAACTACTCACGAGGGACAATCATGAAAAGTGTTTTTTGTAAGTAAAGTCAATGGGAGTTACGTGGGTGATATATACAAATTGTAAATACTGATCCTTCATTTCACAAATGTATCTACATTTTGAAAAATCATTTTGAGTAAGTGTGTGTACTCTGGAGTAATCATATACTGGGTTTCCACGTCATTTCTATCATTTTATAGCGTAAGCAAGTTACTTAACCTCTCTGGGCCTTGGTTACCTGGGCTACCACCATTTGTAAAAGGGGAATAATAATAGCATATATGATCTTTGTCAGGATTAATATATGACCACTTAGAATATGCTTGGCACACATAAGTATCCAATTAATATCTCTCTCTCTCTCTCTCTCTCTCTCTCTCTCACACACACACACACACACACACACACACACACACACTTTGATATTCAAAGAACCCACATAGATATGTGTGAATAAATTGATGTGTGTGAATAAATGAAATTAAAAAGATAAATGGGCAAGCCTCAATGCCAGATAACAGGACATACCTACAGCTCTTCTAGCAGCACTAAAAGATACATACTTTTGTTACCTTATGAGAGACAGAAAAGTCCCAGGAGAAAAGAACACTTCTCTAATAGGTATGGATGTGCATGGTCATTTCAGCAGGCATAGCGTCAGCTTTTAATAGCCATAACTGTAAATGAGTTCATCAGCTAAATGGGAATGTGTGGAACTCTAACGCTTTCTTCCACTGGTCTGAGCACAGCTTCAGCATCTGAGGAGGAGGAGGACCTGATGACTGTGAGATGACAATGTGCAGCGCGTGACGAGGGGTGTAATTTTGTGCATCTCCCACACCTCCCCACGCACACTTCAATCTGCGCCACAAGAGTGAGGATTTGTATTACACCACTTCCTGTTATTATGATGATCTTCATTAAAATGTCCTCTTATGGTGAAACCGGTTTGGCTCAGTGGCTAGAGTATTGGCCTGCGGACTAAAAGGTCCCAGGTTTGATTCCAATCAAGGGCATGTTCCTTGGTTGCAGACACATCTCAAGTGGGAAGTGGGAAGGAGGCAGCTGATCAATATTTCTCTCTCGTTGATGTTTCTAGCTCTCTATCCCCCTTGCTTCCTCCCTGTAATAAATCAATAAAATATATTTTTTAAATGTCCTCTTTTTCCTATAAACCATCTGTGAAGGATTATTCTCCAGCATTGTCCTAATTGTGCTCCTGCAGAATATTTATGTGCTCTTTGGCAACCTTGGTAACTACAAACTAAACTTTTAAAGAAGATTAAGGCCCTATAATCATTAATAGAAAAACAAGTCTATGTTTACATTTTCATGTTACTTACAATGATGATAGTAATGAAAAAGAAAATTGCACTAAAAGTAAACAGAGATGACCTATTATATCCGGATGACATGCAACACAAGTCATAAAAAAAGGAATTATTTACAAAAAAACATCCATAAGATTTCTCTTCAAACCTATTGATCAAGAACACGAGCATTAGTACATAAAACCAGGAAAATCCTGCATATCTTAAGAATCATATCATGTGAATAATATTAAAATACTGTTCAAAAAGGCCTTTCCATTCTATACAGAAATACTAATATGAAATGTGTCCTTGCAATAATTTAACTCAAAGTTTTTTCCACTATTAGAATATTCTTTCAAACATTTAACACATTTTCTCTGTGAAATTTTCCCTTGAGGACCATCATTCCATCAGTTGCTGTCAAGGCTATGACACAAAGAAAAGGTTCCATAATGAATCTACTGAAAAAGACCATAATAATTCTGCTCTCCTCACCTATGATAACACTATTTGCCTGCCAGCTGGGAACAGAGCTTTGGATTGCTTTTCCAAAAAAAAAAATTGAGCCACATCACTTAACCCAGGTTTTCTCAGTCCTCCCATGTCTGAGGGCACACACTTGCAAGAGAGATGCCACAGGTTGAGTTTCCATTCTAATTCTCAGAACTCAATGTTGTCTGATGGCCACTACTCTTTCAAACTCATCCTGAGCCACTTCCCCACATGTGCTGTGTATTCAATCCATATTGAACCACTTACATACCTCCAAGCACCAAGCTCTTGAACTCCCCACTTCTTTGCAAATGCTGTACCTCTCTCTACCTGGAATGTCCCCTCCTTACTTCACAGGACTGTCAAACAAACACATAAATGCTTTCTGAGTTCCAGCTCAATCAGTTACCCTGCTCCATCCAGAAGGCAGTCCTGAAGCCCCCACTGGAGTTGGTGGAGGTGGTGATTTAACCCTCAAAGTATCAGCCCACTGAGTGCTGCAGAGCTAACCACGACTGAGCTCACCATGCTGCAGGTTTACTCACATGATTGCACAACAGTGTCCCTCACTACTAGTATACTGTGAGCTCCTTGAAAATGATAGATCTTATCTATCCCAATTTAGTCCACTTTCAGGCATAATTTAAAACTCAATAAATGTGAATGGATTACAATAGCCCTCACTTATTGAGAACCAACTATTCACCAAGATTTCACATTTTTATCTCACTCAACAAACCCAAGAGGAAATGACAGATGACAAAAATCAGATTTTTAGTCCCCATTGAAGACAGCCTCCTCAGAGATGAACAATGAAGAAATGAATGACTGAATGAACAAATAAAATCTTTCAACTAAACTGGAGCATTGGGTGGAACTAGTGATAAGTAATCACTCACTGTCTTTCTTTTTGCATGTCCACCACTTCCACTCTGATTCAAGTTCTTTTTTTAATCCTCAACCAAGGATATTTTCCATTGATTTTTAGAGAGAGTGGAAGGGAGGGGGAGAAACAGAGAGAGGGAAACTTTGATGTGAGAGACACATGGATTGGTTGCCTTCTATACATGCCCCAAATGGAGCCAGGGATTGAGCCTACAACTGAGGTACCTTTCCTTGACCGAAATCGAAGCCTGAATCCGTCAGTCCACAGACTGATGCTCTAATCACTGAGCCAAACCGGCTAAGGTTGGTTTAAAGTTGTTGGTAACCCCCATTCTGAACTGTTGTAATAGTCTCCTGGTCTCCTTGCATCCAATCTGTGCTTCTTTAAACCATTCTACAAGATTATTTATTAAACTGCATATAAATGCATTCCTATCAGTCCATATATTAACTATAAGGACTGTATCACTTTGTGACTTATTATGATAGTATTTTTTAAGATTAGTATTAATATACTCTTGAATATCTGAAAAAACATCTTCCAGAGAACTGCCATGAAATTTCAGGATCTGCCTTAATGTTTTTGTTTATAATTGCATTTGTTTATAAGTGCATGTACTAGTATAATTGTCACAGACAAATGAGAAAAGATATATGTAAATAACACATAAATGATGGTATCAGGCCAAGAGATGCCTAAGTGACATCACTAAATACTCTAAAAAGAAAAGTTTGGCAGTATTCATAGCAAAGTGACAGGAAAATTGAGTCATCCATCGGTACATGATTTGGGCTTAAAAGAATCTACATCCCAGTAGTCATTACCATACTTATGTTGTAAACAATAATTTTGTTTTTTAGCACAACATTATCCAACATATTAAGCTAATGATGTTAATTTGTATTTACAGCTTTGCTTGTAAATTGTAAATCTGCCTTGATTTAAAAGTAGAATACGTGTTGTTAGCACATGAATTTAAATTTTGTTTTTTTGTTTAGATAAATTTAGGGAACAGTATAAAATAAATAATTTAGATACCAAGAATTTTTCCCCTCTTTGGAAAAGGCTTATATAATATACATGGTTGAGAATTACTGATTAAACCATTCCAGTCACTTCCAACTGTAACTTTTCCTTTGTATTTCTTAATTTAAAAAAATTTTTTTAGAGCAAGAGGAAGGGAAAGTAAGAGAAATATCAATCAAGCTGCCTCTTGCAACTGGGGATCAAGCCTGCAATCCTGACCAGGAATCTAACAGGCGATCTCAGTGCAGGGGACAAAGTTCAACCAACTGAGCCACACTGGCCAAAGCTGGCCTTTCTTTTAAGTAGTTAATGTCTCTCCATAGCCACAAAGTCAAAATCAAAAATGTCCCACAGTAGTTTCAAAATGCATATCTACAGCTTTAATGATGAAATGTATGTTCCTAAGCAAGGCTCTTTGTTGTGTGTGTTTTTTTCTAAATGACATAATATATACTGTATCCACTCTTAACAAACCCTAAGAAAAGAATGAAACATAGAGACACCCTTACCAATGGAAAGTTCAACCACTTTTTTAATATAGATCTCTAGCTTAAAACAAATTATACTCTAAGCAAGTCAAAGGTGCTACAGGAAATGTAGCAATTCATTTTCTCCCAGAAACAGGTCAAACTCATGGGAAAGAGATATCTTATAAAATGCTGAAAATGCCTTTCTAAGGTAGTTGTTTACATGTCTGAATTTGAGAAGATAAGCAGTTTTGCAAAACACTAGAAGCAGTCAGACCCCTAAGGTAGATATTTTTAATATTCTGAAGTATTGATTTTCAGTTGACATAATGACCTATTCAGGGAAAACCATAATAATTTTATTAAAATTCAACCATTTAAAATAAATAGACCGTGAACATGTGTGCTAAGCAATGCCTCAGAAATCTATTAGCTGAAAGTACAATGGAGAGAAAAGAATAGAAAATGTCAGGCTTTATAGTATGACATTTCTAAATTACTACAATTTCCCTGATTGCCAGAAGTAACTGAACTTCCTTGAGCATACCCCATGGTCCTTTTCACATTTCTTACATCTAGATCATGTACCTGTCTCAACTTTCTATAAATCAGATTTTTAAATATTAGATATCTTCGAGAATCTAATTGACTGGTAATTAGATTTACATTGTTATTTCCAAAAAGATAACAGCCCAGCCTGCGCCCTCTCGAAGACCAGAACCCTTCAGGGGATGTCTGCCTACCAGCCTAGGCCTCCTTCCTGTGCACTAATCTCTAGGGGGCAGCTCCTGTTTGAGCATCTACTTCCTGGTGGTCAGTACACATCATAGCAACCAGTTGCTCTGCTGTTCGATCGATTTGCACATTAGCTTTTTATTATATAGGATTAGGCTAGCTAAAAATCAACAACACCCAAACAAGACCAAAGGTAAGAGGAAGCATGGAGCAGCTGAAACACTGAGACATTGCTGAAGGAAACACAAATGTTAAAAATGCTTAGGAAACAGTTTAATAGTGTCTTGTTAAGTTAAAAGTGCACCTACTCAATGAACCAGCAATCCCCCTCCTAATTAATTACTATGAAAAATAGAAGCATATGTACAAAAATGACCTGTACAGCAATTTCCATAGCAACTTTAATTATAGTAGCCAAAAATGGTAAACAACCCAAAGAATGGAAAAATAAAATATGATACATTTATACAATAGAGTATTACTCAGAAATAAAAAGGGGCAAAAATTGGATGAATTTTAAAACCGTTATGCTGAACAAAAGAATCAAGACACAAGAAATTACACGTTGTCCCATTTATACAATGCACTTAAAACAAGCCAAACCAATTTATGATTACAAAAATCAGAGTTTCCTCAAAGGTGGGGGTGGCCAGAGGAAATGGCAGATATCACCTGGAAAAAGGCACAATGATGCTTGGAACTGTTGTTATATGAGAAATACTGGGGGTGATGAGATTTGAGGTACATAGGTATATGTATTTATCAAACTCATCTTAATTCACTTAGTATCTGTATAGTGCACTATATGTAAATTAGAATCTAAAAAAATTTTTGAAGATGAGCCCAAATATGTCTCAATTTTAAAATTTGGTTCAAATTTGTAAATACATCATTAGTTTAGTAGCAAGTAGTTACTTCATTTAATTGGAAGTATTCAAAATTCAATTTGCCTCCATTTCCAGGGGAAGTTTTTAAGCCAAGATGCACTTTTTCTTTGGCTGCCTTGGCTCTACATCAAGGGTTTAATCCTGAAAGCTTTTAAAATTCAAAACTTTAGATTAGAAAATGACTTAGCTCCATGCTAGGGTAGTGCTTATTCTTGATGTATAAATGTTAACATAAGTGGACCTGGGACATTTCCACAAAGAGCACTAATAACCACATGGACTAATGATTGGAGTGGATCGCTTGAAGTCACCGACTTGGCCATAAACATGGTTTAAGGCCATTTAAGAGACAGCTTATAGGCCAGATGTCTGTAAAGTGCTTCATGGCATCTGTGGTTCAGTATATATTCAGAGATTATTGACCCCCAAAGACCACAGAAGTTTCTTTGGAACCATCATAGTTAACGATGCATTTATCATAAAGAAAAGTTCCAGTATTGCCAGGCAGCCTATGGGGTTGGCATCTACGTGGTGGACATTCTGTTTTTATGAAGATTCTCAATACCAGAGGTGGGAACAGCGTCTTTAGTGCCACTGTGGTCTAATCGTATCAACCTCTCTAAGAGAGTTCTCAGTTTATGGCTCACTGAGCAATATTGATCAGGACAGCTCCTCTGGAACCATTATGATCTGTCATGCCGATACTGTTCCTGCTGCAATCTCTTGCATTTTAACTTGCTTCAACAGTTTCCAGGTGGGGAAAAAAATCTAATTTTTTCTCCCACACTCTCTCCTTTCAGACAATATGCCAAAGCATTATGACATCGAATTGTAAGCAATGGAACCCATTTAAGAAGATCAATGCAAAATAAATCCCGTAATATATTTTTTCTAGTTTTTCTCAGGCCAATAATTTTTAAGTTTTCCAAATGATCTTTCATTTTCCATTTGAACTTTGTATGTATAATACATACAAATTGTCACTTAAGGGGTTTCAGTTACAAGTATGCCACTTTCCAGGATTAAAAACAATTCCTCTGTTGGTCATGGCATTCTGACACTTCACAAACAATAATGTTCTGAAGCCAGTGTCAGCCACAGATTTTTTTGAAGGCAGCTTTTTAATCTTAGAATATCTTGTGGAAGAAGAAGAAAAAGAATCTGATTATCACCAGGCAAAGTACTCTCCCATATGTACTACAATGCTGATGCCGGAACTCAGGCCATTATTTAACATCCTATGCTTCTAATAGCTCCAGGGCTGCGAAGCCAAAAGAGAAAGAGAACAACAGTCATGTGTTAGGGACTTAGCTATATAGTAACCACTGTTGCCATTATTACCACTGGCAGGGCATTAACTCACCCCATGCCAAGATCACTGGCATAGTAAGAATGCAAACAGGGTAAATAACGGACTATGTGAACCTTCATTCTTATGAAGTCAGTGTATTAGATTATTATCTTATGAAGTCAGTGTATTAAATTATTATCTTATGAAGTAAGTGTATTAGATTATTATCTTATTTACATCTGTATTTTACTTCTATGAATCCTACCTTCCAAACTAAAGTGGATATTCCTTGAATACTGTGATCATATATCCTATTGCTACTTACTGTTTAACTCCACTGAGACTAATACAGTAGATTTAACTCAGTGGACTTATTTCTATTTTCCTATGTGCAATTTTTATAAATTAATAATGTGCCTTTTGAAATGCATTTCCCTTAGCTAGCCTAAGTATCCTTCTGCCTGGGAGGAAGATTTTGGCTCAGTATAGGAAAAATTCAAAGAAAAAAAGTCTAAGTAATATTCAATGTCTTTAATTTAAACATAAGATTTTACAGGAAGAATATAAACTCACAAGCCTGCTCCAATCTCCACAGAAGATTCTATACATCTCTCAAGTTCTCAACAGCCAAGCTTGTTGAGTGTTGCTCACAGAGTTTCCTGGTAGTATACTAAATATTTCCCTTCCACCAATGACAGCAAGGGAACAGAGGGGAGAAGATTTCTATTAATTAAAAAACTAAAATTTATAAACACACCTTACAAGATTAAAAAGGCGTGTAAAGAAAGTTTTAAAAAGTGCAAAGAGGATTTTCCTCGTTGGGGACTTTGGCCTGGAGAGAGGGCATTGCAATAAATAAGAAGGTGCATCAAAGAGAGCAGAGGGCTTCTGCCCATTGCACTTTGAACTTAGGAAAGAAATGGCTTTGGAGGCTGCACTGTATCAGCTTGAGTCATAGCTACATCAAAGTAAACTCAGAAGTGCAGTGGGGCAGGGAGGAAGGATGTCCTGACATTTATTTTTCCCAAGGTCTGATTAGGGACCTTGCCAGAGAGCATACCAGAGAAGCAGTGAGGTGGCCTTACAGAGAGCAATGCAGAGGGGCAGGTCACCCAGGCTAGAATCAAGGGGAAGTTAGAGCCAGACCTCAGGAGGCTCCATAGTACCAGCAGAACTAAGATTAGGCAGTCACCCAATACTGGTGGGCTTTGACAGAGCTAACAAAGAGCCAGTGTGCAAATGACAGCAGCAAAGACTGGAACCACAACTGCCAGTAGAACAAGTAGCTACAGGTGGGCACAGGAGAGCAGCACAGAGAGTAGCAGAGGGATGCACATAGAAAATGCGTGCGCACGCGCACACACACACATTCTACAGAACCAGAGGATACTTCTCCTTTAGGTATAAAGTTGCCAAAGCCATACCCTTCTCCTCATAAGCCATCATCATTTTAGAAAAAAGCTGAAGGGGTAGACTATCTGAGAAATTGGGCTTTTTTTTTTTTTAATCAACAGACTGGTTACTCCTTCTCACCAGAAAATACGTGCATGCTTTAAGCAGCGGTCACTAGGCAGAAATAATTCAATAAGAATCCATTTCAACAACTCTTTAAGGCCGGGGTCACAACCTCCCACTGGCCCATCCATCTCCAGTAAACTTAAATTTGAATAGCTTTCAGTGAAGCCAGCACTTCCCATTTAGCCATTGATCTCACTACTCCTTATAATCTCATACCTGGTTCAGTGAATCCATTTGTTACTTGCCTGACTCATGTAAGCAATGCTTTCTGTGACAGTTTGCTTTACATTTTTCAAGATGACTTAGATCTGTTTCTCTCAGCTGAATTTACATGTTAGAAAAAAGGATCTCAAAAATTAAGAGGTTTTTAAAAATAAATGGATACAAGATTTCTTGGACAAGACATAAAATGCACAAACCATTTAAAAAATTATAAATTGAACTTTATCAAAATTAAATATTTCTATTCAACAAAGGGCTCCATTAAATAAATGAATAAATTTGAAATGATAGGGTCTTGCAGCAAAGCCTTGGCAATACCATTAAGTGCAGCCTACTCCCACAGAAGCTCTCTAGACTTCTGGCAATATGACAATAATGTGAACATCTACGAAAGAGAAGAGCCAGAGGAATCAGCAAGGATAAAGTGCAATTTAAGAGGAAAGTGGTGAATCCAGATGAAGGGACTAGATGAAACAGACAAATACAATTTGGCTCTTGGGGTCATCAGGATATGGTAGTCTAATTGCCTTACATATAGTATACTTAAAATATCTACATTATATTACATATTTATATAACTATAAAAAAATTAGGCTAGAACAAGTATCCTTATTGCATTCATCAAGTACTTTCTTAATACCTTTCTTTTTTATTCAAAGAATCAATAAGAGATCCCTAAAGACTGTTGTTTATAGTAGAAATACTTGCAGCCATCTGGTTCGCACAATGCTATCCTGGAAATAATAAATTATATCTGACTGGGTCAGTCTTCCAAAATCATGCACTACCACCCACCACCATAAACCAAGAGGAGTTAGGAATTAACAATCATAAACAAATATTAATGGTGCACTTCAGGAAGAATTTACTAAAAGATTTGGTAAAGGCATTTCTATATGTTTTCTTTCAAGATAAAAGTGAAACATGAAATGAACTAATACTTTAGACAAGACCAAATTTGGATTCTTTGCTTTTGACTGCATGTGAATAACAAGATTTATACATATAAAAATGACATAACCAACCACTGCTAGTACCTGATAATACTAAACAAAATAATAGAGATGAAGTCAACTATTATCTTTTTTCAATCTTTTTTTAGCATCCTGCTTATGGCTTTGCTGTCATTTTCACTTTTTTGCCAGTAATTTGTTTATTTACAGCTATAGCTATAGACAGACACAAACTATAGCTTCGAAGATGGGAGTGCTTTCAAAATCAAAATGCAAAAAAAAAAGCATAATGGGTCTATCTGAGGGAGGAAATAGTGGCTGACTAACATTTATTATAAACCCCATTCCTCCTACAGAGGGAGGATGCACCATGCACAAAATGGCCTATTTCAGTTCCAAATGTTGGCAGCAATCTGCACCAGCGAGGCCCTGTTCCAGAGCCAGCAGTACCCAGTCTTTTCATGCATCACAGGCTGACAGCTGAATCTGCTTTGTGGCATCTGAGGCCATATCTCGTTCTTCCTCAATACCTACAATGCCTCAAGGACAGATTTTTGTCCTTGAAAAACATTTATCTTTTGTTTGTAAATAGATTCCATTATAGTTTCTCAAATTAAAAGCAAGCCTCTCTGCAGCAGGAACTTGGAACATTTATTTCGTATTTCCCATTGCCTTCCCTCCTATTTTATAGATTTAACAATGAGTCCTCTCCATTTAATTCATTAAAATATAAATGTATTCACTGTCTATCAATATCAACAGGGCCTTGGATTTAACCTTTTTTTTGTTTTAATGGGGTGGCTCTTCCCTGAAATTCTATTATCTCATTTTTATGATTTGAAAAATTCTCTTCTGTGGAATCATATCTCAGCATATACAGTTGAAAAAAATTTTAACAAGTTATATTTCCCTTGCCTATTTCTTCTATTGCAATAGTGTGGAAAGGAAATGAATCCTCCAATATCTGCCAGTAGCACACACTTGTTACCTGCCTGTACAAGAACTACAGAAAGTTTAAAATGAGGTAGTTCTGCATTGGCAACTCTGCTCTGTGTTTTTCCCATGAGGGAAAAGCTTTGTTACACACACTTGACTTGACAACAGCGTAAACATCCCCCCTAGTTTCTTCAGGAGGCAGCTAGAATAGTGTTTGCTTAAAACCCTGCTTTGTCTGATGCCTGTGTAATTAACATCAGTCCCAGAAAGTTTTGGAAACAAAACTGAACATGCACGTTTCCACAGCCTAACTGGCCTTTTCCCACTTCACTCTGACTTTATGAATTTGCTGACCAAAAAATAATCATCTATTAAATAGGTAGATTCTCCCCACTCGACAGTTTTTCCTGCCTGGTCAATGGTGCACAGAAGAAACATTCATTTTTCTTTCCCCCATTCGTCTCTAAAACATATTTTAATTTGCAAATCTGTTATCAAAGAACAATTTAAATTATACTATTTTCACTGGAAATGCAACCCAATTATTGAAAATTGGAGTCACCTCAGCAAAGGGATGAACATGTACTATGAGATGCTTTGTTGCAGAGAGGCATCTATGATAAGGATAATGAAAAATTTGGTAGCAATTTTTTAATAATTGACCTCTGCATCGGGGTCTTAGTTTTTTCAAGGTTAATGAAAATAAGTACACATCCATTCTTGGTTCTTTTCTTTCCCTTTATAGGTCTCATTTCTTGAAAAATCTCGCACTGTAACTTCATACTACAACTCAAGTTCTTATATTCAGTTCATTTCAAGTTCAAATAATTATGGATTTTAACCCATAACATGATAGTCTTATAGAAAACATAACCTAAACAACATCCTATCTCTTTAGGATTGTGGAAATTAGTGACAAGATTCAGAAAGAATTTGGTAAGGAATATGGTAAAGGCAACCCATATTTGATTTAGAAATACTAAGTTTTATTAAAATTAATCCCAAATTCTGACTCTTGAATTTTAAGTTAAAGAAATTTGGTAAAGTCATTTCTATGAGTTTTCTTGCATAATAATAATAAGACATTAAGGGAACTAAAAGCTTAGACAAGCCCAAGTCTGGATTCTTTGGAATTAAATTTGGATTCAATAATCCCCCCTTTGCACATTTTAAAGCACTTATCCCTTTTATTTGGGGTATGATGTTTCTTCCCATATAGTGAAAAATCCCTCTGTTTTCAATTGAAAGGCAAAACTACAAAGCTTAGGCAGTGGTCGGAAAACTCATTAGTCAACAGAACCAAATATCAACAGTACAATGATTGAAATTTGTTTTGAGAGCCAAATTTTTTAAACTTAAACTTCTTCTAGTACCACTTCTTCAAAATAGACTCTCCCAGGCCGTGGTATTTTGTGGAAGAGCCACACTCAAGGGGCATGTGGCTCATGAGCCACAGTTTGCCAACCATGGGCTTAGAATCACAGTGCTTTCCTAAGATGCTTGAATTCAATTACCTATTAAGCATGCCATATAAATTCACTCTTAACATCAGGAGATAGAAAGTGTGAAAAAAAAGCAACAATCCTAATAATGACATTTCAACATAATTTTTGAAAATCAGTCTCAGAGGAAAAACATGAATGATATTCTATTATAATAAAAGGCTAATATGCACATCGATCAAATGGTGGAACAACCAGTTGTTATGACGCACACTGACCATCAGAGGACAGACGCTCAACACAGGACTGCCCCTTGGTGATCAGTGCACTCCTACAGTGGGAGCACTGCTTAGCCAGAAGCCCTGAACCAGGTTCACGGCTGGCGAGTGCAGCAGCAGTGGCGGGAACCTCTTCTGCCTCTGTGGCAGCACTAAGGATGTCAGACTGACATCTTAGTCCTGCTCCCCAAGAAGTGGGCCTGAGACATCAGTTGGACATCCCCCAAGGACTCCCAGACTGCAAGAGAGGGCACAGGCTGGGCTGAGGGACACCACCCACCCCCAGGTGCACAATTTCATGCACCAGGCCCCTAGTCATAACATAAACTTCCTCTCTGGAGTACTCAGACACTTTAAAGTTAATCTATGTTTATAGCATACAATTCACCTTTAAACAACATAGGTTTGAACTATGGAGTCCACTTACACACTGATTTTATTTTCAATAAATATACAGCATGACATTTACACATCCAAGTTTGGGACTTTTCAAATGTGGAGGCCTGATTGACTGTACACATTGTTCTACAACATTTTTATATTAGGGACTTGAGCATCCAAAGACTGGTTATCCTCAGGTGTCTTGGAACCAATCCCCTGCAAATACCAAGGGATGAGGGACCACAGAGAGTGATGAAGGAGTCAAAAGTTATATGCAGATTTTATTTTTTACTTCAGGGGGAGGGGCACCCCCAACATTGTTTAAGGATTGAATATAATTATCAATTTGTTGAAATATAGTAAGAATACACCAAAGTATATCAGTAAACAACATGTCCTCCTCCAAACAAAGTTGAGAGGCTCCTGGGAATCATCCAGGTTCAACATTCAGTTCCTAGGAGCCCTTCATCTCACTGGTAGAACAGAGCAACCATGTTTATAAGCCTTTTTATTTTCCTTTTAACAATCTGTCAGTCTCCAGGAACAACTCTGCTCAGTTACAAGTATATGTCAACACACACATCTCATAGTGAGGATGTTCAGCTACCAATTACTCCTGGAAATTTGAATAAATTCTAAAAATATGTTCCACTCTGAAATACTTATCTGTTTGGCACTCTATCTAGGACACTTAATGGCCCATCAATGCAGTGTGTTAGACTGCAAGAACAGAGTCAAGACATAGTGCTTGCCTACGGGATTTGCCACTTAAATAGATAAGCAAAATAGATTAAACACTAAAACAGCAGTGTATGGAAGAAATAAAGTGGATCACTACCATTAAGAATGAATATTTATAAAAGCGATACACAATGCATAGCACAGCAGTACTAGGGCATTTCAAGATGCTTTGAAAAAAACTGTTTTGAAAAGAATATTAAGGATTGTCAGATAGATGAAAAAGAAGATGCTCTGATAACAAAGGTTACGATAAAAAGAAAAACTAATTAAATGAGAAGAGAATAATTTACTTTAAGTTGTAACTAGAGTGAACTTAGAAATCATTCAGTCTCATTCCCACCCCCAACCCACTGAAACATTTTCCCTGAAATAATATCATTTTATCTCTATTTATTATTATTAGAAACATGTCTATTGGATGGATGGATGGATGGATGGATGAGCAAACTCAGTATGGATATCCCTTAAAGAAAGCTACATAAGCCCTAGCCATTTTTGCTCAATGGGTAGAGCATCAGCCTGCAGATTGAAGGCTTCCAGGTTCTATTCCAGTCAAGGGTACATACCTCAGTTGGCAACTCTCATATCAATGTTTCTCTGTCTCTCCCCCTCCCTTCCATTCTTTCTAAAAATCAATGGAAAAATATCCTTGAGTGAGGATTAACAAAAAATAAATAAAGCAGTGTTTTCAAGAAAAAATAAGCTACTTCATTTTGAAAAACTATATTTGTTGAAAATGTTTTTCTTGTATTGATTCAAAATTTGCCTCTTCCTAACTTTCTGTAACAGATCCTAGTTTTGCTATTCAGTAAAAGTAGGAGAGCCACAAAGGTGAGTCACATAAGTAATTTTAAGTTTCTACCATCCACATTAAGAAAAATAAAAGAAGCAGGTGATTTTAATTTTAATAATATATCTATTAGACTAAGTATATCCAAAATATTATTTCAACATATAGTCAACATAAAAATATAGGTATTTTACATTTTTATGCTGTCTTTGGAGCTCCATATGTATTTTTTATTCTTCCATTGCATCTCAATTTGTGCTAGACATATTGCAACTATTCGGTAGCCACACATTACTAGTAGCTATTGGACAGCTGATTTCTAGACAATGGTTTACAAACAGCTGGACATTAGAATCTCAAGAAAATTTTTCAAAATATAGATTCACTCCCAGAAATTCTGCTTTAGTTAGTTTAGAAGGGCCAGCGAGTGTTTTTAAGAAGGCAGTTAAAAAAAAAAAAGCAGTTAATAAGCCACAGACTGAAAAAAAATGTTAATAAACAAATAAATCACTGATTACCAGGTTGACATTTGGGAATCACTGCTCCAGAACAACACAAAATAAGTCTAAGTACCCTTGTACATGACTGTCCTCCCAATATTAAAAAATAATAATGATCACATCTCTGATGTCTTTTATTCTCCAGGCTAAACAATCCAAACTCTAACAACCTTCCCTCATCTGACATGGTTTTGAAAACTTTTCACTCCTGTTTGTTTCATTTCTTTGCATTGTGGAGAATTGCCATAGCATTAAAAATCCAAATTAATCCTTATTTGCCCTTGAAATGTTTTTTAGTACTTTCATATGAATGTGAGTATCAAATTCACAAAACTTTACACTCTCACTGTCGACAAGCATTCAGATGCCCAGGTTCTTCCACAGGCTGCTGTTCCCTCGGGGGGGCCCACTTCACCTCAGGTGGAGAAGAGCCCTCTTAGAATAACTCAGAGCACTAAGTTAAACAGAACTACCTTTCCTCCCATGCCTCTCAATCTTCCTACTTCTAGAGAAAGAAGGAAGTATTTTGATGTAAAAGAAGAGCTCTTCTGCCTTTGTTAAAGTTACATAAATATAAAACATAATAATGTTACCACGAATAAATGGACTCAATTCAGTGCCACAAATATCCACTCAGTGATGGCTAACCAAAGCATTCCATGTGTGCCACCATAGGCCAGGAGTCACAGGAAGGAACAAGGCAGAGTCCCAGGCCTCAGGGAGACCACAACCTAGTCAGCAAGACAGGTATATTCACGTGACAAATAGTTATGAAGTTCTACTACTACTAGACACTTGTGTTAGATATCAGTGAAGAAAACATTCAGAAAAACCGGCCCTTAGGGAGTTTACTTTCTAGCAGGGGAGACAGATAATAAACAATTCAAATAATAAATAAGTGAATGTATATGCTAAATATGAATTTAGCAACAAAAATGTTCAGATGCCGGAACCGGTTTGGCTCAGTGGATAGAGCATCGGCCTGTGGACTGAAAGGTCCTAGGTTCGATTCCAGTCAAGGGGCATGTACCTTGGTTGCGGGAACATCTCCAGTGTGGGGCGTGCAGGAGGCAGCTGATCAATGTCTCTCTCTCATCGATGTTTCTTACTTTCTATCCCTCTCCCTTCCTCCCTGTAAAAAATCAATAAAATATATATTTTTTTTTAAAAAAAAGAATGTTCAGATGATAAGTATCCTAGGAACTAACAGTTAAGAATAAGGGGAATCAAAAATACTTGTGCAGTGGAAGATAAGTTGAAGTTTACTCAGTGGTCAGAATATCCTTCAAGAAAAAAAATTGACATAGGAGTAAACATTTAAAGGAAGGAAGGAGAAAAACACAGATATCTGGAGGAGGAACATCCCAGGAAGAGCAAAGAGGGCAAAAGCCCTGAGGCAGGAAAAGGCCTTGTCTGTTTGAAGAACAGCAAAGACCAGTGGAGTTAAAGCAAAGTAAGAGAGGACAGATTAGGCCAGAAAAAATGTGGTGACAGTGGCAGTGTTCACACAGGCATAAAAGAATTTTTATTTTGTGTGAAATAGATAATCACTGAATGTTTGGGACTAAGATTTGTGCAATAGGTCTTCCTTCCCTTATCTGCGGGCACTGGTTTTCCTTTGGTACCCAGGACCCAGGCCTTTGCTCTGGCTGCTGCCTTCCATCTTTGATCCGGCCAGAGTCTTTACTCCAGCCGAAGTGCAACTACTGTAGCTCCCTGCGGGCCCCGCCCCCCTCCCATCATAGCAGGTGTCCCGCCCTGCCTGGCGGCTCCATGCCTGTATGCTTGCTTCCCAGAGGCCCCAAGTGCCTGGGGGGCAGAGCCACCTCCATCTTTGTTGGGTTAATTTGCGTATCACTCTTGATTAGCTGGTGGGCATTGCAAAGTGACAGTAAATTTGCATGTTTCTCTTTTATTAGTGTAGATTGCATTTCAAAAGGGTTCTGACAACTATGTTAGAAATAGACTCTAATTTCATGGTCCAGCCAGCATGGCTCAGTGGTTGAGCTTCAACCTATGAACCAGGAGGTCACAGTTAGATTCCTGGTCAGGGCATGTGTCCAAATTGTGGGCTCAATTTCCAGTAGGGGACATGCAGGAGGCAGCCAACCAATGGTTCTCTTTCATCATTGATGTTTCCATCTCTCTCTCCCTCTCCTTTCCTCTCTGAAATCAATTATATATATATATATATATATATATATATATAAATTTTTTTTAATATATATTCCACTATGTGGAAGCAAGAACATAAGCAGGAAGACCACACAGGAAGCTAGTGCAGTAATCCAAATGAAGGATGGTGGTGGCTTGGACCAAAGAAGTAGCAGCAAAAAAAAGAAAGGGGGTTGGAGATTTTATATAAAAACTAGAGGCCTGGTGCATGAAATTCATGCATTTGGGAGGTGTCCCTCAGCCCGGCCTGCACTCTCTTGAAGTCCGAGAGGCTTGGGGGATGTCCTACTGGCAATCAGACATCCTTAGCGCTGCCACAGATTCTCCCACCACCACAGCTGCACTTACCAGCCATGAGCCCAGTTTCTGGCTGAGTGGTGCTTCCCTTGTGGGAGCACACTGACCACCAGAGGGGCAGCTCCTGCATTGAGTATCTGCCCTCTGGTGGTCAGTGCTTGTCATAATGACTGGCCATTCTGCCGTTTGATTTGCATATTAGCCTTTTATTATATAGGATTACCCATGATACAGTGAGGTGGTTGTTTTAATAGAGGATGCTAAGAGAGCAAAGAGGAAGTAACAATAATTCCACCAAAGATAAGATTTGTAGTCAAAGTGTTATCTTAGCTGCGTCCTGAATGACATGGAAAAGCTCAATGGGAAAAAGAACCAGGAAGAACCCAGAGAAGGTAGCTGGCAGGGAGCTGGTAGTTGTCAGGAAAAATACAGAGCGTGATCCTTTCCCTAGAGAACTGACAATCTCAGAAGGAGGGAAAGACAGTAAATCACTTAAAAACCTGAGGCCCAGGTGCCACTTGCATAAAAATTAACAGAGGGACATTGGACTGCAGAAATAAATAATAATGTCAGCAAGACACTCCAGAAAAGGAGCCAAAGAAGTAGCAGGAAATGTAGGGAAAGTGAGACCAATTCAGAAAGGGTTCACAGGACCACCCCAATGGTCTGTCAACATTGCATTGGCCTTTAACTGCCATGCAAGGTTCCCAGAAATCCTACCCTCCACTGCCAGCTCCCACCAACAGACCACACCAGTACCTTGCCAAGAAGTCCAAGATCACTCTGACAGGTACATCAACTGTGTTGTTTGTTTCTCAAAATTTCTAACATTTCTCTCCATAACCTATATTTAAAAACTAAGGTAAATTTTAATATGCTTGAAAAGTAATGTGTTGGGTGACTACAGAGGAGCTACACACCGGATTTCCTGTTGTTGGTTTTCTCTCTGTTCCTCCCCACTTCTAAAACTGTGTTAGAAAGGCAGATTATACTCCTTCCTCTCCGAATTGGCCACTCATTCTCATCCTTCGCTACCCAAATCCAAATATCCTCTTCTCCCCAACAAAACCAAAATAGCAAAAAAAGAACAGAAGATGCTTCAGGGCCAGTTTCTCCCCTGCTCCAATTTACCCTCACTTGCCCTCTCCTTGTCACATGAAAATTATCTTACCTTTGCTTCTCAAAAAAAAGGGAGAGAGAGAGAGAGAGAGAGAGAGAGAGAGAGAGAGAGAGAGA
>JAAGEH010000311.1:9226728-9281138 GCA_011751065.1 Lasiurus cinereus | reverse complement strand
GAGAGAGAGAGAGAGAGAGAGAGAGAGAGAGAGAGAGAGAGAGAAAGAAAAGCATTTCTACCAGGGAGCCCCCCAAAAAATGCAAGTGGGAATGACCTCATGCTAATTCCAAAATAAAAATAATATTTAAAATGTATTAAATGTTTAGTAAATGTTAGGCACAGTTTTATTCATGTAATCTACAAATTAACCCTAAGAAGCAATACTGTTGTTTTCTCGCCTGAATGGGAGATCAGTAACAACATCAAGTTCACACAACTAGTGAACAAAGGAGATAAGATCTCAAGATGAACCCAAGATGTCTCATTCTGAAGTCCACACTCCTATTACTGCACATCAGTATAAACTTAGAATTACCTCTATCATTTATTTCCCTTTGTCTACATCTGTAGAGAGTGACCAAGCAATGGTGTACTGTCCTCATTCTAACGATTCCCTTTGTAGGGAGAGACCCAAGGTTCCCCATACCTTCCCCAAAGTGAAGACTGTTAGCAGAGGTGCCACCAAGAACAACTCAAAGTATATCTGGCCAAGTGCCTAGATCCTGGAAGCTGGCCAAATGAGAAAGGGAAGAGTCGTGCTCCATCATTTTTCCCCAGCATGTCTCTCCCTAATTCTTTTTAATTATAGGCTCAATATTTGAGTTTCAATGAATATGAGTTTATACAGTAAAGCAAAAGTTACCATTAAAAATATATCCACTACCAAGCTGTTTGCTTATAAAATTTCTACATAGACTGGCATCTATCTCTTCAATGTAAATGTTAAAATGAATCCCAGCAAAAGACGAACATTTTCATGAAGCCAATAAAATCATTATAACAGAAGTGCTCAAATGAAGCACAAAGACACTAACTTATGATGATCTAACACAGGTACATAAATTTTAAACATAAAAAGTTAAAACTTTTACAAGAATTATAAGTATTGCAAAACAATGATTTCATGCGGAAGGGTTAAGAGAGAGAATTCTCAGGTATTTTTGCAAAAACAAACAAAAATACCCAGCACTTAATTTTATCCTATTTCTTCTTATAATTAGCTCATAGTTAGTTACCTACATTTTGTCATCTATAGACTAGGACATATAATTTTCATAGTTTCTAGTTTCACTCTTTAAGATAAAATCCCAAATTTTGGGTTCTTTTTTATCCCTGTAATAATTTATGTAGATGTCTTCTTTCTTCCATTACACTTTGGATCCCATTCTTATACACAGAAGCAGTGTAACAAATACTTAATAAATTGAAGTAAAATTAACAACAAATATCACACCATGATGCTTTAATGTCTAATACCTAAGTTATCAGCAGGTATTAAATTATGGACAAATAATAACGAAAATGGAAAAGAGAATAGATGTCTGCAAGAAGGAGTTCTGGGACCAGCATGAAAAGAAGGAGCTAAAGTGGGGGTGAAAGGGGAGATAAAGCCAAAGAAAGGCAGGGGTCCTTCATTTCAGCTGCTATCCAGGGTGCATCTCAGCCATGACTTAAAAAAACCCCATCGATATTGCTCCAGGTCCTCCCAAATCAAGCCTATTTGGCATCCTGCAATGATCACTGGCACTTAAAAAAAAAAAAAACTATATTGATTTAAGAGAGAGAGAGAGAGATCAATTTATTGTTCCACTTATGCATTCATTGGTTGCTTCTTGTAAGTGCTCCAACCAGAGATTGAACCCACAACCTTAGAGAATCGAGACAACACTCAACCAACTGAGCTACCCAACCAACTGATCTACCCGACCAGGCCCTGACATTTTTGACAGGAAACTTCTAGTTATGCTTGCCTCTGTCCATATTTATGATTACTACACTCACTGGGTGCCAATCACCAAGTTACTAGTAAACACTATCTATTCTACTTTCAAAATATTCATGCTTCTAATTTTTACACTTCTACCTCACCTCTGGATTAACCTTTGGGATGGAGGTTATGTTTTTGAAGCAGGAATTCAGTAAAGAGACCCAGCAGTTGGTTATACTCTATTTATTCTCAGCATGAGCTCATAGTTAAATGATGATGAGAATCCCATAAAGACTCAAAATTTAGTATAAAGTTTCTGACTTTACATGAAAGAAACCATTGTAAGCCTCAAATGACTAGGATAACTGTAATTCAGTAGTTCAAGTTTCTAACCACTCTACAAATACACTCTCATAAACAGTTGTGGAGGACTAAAAATAAAAAGTTTAATTCAGTTACAAACAAATCAATGTTAATGTTTAACATATATACTAGTTATCTATTGCTGCTATAACAAATCACCCAAACTTAATGGCTAAATCAACATAAATGTATTGTCTTGTAGTACTAGAGGTCAGAAGTGTGAAATTAATATTAGGCTAAAAATTAGATGACTAAATATTAGGCTAAAATCTAGATGACTGTAAGGCTGTGTCCCTTCTGGAGGTACAAGGGTAAAATCTATTTTCTTACTTTTTATAGCTTCTAGAGTCTGCCTATATTCCTTGGCTCATGACCACCTTCAAATTTCAAGGTCAGAATGACCAATTTAGTCTTTCTCATTGTATCTCATTCTATCACACTGACACTGACTTTTCTACCTCCCTCCTCCATATTTAAAGATCCCTGTAATTACATGGGTCCCATCCAAATAATCCAGGATAATCTCCATATTTTAAAGTCAATTGATGAACAAACTCAATTTCTTCTGCAACCTTCATCCCACCCTTGGCACATAACATATTTATAGGTTCTGAGGATTCAGTATGTGGACAGTGGGAACACCATTATTCAGCCAACCAGTCTACTCCTTTACCCCCAAAGATTCACTTCCATCCCACATGCAAAATACATTCATTCTATCCAAGTTCCCAGAAGTTTCAACCCATTAGATATCAACTCAAAGTTTAAATCTGGTCTAAGTTCTCATCAATTCAAAAGGCCAACATTTCATCATCTAAACTGGGTATAAATAAGGTGTTGAGTATAATCCCTTCTGAGGCACAATTCCTTTCTATGAAGCTCAAGAAACAACTTATCTTCCCCAAAAATAGAATGGTGGGATAGATATAGGACAAATTATAGACATTGCCATTTAAAAAGGGAAAAAAATTAAATTAGAAAAATTGGATACTGGACCCATGCAATTTTGGAAATCACCCAGGAAAATTGCATTTGGTTTCAAAGTCCAGGAATAATCTTCTGTGATTCTTGTCTCCATCTTCTAGGCTCTTAGCTCTACCTTCTAGATTCTGCCCTCTGAGTCAATGTTATTTTTTAGTACAGGCGACACAAGCTTGCAGTTAAGTACTTTCTTGCTTGTAGAATTTTTGGAATCTAACAACCTTTTTTTTTTTATTACATCCTCTCAGTTCCCCTTTCTGGAAGAGCCAAGAGTGTTTCTCATGATATAATATTCTCAAGAACCTTGTGGGTCTCCCATGTGTGTCATGGAGATTTACTCCATTAGAAAAAAAGTCTCTCTGTCAGAATGACTACCATCAAAAAATCTGCAAGCAAGTGCTGATGAGGATGTGGAGAAAAGCGAACACTCATGCACTGTTGGAGAGAATGCAGATTGGTACAGGCACTATGGAAAGCAGTATGGGGTTACTTCAAAAAATTAAAAATGGAACTGCCTTATAACCCAGTAATTCCACTTCTGGGAATTTATCCAAAGAAATCCCAAACACCAATCAGAAAGAATATATGCACCCTTATGTTCATTGCAATGTTATTTACAATAGTCTAGATTTGGAAGCAGCCCAAGTGTCCATCAGCGGATGAGTGGATAAAAAAGCTGTATTACCAAATGGAATACTACTCGGCCATAAAAAAGAAAGAAATCTTACCCTTTAAGACATCATGGATCTGGAGAGCATTATGCTAAGTGAAATAAACCAATCAGAGAAAGACAAGAGCCATATGATCTCACTAATATGTGGAATCTAATCAACAAAATGAACTAACATGACTCATAGGTAGCGAACAGATGACAACTCTCAGGGGCTGGGGGGAGGGATTGAGCAAAAAAGAGAGAAAACTGATGGACACAGACAATAGTGTGGTGACTGCCAAGGGAAGGGGGAAGTGGGGAGAGGTGGAGGAGGGCACAGTGGGGATAAATAGTGATGGACAGAGACTTGACTTGGGCTGGTGTGCAAATGATGTGTTGTAGAATTGTGCACTTGAAACCTGTATACTTTTGTTAACCAGTGCCACCCCAATAAATTCACTAAAAAGAAAAAAAAAGAGGCTCCTCTACAGACAATTCCTGGATAAATCCATCTCTATTACTGGCTTCTGCTGAGATGTTTGAGGTAATCCATGTGCTACAGGTTCAATTTCTTAAAAGAGCCCTCAATGTGACTAAATATTTTGACCTTATTTCTGAGGTACTAGCAAAAGGATTTCCACCTACATCATTAGCTTCCTCTCTAGAGCAGACTCTCCCGACAGTGAGTCTTCTAACTTTAGCATCTTTTCAATCTGGATAGGTTGAGAACTTCTCAAATATCAATTCTGGTTCCTTCACATTTCTTACCCTAACTTATCTCTTTCCTCACACAGTTTACTATGAGCAGGGGAAAAAAAAAAAACCTTCAAAACTCTGCATATATATTGGCTCAGCTAAATATCTAAATTTATTATTTACAAGTTTGCTTTCCACATTAACTGCAAGACACAATTCAGCTAATTTTTCTGCCACTATCTAACAAGGATTCCCTTTCCTGCAATTCCCAATAATATGTTCCTGAGGTCCCTTTAATGTTCATATTTCTACCAATAGTCTGTTCATGATCATTTAGGTATTCTTTAAGGTGACTTCGTTTTTTTCACTACCATATTCTTCATTTTCTTCTGAGTCCTCACCAATATCCATATTTTTCTATTAAGAATCTATTTTACAGAATATAGGCTTTTTCTATCATGCTCTGCAAAATTCTTTTAACCTATGCCAAATGTCCATGCCACTTACACATTTTTAGCTACTTCTTATAGCTGCCCCCCATGTCCAAAATCTGTACTGGCTTCCTATTACTGCTATAACAAATCACCACAAACTTAGTGGCTTGAATCAATACACACTTATCTCACAGTTCTGGAGATCAGAAGTTTAAAGTGAATCTCATTGGACTAAAATCAAGGTGTTTAGCAGTGCTGTGTTCCTTCTGGAGTCTAAGGGGAAATCCATCTTTTTGTCTTTTCCAGCTTCTCAGACTGCCTACATTCTGTGGCCTAAGGCCCACTTTTATCTTCAAAGCCAGCAATGTCAGGTGTCATTCTCTCATTGCATCCCTCTTCTAGCTCCTCTTCCAGATTTAAAGGATCTTTGTGATTACCTGGTACCTACTCAAATATTCCTGGATAATTTACTTATCCTAAGGTCAGCTGCTTAGCAACCTTAATCCTATGGGCAACCTTAATTCCACACTGACCTGTAATATGACATATTCTCCAGTTTCCAGGATTAGGATGTGAACATATTTGAGGGACCATTATTCTGCTCCTCTAATATATCTCTGTATAATGACAATTTTTATTACTCTATATAAATATGACCTAGCATGTAACCTGGCCCCTGATTTCTTCATTTGTTTCATTTCATATCACAACCCGTATGTTTCCCACTACTCTTGATCTCTTTCTTTTTCTCAAATGCACCATGCTTATTCCAGAATTTCTGTTCATGCTATTTCACTTGCCTTTGTTACTCTTCCTCTCTGAATCTCCACAGATTCCTTTCTCCAGACTACTCTTATCCTTCAGCTATCAGCTTCAATTACTCTTCTTCAAAGACTGGACCCTGTTACTCCCTACATGGAAATGGAGAGTCCCATTACACCCTTAGTTTTACTTCATATCATTTGTTTTAACAGTGACTAAATTATCTGTGTGATTGTTTGTGTAATGACTATTTCAAACCACTATGAAAACAAAGTTCTCACTGCTTCATTTGTTATATGCCTAACACCTAGAAGAATAGTAATTATACAACAAAATTTATTTGGATGAATGAACACATCTCCTTTAATCAACATAACAACATCAATTTTATAATTGAGGATAAAAGCTCAGAGAAATTAAGTAATTTCACCACAGTAAAACAGGAAATGAGATTCCACTTGGATCATTCTGGTTTCTGAGCCTATCTCTTAGTTATTGTGTTATTTTATTATATTTCAGACAATGAGTATTGTCCCTAAATCCACATAGGCTCACTAACTATCATACTGAAGACAAATATCGTCATCTCACTTTCCTTAATGCCACCAAATGCCCAATTTCACTCTTGTTTCCATATATTGGCATTAGAGTTTACTTGTGAACAGATTTTTTTCTTTGAATGAATGTATAATAAAGTATAACTATCAAGTAATAATGAATTTATATTGCACAACAACTTATAAAAATTATTTATAGTTTCAAAAAGTACTGAATCACAGTCCTAGCCAGTGTGGATAAGTGGTTAGAGCATTGGTCCATGCCGCTAAGAGTTACAGGTTCAATCTCTGGACCACATGGGGGTATGCGCAGAAGGCAGCCAATCAATGTGCCTCTCTCACATCAATGTTTCTCTCTCTCTTCTCTCTTCCTTCTCTCTCCCTGTCCCCCTCCCTCCCTTCGTTTCACTCTTTCTAAAAATAAATCGGGAAAAATATCCTCAGGTGAGAATTAATAGAAAATAAACAAAAAGTAATGAATTGCAAGAATCTTAAAAATTGCTAAAGAGAACAATGAAGTAGGCAAGAGGAGAAGCAATATTTAATGAGCAAAAATCACTGGGAAACTACACACTGTTCTTATTTTAAAGCTAAGAACAAAAGAAAACAGTTACATCACTGCAGGAAAAATGTGATGGTTCAAAATCTGTTTCACCTTTTAAAAGTTATCTGATAGGTTTATGTGGAATCTGAGGACATCTCACAGGTTTTGTAATGTGTTACTATTCTTGCTATGCCATTTTACACATATACAAAAAGATCTGCAGTACCTGCAATTCACTATAAATTGAATCCATAAAATCTTCAAAGTCTGAAAGCTTCTCTCTAAAATCCACAGAATCCCAGTGAAGCAGTGGGAACTGATTTCTTAAAAATAGTTTCCACATTCTAATAACAGAAAAAAAAAGAGCTTCCCAAAGTAACTATGGAGCAGGCCAAAGGTCTACCTGCTATCTATTTTAGAATCTAAATCTCAGAACAAAAGAAATCAGTAGAATATAATCAATACATCAGGAATACATGCCTACTGAGAACATGGCAGGCAGCAACTACTTGCCCATTGATTGACTATATGAAATAAAGTTCAGCATCTGGCAGGAAATGAAATTTTACTTCTTCGAATCTCATATACAGTAGTTGTTAGGTATTTACTCTAAATCATAGATTTTCAAATGGTATGTCACAGAGCACACTGATGTGCTGCAAAAAATTTTAAACCATACCTAACTTTTTAGTCTGGGACACTCACCTCTTTTCCCTTAGATTGTCAAATTAAAAAAAAAAATTTAAAGACAACAGTCAACACAAGAATAGCCATCTGGTGTGACTGAATCAAAATTATACCTACGGTTTTTTGTCAGGACAGCAAAGAATATATATTTGGTGTGGTGCAGAATTTTAGTATTTAGTTTATGTGTGCCATGAAATGAAAAAGATTGACATTTGCTGCCCTACATATTGGACTTGGTACCAACAAGGAAACAAAAATAGCCAGTTCATCAATGTACACTGGATATAGTTAGTAATAACAATTTAAAGAACATATATTTCAAGTCTCATATACAGTATTTATTAGGCATTTACTCTAAATCAGAGATTTTCAAGAGCTGGCAATCTAAAGAAAAATGAATAGTGCACATTCCTTTAAAAATTAATTATGATTAATTAAAATAAAAATAAATAAATAAATAAATAAATCATGAAAAGACATGGGTCTCCTGAAATTATTTCTTAGACATTTTCTAATTGTCTAGCATGAGGACATAAAATGCCCCGTCCTGGAGGTTTGTATTTGTGACAGCTCAAAACATTCTTCAGAAGAAACTATGAACAACACTAATATAATTTAAAGGACCTATAAAAAATTTAAAGCACTTAAACACCTCTGTTTAATAGGAGCTTTAGCTTCTGTAAAGCTCCCCAGTTACACAAATAAGCAGTCCTGAAATAACTTTCTACTGTGTTCACAAGAATTGAAAAGCAGAGTTATAAAAAAAAAAAAAAAAAGAAAGGAAGGAAGGAAGGAAGGAAGAAAAGAAGAAAGGAAAAGACGCTTAACCCTAATGACCCTTCTATTTTACTGTGAATTTTTCTAAGTCTGGTTTTATTTCATTTATTAGATTTGGTCATTATTTTTAAAGGCTAGAATATATCAGCACTCTAAAAAAAGAAAGAAAGAAGGAAAGAGGGGAAAAAATACATTTAAGTAATAAAAATAAACTATAATTTTATTATAAATATTTGTCACAGAAACATTTAGTGTGCTCACCCTAATAAAAATAAAATTACATCTTTATTTCTTATACAAGTACACTTGTTTTAAATAAGTGCAACACATGCCAATGTCCTCCCTCCTCCTTCAACTGTAAGCTTTGGTGTTACTGTCCATGGTGACACTTACTGGCTGTATCAGGCAATAGCACCACTACAGAAACACGGGTTTTTTTTATGTCTATTTCTAGGTGGCAGATTTGCTGAAGTGGTTTTATTTTGCATATCTAACTCTTTAGTAATTATGAGTTACATTTCTTTTGAAGTCATGGCACCAAAATCACAAAAGAAAAATCTAGGTGGGGTGTGGAAGGGAGAAGACACTTTAGTCAGCCCATCAGATATGTTATACAGAACTCCATTTCTCCTTTGCCTTCATCTATCCTTCACCATCTGAAACTAATCTTTTTGTATGTGGTTAGCCACCTTTTAGAAACTCATATTACAGCATCTTTCCACAAACCAAGCAATGTTCAAAAGCTTTAGTAAATCAAAGTTGGAGGCTGGATGCATTGAAATTTGCTTCTGACTATACAACACATTCAAATATAGTTTAAATGTAGACACTTAAATGTGCCAACGCCTCTTAACTTCAAAAAAGAAAAGTTTTAAAATCCTAAGTATCCAAGTAATGGTGATACCGGTATACTTTTGAATTAACACATATTTGAAATATTTTCAAAGTAATGGTTAAGAAATATTATTCCCTGTCTCTTGTCATTGATGAAGAAGGGAAAAATCATGATCTTCCCATGAGAAATCTTGTCCCAAATATATTGTTTGTGATACACAATAGATAACGCTACTGGGAGGTATTCGTGTTTCCAGAAAGCTACCCACATAAAGAAATTCCTCCCCACCAGGCACCGTTGTACCTGAAACTTTCAGAGAGCGGTGTCTTAACTACGATTAAGCTATCCTCTTTCCTACCGAAATCAATTTTACCCAAATGAGGCATTTGTGTTATAATTCATTGTTCCCCAGACTCTAAAATCTACCATCTGCCATTGGAGTTTCTGTACAGTAATTAAGGCACTATCCATTAGAACTGGCAAGAGTACAAAGTAAGGAGGAGATGGGGGGTGGGGGGGAGGCGGGAGGGGAGAAAAACCAAGCCATTTAAAAAGAGATGGAAGGTGTGTGTGTTTCACACGGACCCCTCCACGTCTCCGCTCAGATCCTACCACCCACCACGAGGCGGTACAGAAGGAGGGGTGAGGCCACTCCCGGGCTTATCTGAACTAAACCTGCACAAGGATTCAGCAAGCTCTTCCTACCTTGAAAGAGAAAGGCTTTCGTCCCATTATGCAGCCCGGGGACCTGGCGCACTCCGGCCGTGGACTCCCCAAGTTCTAACTCTGTGAAGACGTCGATCTGTAGGGAAGGGTCCACACCAAGCCCCCAAACTGGGGCGAGGAGTGGGAGTGGGAGGAGGAGGAAAGAAAGAAAAAGCTCCATCAGAATGCATGCCTCTTCCTCCAGGGCAGCAAAGAACCGCGTCTGGGAAACCACGTTGGGAACTGGGGAGCGGCGACTCCCTCCTGGCCACGCGCTCCGAGAGCCTTACCTGAGACCAGCAGCCCAGATTTCAATAGCCGAGCACCCCGTCCCATTTCCCTGACCTACTTTAAACCCCTCTGGCTGCAAAGTTCCCCGAGGGCCCTCAGACCCTGGGCCAGGGGTGTGACCTGCCCTTCCGGCTCCAAGACAAGCACATAAAAAAAAAAAAAATCCAAATCCAAAGCCGCCCCGATGCCAGGCTTCCCACTCCAGACCTACTTTGCGCGGAGGAAGAGCGAGGTGTCTGTCCCCAGTCAAGTGGGGCCAGCCCTTCCCCCCCACGCCCCGCGCTGGGGCCACTCACCTGCTCCGAGACCCAGGATCAAACAGAAGGTTCTCAGTAAGACCCGAGACTCCATGGTGTGGATCTGCTCAGTCCATCGTCTCCCTCTTTAAAAAATAAAAATAAACAAATTTGAAGCGGTCCTTGGAATCAAGCGGGAAAACTGCGTTTGTCTCCCCGGCCGCTGGCTCGGATTTACAGATTAGTAGGATTAGTACGGTTCAATTGCCTTAAAAAAGAAAAGGGAGGACCCCCTGGCACGTGAAGAACTTGGACCCTCCACGCTCACACCATTCCCACACGCAGAGCCCAGGCAGCGGGCCGGCTGGGAGGGGGGCCCAGAAGGAGAAGGCGGGGTGGAGAGACTTGCCCGGAGGCTGCTTTGCGGGGAAATTAGCTCCGGAGCCGGAATAAAGGCAGCAGAAGGCACGCACACCCAGAAGGGAGGAGGCGGACAAAAAAAAAAAAAAAAAGCCTAGGATGGGGCAGCCCCGCACCCGCACCCTCCGCCCGTCTTCCCAGCGCCCAAACCTGTTGTAAAGACAGAGACAATGGGGAGAGCACAGAAGACGCTCGGTGGAGAGACAGCTCCACTGGGGAGGGCGGGGCGGGACCTCAGAGGCGGGGAGAGGAGGAGGAGGAGGAGGAGGAGGAGGGAGGGACCGCCGAGGGCGAGGCCCGGCGCTGTGCGTCCCTCTCCCGCACCCGGCTCCTAGGTTTCCAGGACCCGCGGAGCCAGTCCCAGCGCGCCTGCCGCTGCGCCCTCCTCCGTTACTCCCTGGCTGACCTGGGCACAGCCAACCTCCTCTCTCTCGGGATGGAAGGGTCTACCTCCAAGGTGCTAAGTTGATGGGTGGTCTTTCCTCTTACCCCTTGATTTCAGCGCGTGTCTTGAAAGGGAGAAAGGACCAACAGCCACCGCAGGCAGGACTAGAAGGAGACACGCTCGCCCGCCCTTTAGGCAAAGGAAAGAAAAGCCCAGGAACGGTCGTGCGCGGGGCTCCCGAGCAGCCCCGGGCGCTGCGGAGGACTCCCTCTCAGGGGCGTGCAGAGGAGGGCTGCCACGCTAGAGGGAGACTGGCGGAGACCGGTAGCAAACCTAGGAAGCCCGGGGAACCCTGGAAGGGAGGATCCAGGCCAGGGGCGGGGCGCTAGAGAGCCTCCCAGGTGCGGAGAGAGCCAGGAAGAACTTAGCCAGGAACTGCTGGACAGCTCCGGGACCTCGCGCGCCCCCTTGCCAAACTGCAGGGAGACCCGGGCTCTACTTCAGGACAAGCACCTGGCAGGAGGCAAGGGCAGCAGGGCCAGTGTGTCTGCCCATCGGAAAAGAAATAGATAATAGATGATAGATAGATTATAGATGGTAGATATATAGATAGAAAGATAGATAGATAAATAGATAGAGGCAGAAAAATATGGATGGACGAGAGAGAGAGAAAGAGAGAGAGAGAGAGAGAGAGAGGGAGAGAGAGAGAGAGAGAGACCTGAACCTGGAAAGAAAAAAACCCCCCCCCCCCCCGCCACTTTTGATTATATTCATGAATGCTCTCTACCCATCCTTTCACCATATATACCAGAATCATAAGAGTGAGATCACTTAAGATCTAATTCTCAGCAGGCAAAAATATATTCAAGGTCGATGGCACATACTTTCAACATAGCCCTAAAATTTTGAGGTAAATTTGAATAACGACATTCAACTCCCATATTGAAAATGTTAATTTTCAAAGAGATTAAAATGTTAATCTATACAAGTTCAACTGAGTTTCTTAACTTTCCATCCATACAAGTAGATTCTGAGTTCACCAACAGGATCCTACATAGCTGGTTACCAGAATACCTCCTGGGTAGAGTCTGAGGCTTCTGCGAAGCAATATGTACTACATTATACTATAATGAGATGAGTGGGATATTTTTGGCTTTGCCCTTGGAATTTTTAAGGGCGGGGAAAGACAGAATCTAGAAGATTTTCCAAGTTAATTTTTAATTATCTTTCCATATCAACTGTTCCATTTAATTTTATTTCTAATTTTGTGAACTTTGAGAAATATTCCAGTACTTACATATTAAAGAATTGTATGAATCTTCCTACATTTGCAAAGCTATACAAATTAAAATTAATATAATTGAATTGAATTAATTCAAAGAACATTATTCATCAGGGAATTAAGGATCTTTAGCATTACATCTAAAATATTGAATTGTAATAAGTTTCTACAAAAGTTCCATAAAATACATTTTAAATAATCCCATTACTTGAAACTCTATTGGAAGATAAAATGAGAGAGAAAAGTCCATATACAGATATATACATATACATGTAGAAGTTCTTCTAACCTACTTGTACTCTACCAAATCATAGAATCTGGGGTACCCTCCAATCTCTCTTTCACATATGACATGATGAAAGCTGGTGGTTTATAAGCTTGTCATTAGTACACACACACACACACACACACACACACACACACTTTTGCTCCCTCCAGAAGATAGTTATTTTGCACCCCAAATTATTCAGTTTAACCTGCTACTCTAATTATACGATACTAGTGGCCCAGTGCAGGAATTTGTATATATCAAAAGGAAATTAATTAGAAGAAGTATTTTAATATTGCTATTTGCCCTTTCTCTATAAGTGTCAACCAAATCCATGATTGACAATGACAGATTGAAACATATGCATGACGTTGGCACCAGTGAGAGCTTTATACGTATTGCGCATGCATGAGTCAACTTAGCCTTTTGTATATATAGAATAAACTTGCTTAATTAGACCTGCCTTCTGAAGTAGCTAAACTTTTTCCAGCCCAGTGAAATACCCTAACTTTTCTTTCAGGTAATTGTCATCAACACAGCAGGAAATATCAACATGAAGCAGATTATTATTGTAGATCACCCAGGGAGAACAAAGGGTAAAATATTTAACTGCAGCAGTGTTTTGACTATATTCTGCACAGTGAGAAAACCTGATGTCATTTTCAAGGTCCACCATTTCTTACTTCTTTTCAGTCGGGTCAAGTTTCTAAGTTTACTAAATCTCCATTTTCCAGCTAATGAAAAGAAAATAGAATTTTTTAGCGGGAAAACAGAGACACTTAGAAACTAAGTCTCTTATCCCCTATCTTCTCCAGAACTTCTGTGAGTTCTGTGAGGATCAAAGGAGATGAGGCAAGGGAAAATGCTTCACAGACATTTGGTGGAAGTGTGAAATGTTTTCACCTGGCTATAAAGCAAGTCATGTTCCTGAGCTGAAGAAATTGCAAGGAGGTTAGTAGATGCTAGGGAGAGGAAGCTGGGCATTGCTACGTGATGTCATTATCCAGCGCCCACAGCCACCATTTCCGCATTTGGGCCACATTTGACACCATGGAGTCTTGGCAGTGTTGGCTGTAATTTTGCTCCAGGTTGGTGGCAGGGCCTGAGTCCCACTTGGGGGAAGCTGAGTATTGCTTTGTCAGTGCCAGGTCCGCACTGCCGTTTCTCTGTAAATGCCAAGTGTGCATCACAGCAAATCCTGCATTGAGCGTCTGCCCCCTGGTGGTCAGTGTGCATCATAGCAACCAGCTGGACAGTGGGAGGGACACGTAGCATATTAGCCTTTTATATACATATAGATATGGAAACTATTAAAATATGAATACAGGGAGAGTTGTTTCTATAAAAGTAAAATGCAAAGCTCTGAAAAACCATAATACAGGTTAATCATTGTATTAGTTAGTGCAGCAGTTCTCCACCTGGGAGGGCTTTTCAACCTTAGAGCTATTGATATTTTAAAGTTGGATAGTTCTTTACTAGGACTGTCCTATGCCATGGAGGATGATAAATAGCACCCCTGGTCTCTACCCAGTAAATGCCAGTATTTTAGTATTTCATTTTATCTATACATCTTTTAACTATATCTCTTTATATAACTTTTAAATTAGTGCTCTAAAACTGAGAGAAGTTAGGAGATGGATGAAAAAAGATTAAGCATACACAAACACACACACACAAACACACAAACAGTGTGTTGATAGCCAGAGGGAAATGGGGCTGAGGGTAGGTGGGGGGTAGGCAAAGGGGAGTGGGAAATGAGGGTGGAAAAAGACTTTGCTTGGGGCAAGGAGCACATGATGCAGTATGCAGATGATGCTTTATTGAGTTGTACATTGGAAACCTGTATGGATTTGTGAACCAATGTCACCAAAAATAATGGAATAAAAATGAAATAAATTTAAATTTCTCCAGCTACAAAAATAAAATAAAAATGGTATTCTAAAGAAGACAATAAAATACTTAACTTTTCACCATCTACACATAGCCCATATATGTTACCACCACTTCAATTGAAATACAGGAAATTTGCAACCATATTGGTACCTTTATTGTATCCCTTCATGTAGTGATTGTCTTATGTGTAAAATCAACATACACTTGAACTTCCTTTAGACAATGTGAACATTTTTGCTTGCATTCATTGTGGTAGGAATAATAATGTCTTCCTCCTTTCCCTGATCCCTGCCCCCCCCCCAAAAAAAAACATAACAACAAAAAAACACAAAAATCATGTCCATGAGACTATTCCCATAATTACAGGCTGTTGTGTTCCTTGTGATTAAGCCCCTATCCCAGTGGTCAGCAAACTCATTAGTCAACAGAGCCGCAAACCGTGGCTTACAAGGCGACCCTCAGTTTGCCGACCACTGTCCTAATCCATACAATTTGTGAATGTTATTTTAAGTGTCAAAAGAGATTTAAGGTTGAAAGTGGAATTAAGATTGCTAGTAAGGTGATCTTAAAATAGGGAGATTATCCTGGGTATGTCCAGTCTAGTCGCAGAGGTTCTCAAATGTGGAAGAGGGAGGGAGAGAGAAGTTGAGAGTAGTTTAATAAGATAAGAATTTGTCCCTCCCATGAAGATAGAGAAATATAGGAAGGCTAAGAGCCAAGGTATAGGAGCAGTACTTAGAAGCTAAAAATTACAAGGAAAAGAATTCTTCCCTGCAGCCTCCAGAAGAAACACAAGCTTGCCAATACTGTGATTTAGCCCAGTTAGATCTCTTTTAGACTCCTAAACTACAAAACTATCTATATAAATAAAAGCCTAAGCAACCTACACAACCAAACAACCAGAATGACCAGTTGACCAGTCACTATGATGCACACTGACAAACAGGAGTCAGAAGCTCAACACAGGAGCTACCCCCTGCTGGTCAGTGCACGCTGACAGCCAACCTTCTACAGCCAGCCAACCAACCTCCCACAGCCAGCCAGCCTCCTGCAGCTGGCCAATTTCCTGTGGTACCTCCCTCCACCCCCAGCTGGCAACCTTCCACAGTTCCTCCCCCTGGCCTGCCCCAATCATTGGCCAGGCCTAGGGACCCCACCCATGCATGAATTCATGCACTAGGCCTCTAGTAAGGTAATAAATTTGTGTTATTTAAATCCACTAAATTTGTGATGATTTGCTCAATATTCATATGAAAATAATATAATTACTAACTACATAATAAAAAGGTCACTCAAAATGGTAGACTCTATGATCCTGACAAGCTCCCCTTCTACTATAAATGCATATCAAAGCTAAATAAAATGTTCAAGAATTTTTTTATTCATATATGAGTTTTGAATTAAAAAAAAGAAGAAGAAAGAAAGAAAATCCTCAGGTGCTAAGGGGATAAAGAGCTAGTTGGAGATTGGTGAAGAAAGGAGTGGCTGATGCAATGATTGGGGGAGGGTGGAACATAGGGACACTAAAACAATAGGGTAGGATTGTAACATCCACACAAGAGCTAGAAACAATGAATTATGGCCAAAGCCAGAAGATATGAAGGTGTTACTGATTCTTCTAATAAAAGGAGAAATTTTTGAAGATTTATACTACCCAAATTAAGAAACTTTAAAATATTTGCTCATTGACTTAAAAAGTGACAAAAATGCTTGCCAGCTCCATGTGATCATAGGTGGGAAACACCTATAATAAATGTCAAATCCCAAGCCTTGCTATGTGCCACTTGCAGATATAAGGTCTAAAATTATACTCCTCACTGGTATAGAAATTCTAAAATTAGAAAGCATAAAATCCCCAGAGTCCCCTAAAGAAACAAATATAAAAGTCCTATTCAGGGACCATCCACAATCTTTGAAATAAAAGAGGAAATTTTCTGATGAGATGAAGAATACAATAAAATAATCAATATATATAAAAAATCTTAAGCAACCAAATGACCAGTGGACTGGTTGCTATGACATGCACTGACCACCAAGGGGCAGATGCTCAACACAGGAGCTGCTCCCAGGTGGTCAGTGTGCACAACAGGAGTGCCGCTTAGCTGACCAACATTTCCCGGCAGCCCTCCAGCCCAGGGGCAACCATTCAGTAGCCCTGCAAGTCTCATCTCCGGAAAACAGGCCAGGCACTGATGGACCAGCACTACCAGCATGATCCCACAGTGCCACCAGCCTCCTGGAAGTCAGCCTCAGGCACCGCAGCTGCTTCCCCTCCCTAGATGCTAGGCAAGAAAGACCCGATATAAAAATGGCCGCCAGGTGGCTCCCAACAACCTGCATGAACATCAGCAGGAAAGATCTTGATCCCCGGCTGACAAGGGCATCCCACTGCGAGCCTGGAGGGCTGATTGCATCATTGCCCCTACTCATCCCCTTCTGGACAGGCCCCATAGGCAGGGCTCATGGCTGATGAGTGAGTACTGCTGTGGCAGAGTGAGCCTCTCCTGATCAAGACTGACTCAGTGGGAGCCTGCAGCAGGGTGAAGCAGGCCAGGATAAACAGGAGCAGCAGGCAGCATTGGACTGCTGGTTTTGGCCCAAATCCCCACAGGCCATGCTGAGGAAACCCACCCATGCACAAATTTGTGCACCAAGTCTCCAGTAATGATAAATTGCATTAAAATAAAATAACATTCAAGACAGGAACACAGAGAGAAAATGAGTATTGGTATGAATTTTCATGAACTCAGAATCATAATTTTATTAATCAAAATATGTATAAACTATATTTAAATAATCAGTTATTTTAGAGGAGTAGAAAATAACAGTTTTGTTGAGAAAAGATTAAGCAGATTACAAAAGAAAGCAAATAGACCTTGTAAAAATAATACATTGAAAAATAATATTGACAAAACCTATTGTTATAATGAGCAGAAGATAAAATGGAGCTAAAAATTAATGAACAAAAATGTCTGAGAAAAAATAAAATCTGTGAATATTATGTAAAATTTTGCAAGAATAATTAAAAAATGGAAAACATGAGCAAAACATAATATTAAAAGTAGAAGACCCAACCCACATTACTTATAGATATGGAATAAAAGATTAGAGAGAATAGAAGCATACAGTATTATAGGAAGTATTTAAACAAATAAGACCTAAAGGATTTCAATAATTAAAGAATTACATTATTTTCTAATTCTTAATAAGATAGAATAAGCATATTCCACCTTCTCTCTCCCACTGAATACTATTAAGCCTGACAGATGAATGGACTCTTGTAAATTAAAGAGTAGCAGGCAAATAAAGAAAGAAAACTAGAGTTTGAAGTATCACTATATTAGCAGTGAGTACTTCTAAGAAATAGACCATAACTCAAGGGTATGTTTTATTGAGTTTAGAGAGAAAGCAAGGGGAGAGAGAGGAACATCCATGTATGTGAGAAACATCGATTAGTTGCTTCCCATACACACCCGACTAGAGATTGAGCCGGCAACCTCGGTATGTGACCTGATCAGGAATCTAAATGGCAACCTTTTGGTGCATGGGATAATGCTCCAACCAACTGAGCTACACTGGTCAGGGCTTCATGTCCTTTAAAAAAAATGTGTTTTTATTTATTTCCTAAAGAAAGGGATATATACAGAAACATCAATGATGAGAGAGTATCTTCAATTGGCTGCCTCTTGCAAACCCCTTTCCAGGGGTCTGAATTACCTGTAATTCAGACATATGCCCTGACTGGGAATCCAACCATGATCTCCTGGTTCATGGGTCAACACTCAATCACTAAGCCACACTGATCAAGTTCCATATCCTTTCTTATGATATTGAAGTTCTCACTAAGTTCATCTACTCTACTCCTAAGTTCATTGAGCATCCTTCTAACCCGTATTTTGAAATCTGCATTTAATAGATGGCTCGTCTCATTTTGTTTAGTTGTTTTCCTGGAGTTTTGTTCTGTTCTTTGGGACACACTTATTTGTCTCCTCATTTTGACTGCCTCCCTGCATTTGTTTCTATGAATTAGATAGAGCTGCTACATCTCTGAGGCTAGATAGAGTGGCCTAATGTAATAGATGTTCTCTAAGCACACCCTCACTGATCACCTGAGCTGTGTACATACTCCTGTTGTACTTGAATCTTGATTGCTGTTGACAATTCAATGGAAGGGATTTACTCCCAGGCTTATTGGCTGCAAGGACCAGCTGAAAGCACTGTGGCGGATCAGCTGGGCAGGGACTGAACCTACAAAGCTAGACTTACTTTAGCAGAGCTCTGATGCTGATGAGTCCAACACTTGATCATGTCCCTTGTGGAGGAGGTAGGGTAGTGCTTCCACATGTCTGACACTTTCCACTGGATGTGCTGGCTCTAAGGCCTCCCCAAAGGTGGAAGCCAAGATCAGCATTCCCTGTACCCTGCCCGAGGCCAACCAGCATGAGCTACAAAGCAATCTGCAGATGGCTGCTGTTTGTGCTAGGCCTATTGGTGCCCAGGTGAAGCCAAGCTGCAAACCAAGGCAGGTTGCTGCTTGTGCCAAGCCTGGGGCCTCTTAGTGAGAGGTATGGGGCATGCCAAGGCCAGATTCTACTTGTTTGAGAGATTTTAGGAAAGGTCAAACCATGAATCAAGACAGACTATTTGTATGGAAAAGCCACTGAAAACAATTTGGGTAGGCCTGTAACTTGGTGAGGCAGAGTCTCGGGGAATCAGCAGAGTAGGGATACAGTGTTAACCAGGTTGATGGAGATTCAGATATGATGTTTGATTGCTAGATCTGTGGAGCAAGGACCCAAAAAAAGAGCAATGGCCTCTGGGAGAAAGCTACTCCTCCAGCTCTTGGCCTCATGCCAGACTACTCAGTTTCTTTCTGTATGTCCCTCATAAGTAGGAGAAGAAAATTTACCTAAGAAGGTGACTTTCCTTTCAAAGCACACTCATCTTCACTTGTTGACAATAGAAGGTAAAAGAGATGCCCATTTGTAACATGGGTGTAAGATAGGTTACAATCAACATTCTTTATAGCCTCCATACACTTTGAGCTACTCACAAAACTCAACTGAAATTCTCTAAGAAAGTAAGAGAAGTGTTGCTCCAAACACAGTTCTAAAGGCAACATGGCAAAAAGAAGTAAGTGTGGAACTTGGTCAGGAGCTCTGGGTCAAGGCTCTGTCCCACCTCTTTCCTGAGCCTGATACAACCACCTTGCACCTGTTATCAGACTAGCATCACAATAAAAGTCTATCACAAGACCACCAAGGCTCAATCCTCTTCAAAAAGTGCCATGTAGTATACAAGTGCTAGTTCTTCCTGTTGTGTCACATTCATAAATGCTACATCAGGGTTGGCCTATTTCTGTCATTCCACTTGTGATGTAGTTAGCTTAATGCAAAATGATGATAATTGAAACCATTCCATAGGAAGAGGCAAGGGAAAAAGGACTGATAATGTGAATATAGGTAACTAACTAGCTGTTTGTGCTAGGCTTATTGGTGCCCAGGTGAGGCCAAGCTAAAACTAATATAATGTTTTATGTCAATTATACCTCAACAACAACAAAACACAATAGCATTGTTAGTGAGCCTTATTCTGAGCATAGGACTGACTTACTAGATTATCAAATGTTATCAGGTTCCAAAAGTCATGAGTCATAGGTTTAAAAACTTATCCCACTGTGCAGCCTTATTTTTAACTGCCAATAGACAAGCAGAGTGAGCACTGGCTGATTTTGTTAAAAGCTGCAGTACTTAGTGTTCATCTGAACAGAATGAATTGTTCATGTAGACCCAGCCCATCTGCCAGCTTCTGGCCCTGCTTAAGGTTTTCTATTATAATACAGAGCTTTGTCTAACATTAAGAGTCAAAATAACCCTCCCCAGAAAAGCTAAAGGTCAGGATAGTCTTAGCAATATCCAGAGACCAGGTTTACTTATATTTGATATTTCACTTCATCCTGTAAACTTAACTCCAGAAATGGTAAATACAGAAGTCATTAAAAGTTCCACTTTAAAAGGGAGATTTTTATTTGATTCTGCCTCTGCTATCATCAAAAATAATTTCCTTTTTCCAAGGCTACACATAGCCCACGCCTGAAAGGAAATTTATTATGTTCAGGCCTCGAGACACAATAATTCAAATTCTTTCCTGAATCATCACACAAATCTTGCTAGTGCTTAGCTACTGACATTAGAATCTTCGTTTTGATGAACACGCAGTTTCTAGACAAAAAGTCCAGATCAGGTTTTCCAAATGTGTGGCTTGATAACAAGGATTTTATGTTTGTATCTTAGAAGCTAGTAGGGACCCAGATTCAATGTGAGCTGGGCCAGAGTGTCTCTGCACACATATCACCAAATCCTCTGATAGGAAGAATAACTCAAATCTGCCATCCAACTAAGGCCAGCCTCTATCTCCAGTTTTTCTGTCTTGGCCAAAGGCCGCAACTGAGAATACAAACAGAAAGATAGAGCTGCTGAGTGAGCAGGTAAATCAATGTGTAAGTGGTGCAGGGGGTGTTCAGGTTATCCTTATTCTTTCCCTGTGAGGACTGACTCTCAACATTCACAGTGCTAATAATGGACTAGGGAGTCTGGCCATGGTACATAATCACATAGTAGGAAAGCTTACAAAGCTCTTAGTTTGCAAACCAGTACACAGATAAGTCAAGTAATTTGTTCAAAATCACACAAGTAATTAATTTAGAGTGAGCACTTAAGCCTCGTTCTCCTGATTTATTTGTGAGAACAAGTAGAAGATGGCGGCATAGGTAAACACTTGTACTCAAGGACATCAAAATTACAACTAAAACACAGAATCACCATCATCCAAAACTGCCAAAAAGCTGGCTGAATGGAAGTCCTACAACTAGAGACATAAAGAAGAAAGCACTCTGACACTGGTAGGAGTGTGGAGGCACAGAACTAGCTGGTCTATACCCACATGTGCCACTTTTTTAATTGAGAGGGAGATTGCCTCTGCAGAGGCCACTGGGAAGAGTAGGGGGTCTCAGTGACACCGACACCAGACCCCTAGCCCAAGGTCCCAGAGCTGGGAAAAGAAGTCCCTGTAACTACAGGCTGCAAAAACCAGAGCAGATTAGATTTCAGTGACACAGAGGTTGCTGGAGACCCAGCTGTTCCTTTAAAAAGGCCAGCACCATGAACTGAACTTACAAGGCCCTGCTTCCTCTGAGCTCCAGCACTAGGGTGAGGCTCTGTGGGACACATTTGTCTGGTATCAGGGCAGGAGCTTGGGGGTGGCTTTCTCTCAGATGGAGGTACTTGCATATGAATGGCCTGTCCTTGAAAATTTCAAACATGCTGCAGCTACGTCAGAGAGCCCCAAAGCTATCAATAAAAAGCCCAAGACCCAGCACCAGCACTAGCCTGCCTTGCTTCATAGCTGGGCCTCTTCCAGGCACTTCCAACCCTACTACAAAGAGGAGAAATCTGTAGATATCTCCATAGCTACTGCTGGGGGCCCCAGGCAGTGGCTGACTTTGCATCTCTCTAGATACCCAAGAGCTACTGTACCCAGTTGTCAATGTCAGACCATACCAGATTACAACTCTGCACATCCATAAGCAATACACTCAAGGGGCAGATTCAGTGAGTACCAAAGTCCCATTGAAACAAGTCCTGCTCCATAGGGTTGTCTCTTGCATAGCAACTCTCCCACTATACTCGGAGCTGGTCCTCACAGCAAAGTGTCCTGGAGATCAATTCCTCCCAGTGACACCAATAGCAATCAAGCCTAACTACAACAAGACTGTGCTCACAACCCACAAAGGGGTGTACCTAGAATTCCCAGCTCAGGTGACTGGGGAGACTGAGCCACTGGGCCCTATAGAGCACCTACTGCACAAGGCCACCCTAGCAACTCAAGGAGACATAGCAGCTCTACACAGTACATAGAAACAAACACAGGGAAGCAGCAAAAATTCAGAGACAAAGAAACATATCACAAATGAAAGAAAGCAAACTACTGGATATAGATTTCGAAACCACAGTTATAAGGTTATACAAGAATCTTCTAGAAACCTCTAAGGGACTTAATGAAACTTTTAAGGATCTTAGTGAGAATGCCAAACACATGGAAGAGTACCAGTCAGAAATTAAACATACACTGTCTAAAATAAAGTATAATATATAGGGATTCAACAGCAGAGTAGAGGATTCTGAGAATCAAGTCAATGATTTGAAATAAGAGGAAGCAAAAAACACCCAACCAGAAGAGTAAAAAGAAAAAAAAATCCAAAAATATGAAGACAGTAAGGAGCTACAGTAACAAGTGTACCAACATTCATATTATGTGGGTGCCAGAAGAAGAGAGAAAGAACAAGATACTGAAAACCTATTTGAAGAAATAATGACAGAAAACTTCCCCTACCGGGTGAAAGAAATAGACTTACAAGTTCAGGAAGCACAGAGTCCCAAACAAGAGGAATCCAAAGAGGGCCACACCAATATACATCATAATTAAAATGCCAAGGGCAAAAGACAGAGAAAGAATCTCAAGAGTAGCAAGAGAAAAGCAGTTAGTTACCTACAAGGGAATGTCCAATGACTGTTGGCTGGTTTCTCATCAAGCAAGAGAGTAGCAAGAAATATTCAAAGGGATGAGTATCAAGGACCTACAATGAAAATTGTCCTATCCAACAACGCTATAATTTAGAATTGAGGTCAGATAAAGAGCTTCACAGACAATAAAAAGCTAGAATTCATCACCACCAAACCAGCATTATATGAAATGTTGAAGGCTATTCTTTAAGAAAAGGAAGGGTATTCTTTAAAAATATATATATATATATATATATGAACAACAAAATGGCAACAAATATATACCTATCAACAATTGAATCTAAAAATCAAAATAAACAAATAAGAAATTTAATGAACAGAATAAACTGGTGAATAAAATAGATTCAAAGGCATGAAAATGGAACAGACATTTGATTCTCAGGGAGAAGCAGGATGGGGGGTAGAAAGATATTAAACAAAGATCTTATATGCATACTAGAGGCTCAGTGTACAGGTACAGATTCATGCACCGATGGGGTTTCTCAGCCTGGCCTTCACCCTTTTGCAATCCAGGATCCCTTGGGGGACATCAGACTTCTAGTTTCGGCCCAATCCCTGCAGGCCAGGCTGCCGGCGGGGATCGGGCTAAAACCGGTAGTCTGACATCCCGTGAGGGATATAGTAGTGCATGACACAGTATGGCTGGGGAGGAGCCTGAGCCCTAGCCTGGGACAAGAGCAGCTTCTGCTCATCCCAGCCCTACTGTACCTGCTGCAGCAGCTTGGTAGCACTGCCAGAGACAAGAAAGACTTGTGCCATAGCAGCTGCGCTCACCAGCTGTGAGCTCGGCATCTGGCACCTTTTGGTCAGCTGAGCGACACTCCCACTGTGAGAGCGCACTGACCACCAGGGTTGAGCATCTGCCCCCTGGTGGTCAGTGAACATCATAGCATCTGGTTGACCAAACAGTCAACCAGTCGCTTAGGCTTTTATATATATAGATATGCATTACCTATGGACACAAACAATAGGATGGCAAAGGACTGGGGTGGGGCAAGAACTAGGCAGAGGGAGGTAAAGGGGGGGGAGGAGGATATCTGTAATAATCTCAACAATAAAGTTTTAAATTATCACAATTTGAAAAAAAGATACTTTTGAATGTCTAGCCATGTGATGAGTGCCATGCTCCATGCCTCAGCTCAGCAAATCTCAAAGTGAGGCCCAGGCACCACTTCATGAACAGTCTGAGACTAATCTAAAAGTAGAACTGCTACCTTTAGATCTTCCAAGAAAATGATGCACCGTCTCCCATGAACTTTACATGGCATGTTATGTAGGCCCCCACCTACACCACTCTCCCACTTCACAATGCTCCAGTACTTCTTGGGTGTTCCCTGAACATCCAAACATGCTCCTTCCTCTGGAACTTTGGATATCCTACTTTTCCTGTCTAGAACGCTCTTTTTACACATAGCTGCTTTACTTCTTTCAAATGTCACCAGATTCTTGGCGGGGTCCCCAAATGACCCTATTTAAAACTGGAGCCTGCCCCCCATATACATATACAACATTCCCTATCTCCTTTCTTTGCTATATTTATTATATATTTCCTTATTTCTTAGTATGTTTCCCCACTCGGGGAGGTAAATTCCATTTTTCACATGTTTTACTCACCCTTTTCTTCTTCTTTTTTTAAATGGTATCTTTGTTTTTTTCTTTCTTTCTGTTTAAATCCTCATCTAAGAATATGTTTTTATTGATTAGAGACAAAAAGGAAGGGAAAGGAGAGAGAAACATCGAGGTGAGAGGAAACATCAATCGCCTGCCTCCCACACACACCCAACTATTGATTGAACCCACAATCTGGGTGTGTGCCCCGACTATGAATCGAACCTGAGACCCTTCAGTACACAGGAAAATACTCCAACCAGTTAAGCCACAATGACAAGGACTTCATTTCTTTATTCTTAAGACTTACAATGGTGCCTGGCATATTGTATGTGTCAGTATTTATTCAATACAAGAATAATGTATAAAAATGCATCTAGTAAGTGTCTGGCAATAGTAAATGATCAATAAATGGTAGCTATTATATCTTAGAATTTACTAGAATGAAACTATGAAGCTATTGATCAAGAGGGCATAACCCTCTAAGGCATACAAAATCTCCCCATTAACTTCTACAGAACACTATCTATTGCTAAGATATGGCAAAAGTCTGCCTCTTCTATCTCTAGATCACTACTATATATTCAAAATGGGTTCGACAAATAATTTTTTTGTTAGGACAACTGAGCAAAATAAAATCCTGGTTTATTGTTGGACAACATTGTTTCACACATACATAAAGTGAATCAAAAACATAAACAGACGAAAAAATAAACCTTTTATCTTTGGTCTTTTTAATCATCTCAGACAAACCAACTGCTTCATAAACACACAAAAATAAACCTTTTATATATATATATTTTTTTAACCATCTCATACAAACCAACTGCTTACAGTATAGCTAATTACATACACAGTTGCTGGTATGCTCAGAATAAGATTGTTTTTGTTGTTTTTGTTTTTTATATAAGATTTTTGGAAATCCAAGTTTCTGAGTAAAATCTCCTGTGTAAAATTTGAAGCAGTTTTATAAGTTAATTTTTTAGCAAGGAATAGAAATTGACAACTTATTTTCACTTGTTATTTATCTCAGTACTTCAGGTTGTTATTGATTATACACAAGAATGTGCCTCAAAACGTCTCTAACTTCGGATAAAGCACAAATATTCTTTTTCCCATTTCCTTCCATTTCCTCCCTGTCCCACAGCAAAATGTATCAATGTGACTGACAACTATTTTACCAGCATCGCAGGTATATTTTTCAACATTTTGCTTTTCTACTTCCTTTAACCACACATCAAATTATTTTCTTCTTTAGCTTAACTGTAGTAGTATACAGTGTCCTTCTGTTATTTTAATTGACAAAATTCAGGTATGAGAAAACATAACTTTACACCTCATATTTCTCTTAAGAGCTCATCTTTTTCCTCATGAAAGAGTAGCTACTTACCCTGTTTCCCCAAAAATAAGACAGTGTCTTATATTAATTTTTGTTCCCAAAGATGCGCTAGGTCTTATTTTCAGGGGATGTCTTATTTTTCCATGAAGAAAAATACACTACACATTTATTGTTGAACAAAAAAAAAAAAAAAGGAAATTTATTACCTGTATGCGGTACGATAGTAGTTGTCATCACAAACCAGCTCACTGATTGGCCACAGTGCAGCCAGAGCTGTTCAGGCAGTGTGAGGTCTCTTTAAATCAGGAGTCAGACGCCTTATAGCAGCATCAGAGGCTTTATATTCTGGGGAAGCCTTATGTTCGAGGGAGGCCTTATTATCTGGGAGATCTTATTTTCAGGGGAATGTCTTATATTACAGCAAGAGGCAAAACTGGAAGTAGGTCTTATTTTCGGGGGATGTCTTACTTTCAGGGAAATAGGGTGTATTGAGTGCCCTGGTGAAGGGTGCTGAATATTGAGTAGTGTGTGTCAGAATTATTCTTAGGGCATTAACTCACTGATTCTCTTAATATCATAGGAGATACCCATAGTACAGATGAAGAAAGTGAGGCACAGAGAGGATAAATATCTTCACTAAAGTCATGTAACTGGAAGCCATGAAGCCAGATTTAAAACATTGGTGGTATAACTTCAGAGTTGATTATCTTAACCACTCCACTATAGCTATCTCGTTTTCACCCTGAAAATATTTTTATTTACTTCAGAGAAGAAGGGAGAGAGATAGAAACATCAAGGCGAGAGCCATTAATCAGCTGCCTCCTGCATGCCCCCCACTGGATATGTGTCCTGACTGGGAATTGAACCATGACCTCCTGGTTCATAGGTTGATGCTCAACCACTGAGCACACAAGCCTGAATTATTTAATTATTTCTATTTTTGTCAGGTAATTTTCAATTTAAATTCAATTCAAAAATATTCCCCCTCAATATCACTGCCACTAAAGATGCACACATTCTGTCAGGACAGTAGTGGAAAAGGGATCTTTTCCATCATTACACTTTCAAATCATGAGTGCTACTTACTGGTGTACCAGTTCCCCTTAACCTTTGCCATTTGCCCTTCAGAGGTATTCCTCACTCAGAGGGCACTATTTTTGTTCCTTCTTCCCCTCCAATCTGGACAGAGCTTTTTTAGTTTGATGGATCCACCAGATACCCAAATAACAAAGTCAAATAGACTGAAGCCAGTAATTAAAGCCAAGGGAGAGATGTTCCTAAAATCAAGTTTGGGGGTAATTCAAGTAAGTAATTGGAGCCATGGAAGAAGATATTGCTAAGATTCTGCATATTCCAATATCTGGCAGGCCTTTATGCAATATGTACTCTCCAGAGAGATCATGTTCTTCAAGTTCTCCTGCAGGATATCCTGGCAAAGGGCCCACTGTGCTCAGCTCTGCCACCCAGGAGCCCAGGTAGGTCAGGATCATTTCCCTAACAGCCAAAGTATTCAATATTTTATTATTATTGTGTTGTTGTCATCATTATTTTGTCTTATTATTGAATTTTTGTTCATCTTGATTTATAACTTGGTTACATGTTAACTCTGGAAATTTTCTTTCTACTTCCATGACAGACTTTTTCCTCCTGTGGGTCAGGCTTCTGGGGCAGAAAAGATTTTTCACTGTTTCCACTAGTTCTGTAAGAGCAAGCTTGCATCATAGTTATGGCAGTACATTCAAGGCAGTAAGTTTGGGGCTCAGTGTATGTATGTTTAAAAAAGCTAAAATAAATTTTCTTCTCTCTTGTTCAAATTCTTAGGATGTCATTCCATACCCTGCCTTGAGCAGTCCCCAAAACAATCCTATATAATCCTATCTAATAAAAGAGTAATATGCAAATTAACCACAACTCTGCTAAATCCGAAAGCCACACCCACCAGCCAATCAGGAGAGAGTATGCAAATTAACCCAACCAAGATGGCTGCCACCACAGAATGAGCAGGAGGCTTGGGTTTCCCCAGCAATGTAGGAAGCCAAGCTTTCCGCACACCCTGGTGGGTCCAGGCCTCCACTCAAGGCTACAAAATTTCAATTATAGAAGATAAGTAAATCCCAACAAAAATGGCGGCAGCCATGGAGCTGAAGAGAGCAGGATGTTTGAATTGTCCCAGCAATGGAAGAAGCCAAGCTTCAGTAGCCCTAGCTTGACTTGCCCTCCACTTAGGGCTACAAAGTTTCAATTATAGAAAATAAATAAATCCCAGATAACAGGGCTTCTGCTTAGGTCGCCCGTGGGTATGGCCAGCCTGCAAACCACCACAGGCCCCTCACCCAGGCCACTCAGTGCCCCAAGGGAACACCCACCCTGATCCAGGACATCCTTCAGGGAAAATCAGCTGGCTCCCACCCATGGACCAGGCCTCTATCTTATCTAATAAAAGAGTAATATGCAAATTGACCATCACTCCAACACACAAGATGGCTGCCGCTATGTGGTCAAAGATCCTGCCCCCATGTCTCTCATTGATGTTTCTAACTCTATCCCTCTCACTTCCTCTCTGTAAAAAATCAATAAAATATATTTTAAAGAAAAGAAAGAAAGTGTGCATTATGGGATTAAAGTGGAGAATTGCTGATTATGCTCATAATGTTTGTTATTCACAATCACAAATAACAAAAATTATAAAGAAAACAGAAATTCTGTACTAAATTGCATTATACACCCTTTCAATGAACACTGTGTATATCAATAGTTGAGCTTGCTTTATGCTTGTTAACTTATCTAGGTTGGATTGATGATAATGTTACCCTCAGGGGATAGCATACATCTATATTTTCTTTTATTGACATGCATAAAAGAAAAATCAGTCTCACAGGGGTATATTGACAGGAATGAAAGAAAATGAATTACAGTAAGCTTGAGATATTTGTCTTTCATTTTTCCCTAAAGTGAAGCAAATGATGCTCTGTGTTGAAAATCCATCTTTAATCCTTTATCAGTAAACAATTATGATAACTTATCATGTAAATTCATCATTAAATTTATATCTTTCAAAAATTTAACAGAATTCTGGATCCACTATTTTTTTGTCTGTGTATCTTCTTTTGATACAAAGTAAAAATCCAAATATTCAATCAAATTTGTAAGACACTCACAAATGTGCAATACCAGATCATCAATTATCCCACTGGTACTTTTTGTTAAATTATGGAACATGTCATAGCAATCTATAGAAACTGCTCTTCCAAGCTTCTCTCAATTTTTCACTTCAGTTTTATCTGTAATTGAGACATTCTTTCCTTGCATAGATATATTAGATCATTGAAAATATCAAACATGTCAGATATATAAACAAATCTGTACTGTCCAATTGACAACTTTAAAATGTTTTGAGATAAAACAAATTTCTTATCTTGCAGACAGAGTTTCTGTTGTGTTCAAACTTTCTCAAACAAACCTTTTCCTTCTATAATCATTCAAACTCTACATGCAAAACAGTTGCTAATGATCAGCCTTCATATCCTTCATACCATTACATGATAAATAAAATAACATAAAATTTAACACATTAACATGAACATAACCCACAATTTTTAATATGTCACTAAGCACACTGTCTAGTTCAGCTGCCATTTCTCTCATAATAAGACTTCTTGTGAAGGTAGGAGTGTGGTAAACTACAAGCTTCTTAATCTAGTTATTTATTTCAGAACTATAGGCCTGGTGCATGAAAATTCATGCATTGCAGGGAGGGTCTCTCATCCTGGCTTTCCCTCTTTCACAGTCTGGGAGCCTTCAGGGGCAGGAGGCAACCCAGCAATCAGGAGAAAGTGACACCCCCAACACACCTCTGATGCTGCCACTGCCAGCAGTGCAAGCCTTGGGCAGCCCTGGTTACCTGAGCCTTGGGTGGCCCTGAGAGGCGGGGAAGCTTCCATCTGAGACTTGCTGTGCCTCAGTCTGGCCCTGGGCAGCTGGGCAGCTGCTATCCAAGGCTTGCCTGTGCCTCCAGCCAGCCCTGGGCAGCTGGGGGGTTGAGGGGACTGGGGGACTCTGGAGGTAGGCATATGGCAAGGATAGGCCTGCCTGGGGGTGGGCCTAGCCTTTCCACATACCTGCCACCCCTACGAGGCTGAAGGGACTGGGCACCACCATCTTGTGGCTGGGGGTGCCACCATCTTTGAGGGTATGGCAGTCAATTAGCATATCTCCTCTTTATTGGCTGAGGGCACCACCATATTTGAGGATGTGGCAGTCAATTAGCATATTCTCTTCTTATTGGCTATGGGAACCACCATCTTTGAAGGCGTGGCAATCAATTAGCATACTCCATTTTATTGGCTGTGGGTGCCACCATCTTTGGGATGGCATAAGGGTCAATTAGCATATTCCCTCTTTATTAGATAGGATGCTTTTCTATTATCACAGGGCACTACTAGAGGAGACTCTATATAAACCTTAAGCTGAAAACCACACTGACCACGTGCTCAGATATTGTGGCAATGTCAAAATGCAATGAATTTCTAAACATTTGCTCTTTATCTCATGTAGGTCATCACAAATAGTTTTAAACCAAAACTGCACTTTGAGTAACCTTGGTCTGCAAGACTCTACATAATCCATCCCTCAGATCTCCAGAACATGTCATGTCACATTCCCTCTCTCTATTTACACTCTGATCATATATGGATACCTTGTGTTTTCTCCCACTTCGTCCTCTACACTGCCACATTAGGACTTGTCATCTTAAAACTATTTGTCTAATATCTGAGTTCCCTTCCAGAATGCAACCTCCATAGGCTCAGAGACTATGTACCTTTTACCACCAATTCCCAAATGCCAGGTGTTCAATAAATACTCACTGAACAGACATTTTTCTACCTCAATTTACAGAGTATAGCCACCTAAATATCTAATATATTATTTAAAAACATTTCAGACTAATTCACTTTAGTAGTATGACTGCCTCCTTCTAGGAACTATTTTAGCCCCTGTGCCTTTTGGAGCCAGGGGGGAAAAAAAGTAAGTTAGGTAAGATGGGAGGGGAAGGAGAGCAGAAATAAATGAAGAAAGAGGGCATGTTTAAAAGCAGCTAACTTTTCTGTATTATGCTGTTTATTTTATCTGAAAAAGCCTTCCATCTTTCACTTTCCACAGCCACTCTCATCTCACTCCTGCCTTGTAAACTTCCAGTCATCTTTCAAGATTCACATGACCATCACCTTTGTGTGCGTGTGTGCTCACGTGCACACATACATACACACAGCTAGAGTTGGATACTCCCATCTCTCTACCATATTTTTCAAATCCATAGTAACACATTTTTACAAAGTTGTTTACTTATCTATCTTCCCTCTACCTAGAATGTGTCTTTTTTGAGCGGAGGAATTTCTGTTCCCCTTTGAAGTTCCAGCACCTTGTTTAGTGCCTGATCCAGTGTAGTTTTCAATATGTTTGCTGATCTAATGAATAAATAAGATTTATGTCTATTTCCCTGACCATAAGAGGTCCAAAGGATGGGAGTGAGGGGCGGGGTCAGAGGTGGCTAACAGGGGAGTAGTAGGTATAAAATAAAAAAAGAGAATTGATTGGGTGTGAGGTAAGGAATATAATTTAGGTCAGATGGCGATAAAGGGAACTCTGAAAGGTGAAGTAAACAAAGGTGTTTGGGAGAAAAAAATAGATAAGAAAAAGAGGCACAAAAGAACATTTTTGAGTTATTTAAAAATGTTTTAAGATTCTATGAAATTTAATTTTTAAATTGGACTCCCTTATTCTCTTGAGTGTCTTTGTTCCTTTGCTTATTTGTTTATTTTTCCAACAATCATTTATTGAGAATCTAATTTATAGAAAGCATTGTGCTAGGTTCTGGGAATATGAAGATAGAGAGCTGAGCTGGTAAATAAGTAGCTATGATACAGCATGATCAGAGGAAAAATAGAGATTTATCAAGAATAGTATATGGATCCAGAAGAAGGGCATCTAAACTACCAGATCTTGCATATTTACCATATGGATGCTTTTGCCCCTCAGTCAAAGAACAAGTTCCGAATGTGTCTGTCTTTTTGACGAAGTTCCCAATGCTATGCCTTGAGATGAGAAAACATTCTGAATCAGAATTTCCTTTCATATTTCTCAGTGTTCATACTTAGAATTTTGCCTGTAACTAGAATTAATAAAAACAAAAAGTATAAAGCTTTTCTACTTTAATATATCTACTTAGGCTAACCAGATCCATAAATGATTTTTCACATTTTTGGGATTAGTTTTTCATTCACACTTTTCTGCAGCAAACAGATAAATCCTTCCCTAATTTATCTCTAATTTCAACAGGAAGGTACTGACTTCTGATTTGTTCGTTTCACCTTAATGACATTTTTCCTTGAATTTCTGACATATTTCATAACAGCTTAATGGTACATATCTCCTTTAACCTGACTACTAGCATCAATACTTGCATTACTGCCATTTCTATAAAACTTTAAAATTTGACATGTGAGGTCTCATCAATACTTGCATTACCGCCATTTCTATAAAACTTTAAAAATTGACATGTGAGGTCTTCAGCTAGGTGTGGAATTTTTAAAACTGGTAACCGAATGATAATATATAATAATTATAATTTATAAACCCTATTCACTTAAAATTATTTAGTGCGTAAAAGATAATAAATAAATATAAACATTTATCTAACTTTACCTTTACACAAGTAAAATAAATGTTTAACTAAGTGCACTTTTATACAAAAAGTCTAGATTTTAAAAAATTATACCTCAATTATACCCTGGTTCTAAATAGGGTGGTAACATGATGTAGAAGCAAAAATGAGTGTACTGCATATTCAATTTTCAATTAACTATTGATACTACTTGCTATCCTATCTAATGAAAGAGTAATATACAAATTAACCATCACTTCACTATACCCACAAGCCACGCCCACCAGCCAATCAGGAGAGAGTATGCAAATTAACCAAACCAAGATGGCTGCCACCACAGAGTAAGCAGAAGGTTTGAGTTTCCCTAGCAATGGAGGAAGCCAAGCTATCCACACACCCTGGTGGGCCCAGGTCTCCAATCAAAGCTGCAAAGTTTTAACTATAGATGATAAATAAATCCCAACAAAAATGGTGGCAGAGCTGGAGAGAGCAGGAGGCTTGGGTCGCCCCCAGTGATGGAGGAAGCCAAGCTTCTGCAGCCCTAACCTGCCTTGGCCTCCACTAAAGACTATAAAGTTTCAATTATAGAAGATAAATAAATCCCAACAAAAATGGCTGTGGCCATAGAGCAAGCAGGAGGCTTGGCTCCACTCAAGGCTACCAAGTTTCAATTATGGAAGATAAATAAATTCCAGATACCAGGGCCTCTGCTTGGATCGCCAGGGGCATGGCCAGCCTGCAAACCACCACAGACCCCTCACCCAGGCCACCCCACACCCCAAGGGAACCTCTACCCTGATCTGGGACACCCTTTAGGACAAACCATCTGGCCCCCATCCATGCACCAAGCCTCTATCCTATCTAACAAAAAAGTAATATGCAAATTGACCATCACTCCAACACACAAGATGGCTTCCCCCATGTGGTCAAAGATGGCTGTCCCCATGTGGACACAGATGGCCACCACAAGATGGCCAGCAAGGAAGGCAGTTGGGGGCAATCAAGCCTGCAGAGGAGGGAAATTAGGGGTAACCATGCCATCAGAGGAGGGAAGTTGGGGGCCACCGGGCCTACAGGGAAGGGCAGTTAGGGGGTACCCAGGCCTGCAGGGGAGGGCAGTTAGGGGCAAACAGGCTGGCAGAGAAGCAGTTAGACATCAATCAGGCTGGCAGGGGAGTGGTTAAGGGGTGATCAGGCTGGCAGGTAGAAGCAGTTAGAGGCAATAAGGAAGGTATGCAGGCGAGCAGTTGGGAGCCAGCAATTCTGGATTGTGAGAAAGATCCCAGGTTGGGTGCAGGCTCGGTTGAGGGACACACACACCCTCCCTGCCCCATGCACGAATTCATGCACTGGGCCTCTAGTCCTATATAATAAAAGGCTAATATGCAACTTGTTCCCTTGACTGGGAGTTCAAACGTGAGTTTGACCAGGGGATGGAGTTGGCCAGCCAACCACCATCAGCCCCTCCCCCCAGATGACCCCATACCCAATCGGCCCCCTCACTCCAATTGGAGGTGAGCCAGCCAGCCAATCTCCTACAGCTCCTCCCTGTGGCCAGATCCACCTGTGCATGAATTTATGCACTGGCCTCTAGTATTTTCATAATACAAAGAGACTGTGCAAAGGGTGGGTAGTATAGAGAAAGTCCTTTCCTTAAGAACTTCTAAAACAAATATCACATGATCTCATTTATTTCTTGAACTAATGAGCAAAATTAATTGACAAACAAAATAAGACCTGAAGCATGGAGGTACGAGACAGACTGACATACTTTGATGTGGGGTTGGAGGGATGAAAAGACATAAACAAAAGAACTTATATACTTACTAGAAATTGTGCATCAGTGGGGTCCAGCCTGCCTAGATTGAAACCGATCAGGGCTGGGCTGGCCTGGGGGAGGAGATGCTGGAGATTGGCGGGCTAGCCTCACCCCTGATTAGGGTGGGAGGGGCCAATCAGGGGTTGGGCCAGCCAGGGGGAGGAGCAGCAGACAGTTGGCCAGCCGGCCCTGCCCCCTGGTCGAATTCTGGTGGAACTCCCCATCGAGGGGCAATTTGCATAATAGCCTTTCATTATATAGGAGGATGTGCATAGCCCATGGACATGGGCAATAGGCAGAGGTTGGGAGAAAAGGGTGAAAAAGGAGTGGGGGAAAGAAATTGGAGATATCTGTAATACTATCAACAATAAAATATATATTTAAAAAGACAAAAGAACTTCTATTGAGAACCCAGTCTAAAGTGGTGATGACAAATATAAAATCTTGGTTAAACAATTGAGAAGGGAGCTAAAATATATAATGAGCAGTAAACACATGGCTGAGAGGTGTGAAGCACAAGGGAGGTGGTGGGGAAAAGGTGGTACTCGTTCTCACATTTGATTGATTGGAGTTGGCCTGAAGAAAAGATGAAAAATAGAAAAAGTAGAAAGAAGGCCTTTGGAGAGAGCAAGTCCTCTCCTGCAGCCTCTTCCCTAGCTCCTTAGAGAACTGCAGCCGACTAGGTTCTTGCTTTGGTGCTAGATGAGCAACCCATTTCCCACGGTGAGTAAGGGTCAACTCCGGTCAAAGGGTTATATGTTGAGATTATAACCATTTAGTAAAGAGCCATTAGTTCAGCTAAAAGGAACAATGTGGAACAAATAAAATGCAAAGATGAAATCACAGTTTTTACCTTAGATTTTTATATCTATCTCAGCCTTGCTTAAAAGTTGTTGTTTTTATTTTCTGCATCTATTTTTATAAGCAATCAGTATTCATATCAGTGATTAAATAAAAATGTATTTTTGCAGGTAAATCAGATAAATGCAAAAATCACAATTTAATCTAACTCTCCACTGCAAGCACATGAAGGAAAGGGTTGCCCCTGTGATGGTCACCATCCCATGTAGTTGAGTTAGATGCCCGAAAACCAAGTCCTCAACACTTTTTAACTCATGTTCCCTTTATAAATAGGCACTCCCACGGGGTTCTAATTTGTATACGTACCACTCAATAATCAATTTTTGTTGATTCTCCTTTTCTGCAGTTTATATTATAAAATTATATATCACCCCCTACCGTTAATTTGATACTACCACCATCACCCTGCGGCACATCCTCCCACCTTGACATTCACAGCCTCAAAGGACCAGTCAGCCTTTCTCTGGTGGTAGTATATGACTAACACAGATACAGATGGAGTAAACAACTGGGATACACTATCATCTCACATGCAGACACCAGTAAACACTCAATTTGACAAATAAAAAAACATAATAGATACATATATAAATAAAAGATATGTCGTCCTATTTTGTTTTATGAAGTGCTATAGTCTGATTATTTAGGCCAGAGAAAATAAAGCATTTAGTGTGCTATAAAAAAAAAAAAAGCAAAAGTCTGGGATTCCCATTAAGATCGAAGTAGTCATTAAAACAGTAATTACTGTCCAGTAAGATAGGGTGAGGGTCTATCAGGGCAGGTCTTACTTTAGCTAAGTCAGAAAGCAAGGAGATATTCTTTAAGGGGTAAAAGTTGTGCCACTTCACAAAAGTCACTTAACTAAGCAATTCTTGATGGTTGCTAAATATACATGCTGGTGAGAGCCAATATAAAACACACAGTGAAATTTTAAAAAAAGAAGAAAATGTAGTTCATGATATCCAGCTGAGGATAGCTCAATAGGTTTCCTTAAATAAACTGACAGATTTCTAACATCTCCCATCTCTCCGTTAAGTACCCTTTGTCAATAACTAATAAATATTAACATAATTATAAAAATTTAATCAAAATTCATTAACATTACTTAAAGAAAGTTTATGGCTAAGATATACACAGGAGTGCTAAAAGCTACAATGATATATTTTTAAGGGCATTTGCCCTTAAGAAGGTGTAGTCTAGTCACAAAGATATAATGTATACACATGAAAACTATTGGGCAAATCAAAATGTAATTGGTTCTATGTGAGAGATACTATTCAAAGACTAAAGGAACATAAAGGACAAAGCCAATAGATTAACTAAGAAACTAGGGAAATTTTCATGAAGGATGGAGTGCCTGACCTAGACTTTCAAGTAAGTAAATTGTCTTTTTGTTTGTTTGTTTGATTTTTAATATATTTTTTATTGATTTGAGAGACGGAGGGAGAGATATCAATGATGAGAGAGAATCATTCATTGGCTGCCCCCTGCATGCCCCCTACTGGGGATCGAGCTCCAACTTGAGCATGCGCCCTTGACTGGAATTGAACCCTGGACCCTTCAGTCCACAGACTGACAGTCTATCCACTGAGCCAAACCAACTAGGGCAGTAAAATTGTTTTTTAAAGGACAAAAAGAGGATAAGGGATATACTAAATGGATGATACATCAGAAACAAAATGTTTACTCCGTCTCTGAAGAATTAAAATCTAGATTAGATACATAAGGTGGACAAGTTAGAGATAAGGATGGACAGGGAGGTAAAGCCCATCGCTTTGCAAACCATAATGATTCTGAACATTGTTTTGAAGACCATAGGAAACTGCTAAAAATTTTTAGGCACAGGAGTGAGTCAATCAGAGAAAAAAGTTTAAATGTCATTTGTTCTTTTGTGCAAGTATATACTATTAACATGCATTTGTAAAAAGGTCCCTCTATACAGTGCTGGTGAAACCAGAATGTTAAAAAAAAAAAAAGCTGTGGATCTTCTGAAATTTGAAAAGATGGCTGTGAATAATAACTATCTACTGAGTTGGCTAAGTACTTGTCAGGGTTGCCAGATCACAGAACAGAATGCAGAAACTGATCATAATAACAATCCTCAGAGCAATTAGAAAACCAACGAAGGTTCACACTTACAGAGTAAGTCATGAAAAAGAGGAGTGCTTTTCAATGTTAAAACAGCATCTTCAAAATCTAGGCAAATGAATATGTACAGTCAGGAGCACTCAAAACAAATGTGTCAATTACAAATGTGTCAATTTTCTAGGACTCTTTTAGATCACTAGTTTATAGACATAGGAAATTAAATGACTATATTTCATTTTAGAAAAACTTTTATTTCATTGCTTTAAACATCTCAAATATGGGGGAAAAGCTAGATCAGACACTGTGATAAAACAATGCTATATATTCAACAAATTCTTTTTTATTTTATTCTAAAGACACAAGAATACCCTGCCCAACCCCCTGTTTAGGAAGAGCCCTGGAGTGAGTTGTAGCCAAAAGCATATGGTTAGAAGTGATATTCAGCAGTACTAGATCCTGAAACCCCCTACTTCCTCTTTCTTTGTATGACCAGATGCAAAAATATCTGCTGGAGTGCTTTGAAGCTTTTGAAGATTAAAAACAAAACACAGCAAAGCCACATGATGGAGAGTAGATCTCTGAATAACTGTGGAGGAGAGACCCTCCTCAGACTTCCCAAAGACCTTCATTGGATTATGGCATGAGCTAGAAATAAATGCTGCTGGGATTTGGGATTGTTATAGTGGTTACCACATTTTAACCAAAATAGATTCCCAAAACTTTATTCATATTTAAAAATCAGAAGTTATACACATTCTAATTCTCCTCAAAGCATTTCAAATTGTTTTCAAAGCTATAAATACACCAAAATATTATGCTGTGAACTAGAGGCCTGGTGCATGAAATTCGTGCATGGGGGCAGGGGTGTTCCTCAACCCAGCCAGCACCTTCTCCAATCTGGGACCCCCCTGAGGGATGTCTGATCACCTAAACAGACAGTCTGACATGCCTCTCACAATCCAGGACTGCTGTCTCCCAACCACTCGCCTGCCTCTGCCTGATTCTCCCTAACCACTTCTGCCTGCCCCTACAAAAGAGATATTATGATCACCCCTAACCATTCCACTGCCAGCCTGATCGGTGCCTGCTTCCCTGTCAGCGCGATTGCCCCAAACTGCCCTCCCCTGCTGGCCTGGTTCCCCCACCTGCCCTGCCCTGCCTGGTTGCCCCAAACTGCCGTCCCCTGTTGGCCTGCCCCCCCAACTGTCCTCCCCTGCAGGCCTGGTCTTCCCACAACTGCACTCCCCTGATAGCCTGGTCTCCTCTAACTACCCTCCATGCTGGCCTGATTGCCCACAACTGCCCTCCCCTGAAGGCTTAGTCTCCCCCACAACTGCCCTCCCCTGCAGGCCTGGTTCCCCCTAACTGCTCTCCTTTTCTGGCCTGCTCACCACTAACTGCCCTCCCCATTGGCCTGATTGCCCACAACTTCCCTCCCCTGCAAGCCTGGTTTCTCCAACTGCCCTCCCTTACTGGCCTGGTCTCCCCCAATTGCCTTACTCTGCTGACCTGGTCACCCCCAACTGCCCTCCCCTGCCAGCCATCTTGTGGTGGCCATCTTGTGTCCCATGGGGGCAGCCATCTTTGACCACATGGGGGCAGCCATTTGTGTCTTGGAGTGATGGTCAATTTGCATATTAATCTTTTATTAAATAGGATATAATTAATTCCAGGATGCTGTAAAGTTGAAGAGAAATGTTTTAGGAGAAAAGGATAGAATCATTCATTACTTTTTGAAACAAGGTGGCTTGATAGTTCATTGGGGATTTGGTTATTCTATGGTGGGACCAGGCCTCCACTGGGCATTGTTTGATAAAAGTCAGACAGTTTGGGGAAGAGACCAAAGGAACATCAACAGTAAATGACTGGACCAAATTTTCTCCAACTTTATGAGTTTAAAAAAAAAAACTTATTTGTAAGAGTTCTGCTGAAAACTCTCAGTGATTTCTCATCTTGCTTGAAGTAAAAGCTAAAAATTCTTGCCAACCCTTACATCCTCTAATCCATGGACCCCCTCTGGTATTACTCTCCATCCCGTGCTCACTCCAGTCTTCCTGGCCTCACTATTACTAGAAGCCAATCAGGCCTTTATACATGCTGTTCTTTCTGCCTGGAAAGCTTTCCTGACAGCTGACACATGGCTCACTCCTTCGCCTCCCCTCCTTCAGTACTTGGCTCAAATGTCACCTTACCAAGAAGGTCTTCCTTGACCACTTCTTTTAAAATAAAAACCACCCCACACATATTACCTATTGTCCCCCCCCATGAGTTTTTCTATATAGCACTTAACACCATCTAACATCCCATATCTTTTCCTTATTTATTTCATTGTCTCTCTTCAATAGAATGAAAGCTTCATGAGGATAGGACTTTTCTGTTTTGGTTCCCTGGTGTATTCCCAGAGGCTAGATCAGTGTTTAGCACACAGAGGCTGCTCAATAAATATTGGGTGGCTATTAAATGATAGTGGGGGTGTTGGGTAGGCTATTGAGTACACATTCCTGGAATTTGGAGAGAAGTGTATTCTGGAGATGCAATTTTAGGAGCCAACAGTGAAGATGACATTAAAAATAAAGAAACTGCATAGATTTAAAGAAAAGGAAACTCAGGAGAATACATCTCTAGGATACTTATAGAGAAAGCATGACATAAATAACACTTTTCACAAATTTTAAATTAGAAAAATTTATAATACTGAAGGTGTTTAAAAAGACAACCATTTTCAGGGCTCAGAATTGGTCGTTTTAATTGCCTTTTAATTGCATTTTGCTTTATTTCATATTCAAGGCTATCTTATCTTCTCAGTAAATGAAGGAAATAGATGCCTTCCCAGTCTTCTGTTTATCATCTGATCTCAAACAACAACCACAGAACATTAATAAAGAAATGAAACACATGTAATGTGTTTCTAAAGAATTCCCATTCTACTCTTCATCATCTGTGACCATTTAATTGTAGTGATGACTGGCAGAACTGACAGGACATGTGGGAATAGAAAGTAATACACTTGAAGTAAATGGAGATTACAATTCTCATTCCAATAATTTGAAACTTATTCTGAAGCTTCTTCAAAATATAAATGAAAAGCCCAAGGTCAGACAGACAACAGTTTATTGAGAATCAGAGATTAGAATGCAGAATGGTCGCCTCAAAGACTCCACTGTCTGCATTTTGTAGAAACAGATGCAAAAAGTAGGGGAAATATTACAAAATAACCACCATCACTGCTTGGTAATTTGTGCTAATTATATGTATGAAGTTGTGGGCCCATTGTACTCCTTAAATGGCATCGCTCATGAATCCTTGCAATTTGTTTTAACATGCTACAAATACAGCTGTAGCATATATATTCAATGAACTCTGGAGGATGCCTTGCTGCAGGGTAACTTGAAAGCTTTTCCAAACACCTTTAATTCATATTCACACTCACCTCTTTCCAAAATGTAATATTTCATCACCCACTATATTTAAATTTCTAAAATCTGCATTGTGTCTCTCAAGTACGCATAAATCAAAGTTTAAGTACTGGAAAAGCCAACATAATTTAACAAGTAATACTTAATAGCAAGTATTGACTCAGCAAAAGATAAGCAATAACAAACTAACCTAACTATAAAAACTGCAAGTAACTGTAGTTTTCAAGTTATGAAGATGAAGACATTGAAAAAGAAATTAAAATTTTAGTCCAGGCTGGTGTGGCTCAATTGCAGCATCATTTCATACACCAAATGGTGGCAGGTTCAATTCCCAGTCAGGACACATACCCAGGCTTTGGGTTTTATTTCTAGTTGGGACTTATTCTGAATCTTTAGAAGGCAACCAAAATATCTCTCTCTCTCTCTCTCTCTCTCTCTCTCTCTCTCTCTCTCTCTCTCTCTGTCTCTCTCTGTCTCTCTCTCTCCTTCCCGTCTCTAAAATCAAATTATAAAGGAAATAGACAAGGGAAATCAATTGAGAAAAAGAAAACATATAAAGGACAGTTGAAAATACAAAAACAACCTGAATAACAAGTGAAATAGAAAATCAAGTATATGACATGATTTAGGATCCAACTAAGCTAAAAAGAAATTGTTAGTAATCAAACATCATACTAGACTCATATTTTTTAAATAGAAATTATTATCTCAGAGATGGGGATAAATGAAGCACAAGAACCCTGGAATGCTATGGAAACTAATATCAAATGGGTTATCATTGGGAATTTTCCTTAGTCTTTTTTCCACTAAAATCTCTAGAGCCTTTTCTTCTCCATCACATCTACTAGTAAGCACTCCTATTGCATCCAGCATTATAACCAACCACCAGTCTACCTGCCTTACTACAACAGGCAGATTGTCATGGATTTGTATGGAGTACAGAAATCAAGAAAATGATATAAGTTGAGACCCTTTAGATTGACCCGTTATAAATCATGCTTAACACTTATTGCACACCAGCATCACAGACTCATAAACTCTCAAAAACAGAAGAAATGTTAAAGGTCTCTCAGTCCAATCAAGCATTCATTCTCAAATTCCTTCTGTGCCATTCCTGCCAAACAGCTGGATTATTTTTACTGAGACATGCTGATTGACAGAGAATTAACCATTTCCAAAAAAGGCCCATTTCACCTTCAAACATCACTTCAGCCGGTTGTTATTTATTCCATTCTCATGTCCCTCAAACCAAATTTTTTACATAGGGCATTTATTGATAAGAAAACATAGAAACACCAAAAGACTGGGGCCTACCTCACAGAGACTCTCATTTTATTGATATAATTGGAGGATCCCTGAGAATCAGCATACTTTCAAAGCTCCCCTAGTGATTGTAACATGCAGCCAGGATTATAAACATTGCACTAAACTAAGTTCACACCATAATCAAGTTACTATTAGAAAATGTCAAATGATCCATCTCCTGAAAGCTTCTACCCATTAGTATCAGTTTGATTCCTTGATAATTATACAGTAGAATAAGGTAACATTATAACATGGAGAGAGTACAAGATAGAATTCAGATAGACCAGCTCTGAGTGTGTGACCTTCCTGAGTGTGTGACCAACCAAATTGTCTATCCTGAGCCTCATTTTCCTCATCTGTAAAAAGAGGGTGATAATAACCAACCACCAGGGAATTGAAGGATATAATATATTCCACATGGCCCTCACACTGCTCTCCTGTCCCCCTGTGCCTTCTCCAAGTAAATGTGGCAGATGGTTTCTAGGGTGACCTCATGATTCCCTCTCCGTGATGTTCACACCCTTGAGTGTATATGGATCTGTGATTTGCTTCTAACCAATGCAATATGGCAAAGACAAAGGGACTTTGGCAGATATCATTAAGATCCCAAATGTGTTGATTTTGAGTTATTCAAAGGGAATATTATCCTGGGTGGGTCTTACTTAATCAGGAACATGTGAAAACTCTTAAGAGAGTGACTGGATTCTCCCTAAAGTCAGAGATTCCAAGTGGGAGTGACTCTACCCTGGGCTTGATGAAGAAAGGGTCATGTTCTAGAAGCTCACATGGCAAGAAACTGTGGATGGCCTCTAGGAACTAAAGGTGACCTCTAGGGCCTCCAGCTAACAGGCAGTGAAAAATTAAAGTCCACAGCCATAAATTCTCAAGGAAATGAATTCTCTCAACAACTTGAGTGAAGTCAGAAGCAGATCCACTAGGTGAAAAATGCAGCTTGTAAGACCCTGAGCAGAGAGGACCCAGTTAAACTATGCCCAAACTCCTGAGCCAGGGCAACTTTGAGGTAATTAACAGTGTGTGGTTTGAGCCAGTAAGTTTGTGATAATTTGATTTACAGAACTAGAAAACTAATAACATTTTTGTTCAGTGTTTCAAGTTGTGTAATGGTCCTGGTCACTCTACTCAAAACACCTCTACTTTAGATACATTTCCTTTAAAGCATGCCTTGTGAAAGTAGATGAAACCATCAGAGCAAAAATTTGTTCAGATAGAAAGCATCAATGGGGTGTTGGTAGCAATAAAAAGTTAATAAGAAACATAAAATTTACAATTAAATTAGATGATGCCATTTTTTTTATCCTAGGGTGCACATCCTCTCTGTTGCATTGGGTCTCACATTTAGAGTAAAGGAAAAAAAGAATGTTTGTGTTTTTAAACTGTTTTGTTAATAATCCTCTCTTTTTCCACCTAGAAAGTAACCCCTTAAATCCTAAGCTTGTATCAACTCCAAAGTCTGCAAAATGTTTCAGAGTGTTTCATAAATCATAAATATTTCTATTGTACTTTATATTAATCTAGTATGGTTTGTATTAATCACTTGAGCTGCTTATGTTAACTTCATATACATGCAAGTACATGCATATGCATACATCTGTTTGTGTAGATTTAGTTTTCTGCCAATCAGAAAAACCTCAGATTTCTACTTTTCCTCTTTTTCATATTTGCACAGGTAAAGAACATTTAAAAGTACCTCTAACCAATTCATATCCAAACACATTATGAGGCCTCATTCCTCCATCCTTGCTCACTAATGATTTTATGTCAGACTAGATGAATTATCTTACCTATCTTTAACTTCCAAAAGCAGCCTTTCTATTAATAGCCTTTGTAAAGTGGCATGCAGAGTAGATTAACAGCACACCTCATATAACAGACTGTACAGAACAGTCATTCATGTCCCCTTCTCTTCCTCTGCAGGCAGCCCCTAGTTCCCAGTGTAGAAGCTGTTAAGACCACTTTTGTAGTTTTCACCTTCCTTATTGAGGGCATGAGCATATGACCCTAAAGGAACCCAACGAAGACAGTCAACATGCTGAGAATGAGAGAGTGAAAAGATAGAAAGAGCTTGAGTTTTTGATGACACCACTCAACCAATGAGTTAACCAGATCTTCAACCACCCTCCTGCCAGATTTCTTCCAAGAAGAGAAAAAAATGCTCTGTGTAAACCACTTTGGAGTATTCAGTTACTTTCAGCCACAAACATCCTAAATAATACACTGACCTATCTCTAACCATTTTTAACCTCCCTAAGCCTGATTTCTCAGCAATAGAAAAAGAAAATATGGTCTTTTCAGATGATCAAATTAAGATAATAGGTAAATAGGATTCTCGTACCAATTCCAATGTGTGTGTATGTGTGTGTTTTGGGGAAGGGGAGTGGGGGCACACTAACAAGTAATTCTCAGAACATCAGCTAGGTGTCCTACCATTCAACTCAATTCTGACACTAAGTACCCAGAGATAGCATCAGATCCCACAAGTTAAGGGTTCAGTCCTTCAAGACTGCCCTCCATCAACCCACTTCAAATGCCAGTTACAAGTCCAGGCTGTTACTTGTGTTTCTGACCAACTGGCTATAAATCAGACATTCTCAAAACCCACTCCTCTTGTTCAATTAATTTGTTAGAGAGACTCAGACCACTAAGAAAAACAGCTTACTTACTAGATAACCTATTTATTGTGAAAGGTTAGAACACCAAGAACAGTCAGAAGGAAGAGATGCCTCGGGCAAAGCATGGGGAAAGGAAATTCCATCCTCTCCCAGGGATGGCACTCTCCCAGCAACTCCATATGTTCATCAACCCAGAAGCTCTGCAAACCTGTGACTTTGGGGTTTCTATAGAGTTTCATTACATAAGCATTGGTTAATCCACTGGCCATTAGAGCTTGGGGGATAGGACTGAAAATTCCAATCCTGTAATCAGATGGTTGTCTCCACCCCCATCCTTAGGTGCTTTCAATGTCATCTCATTAACCTAACAAAAGCCCTTCCTCAGTCTCAACACCTAGAAAATTCCAATGTTTTCAGGAGCCCATGCCAGCAAGGAAGACCAAGACCAAATGTATATTTCTTACTGTAAATCCCAATACTGTTACAGAGAACCGGAATAAATCAAGTAATGATTAAGAGAGTTTGGAGTCACACTTTATTCACTGGTGGGCTTAGAGAAAATGAATTTAAATTCTAAGCAAGGTTACAAGCAGAACTTTCCTTTTTATTAAAGAGCCAGCCCTATGTGACTTAGTGGTTATCTTGCTGCTGGCCTTGAAAACAACACAGTTCTATCCAATTAAAAAATGCACCTGGTATGGCATGAGAATATGGGCGTATCTAGTCTCTCGCCTATAAGATCAGATAGCTAAGTTTACCTTCCTCATTATTCAAGCAGGCTAAAGCAGGCTAGAAAGCAGTTATTTTTTTAGAATAAGAGGCCATCCAAAAACAAAACCAAAAAAACAGAGAATTCTAAACAGTAGTTTTATAAAATAGGGGTTAGCCTTCTCAATGCCACAGGGGGTCATTAGAGTGGGCCTTAATCCAGTATGTTTATATCCTTCTAAAAAGGGAGAATTTGGACCCAGAGACATGCACACAGGATAAAACACCAGGTAACATAAAGGTAGAGACCAGGATAATGCTTCTACAAGCCACGGAACACCAAAGAATGGCCAGCAAATCATCAAAAACTAGGAGAGAGAACCCTGGAAAACAGGACTCAGAAGAAACCTCTGCCAATACCTTGTTTTAGACTCCAAACATCAGGAACTGTGAGACTATAAGTTTCTGCTGTTTGACATCCAGTTTGTGGTACTTTGCTATAGCAACGCTAGCAAAAGAATACATAATTCAAGGTTAAAAATAAAACCAAATTCCAAAGGAAACAAACCAAACAAACAAAAACCTGAAAATAAATTATACTTTTTTCATTGTCATACATTCACAAGCTAATGCTTATTTTAATGGATGATTGCAGTACAAAAGAACGATTTGCAAAATAGTCTTTACACAATAAGATCTGAGGTCAGAAACTGAAGAACTTTTTAAAAGAAAGAGTTATATTCTACAGAGAAATGAAAAAGAATAATTTGGAGGGTATGATTTTAATATAACTTAAGGGAGAATTTTTAAATATACAGATGGAACTGACAATAATGAGGGTTAAGAGACAAGTGTGACTTCTAAATAAATGATGAACTCACAAATGCTAAAATAAATTAAGAAGATAATAATGAGATGTGAGAAAAATTCATTTGGACATATCTTTTAAATTTTAATTCTTTACAAAGAATATAAATGGTTATATTTGCATATTTAATCAGTACTTTTTAAGTATTTCAGTTCTTTGAAATTTCTCACTAAAGAATTGTCAGTAAAAAGATGTAGAACAAGATGTTTTGTATTGAATTTGAATATATTATTCACTTAATTACAACCTTCATGTAACAAAGGTTTCCTAATGTAGTCTTATCTAAAATTAATAGATATATACTCAGTGAATCCAAATGTTTAATGAGCTACCAGGTTTATTAACATTCCCATTTTATTTATTTTTAGCTTTACTAAAGCTCATCTATTGCCCACAGGCTTATGATGCACATATCACATAATAAAAAGGCAAAATTAAATTTAAATTCTTATGTAGCAGAATTTCCTACAAGCAAGTGAATACCAATATAGCTATATTATTTCAGCACTTCCAGATTTAAAATTGAAGATCAGAGTTTTTATTTGCTTTTAATTTATCTTGTATTTATACATAGAGTGCAAATAGGTGCAAAAGTTACCAACAGATCTATAAAATAATATTTTACATAAAAATTAGTATAATTTCTACAGCCTATAGGTAGCTCTACTGTTCAAATAAATACCTTCCTCATTTATTGACTGATGGCAGAAATTATTACAGTGATTAATTCCTGTAAAAAGATGAATATTCTTAAAGGGGATAACACAAGCTATTCTCAGTGAAAATATCTGAGGTCCCAACCTAGGTGCAAATTCTCATAGCTAGCAGGTGGGGACTTGGGAAGGGAGTAAAAGATGGGAACAGCACGAAAACAGAGTCTGGAAGCCCCCAAACCATCATTTGTCAGTGTCCTTATTTTTCTCTATATATTTAGGATGTTATTTTCCCATGATTGTGTTCACACATAAAGACCCAGACACTGAATAAAGTATATATTATGCACAAGATACTGAGCTAGGTTTTATGAAAGATACAAATATAAGAAAAACATCATGTCCAAGTTATCAGAAGCTTACAATCTGGCAGGGGATCAAATAAGTTTAAAATTCACTAACTATACAGGCAGTGTGGCATGATGGGTAGGAATAGACCCAAGACTTAGACTGGTTTGAATGTAGATCCAACTTCCAAGTCATGTAACCTCTGTGTGCTTCAGTTCCTCAACTGTGCAATGGAGATGAGTTGATATGTGTAAAACACTTAGAACAATGTGCACAGTGAAGTATGAGGGAAGGGTCATTTGAGGAAAACTAAAAACAAAATATTAATGACATTCAAGGGAGGGCAAGATGGCACTTGATGGAAAAACCAAGAGTGATTTTTTTTCTGAGATAAATAGCATAAAGCAGAGAATATTAGTGATCCCTACCCACCCCCATCAAACTCAAAAGAACATCTGTACCTGTTCAGAAAGCACTTCTGCCATTCTGTTGCCTGACAGGTTCACTTCGTGTGTGGGTAGTCTCATAACTTACTCTTTTCCTTTTGTTTGCTCTATCTCCTTGGTCACAATGAGAACCTGCACTAAAACTGTCATTTTATACCAAAAATATGTCAACATTCTACACACAGTCTTTGCAGAAATGTCAGGATGAATTTTTATGATGTGAGTGTTATGAATACCTTTCCACATTCATTTATTTTTAATATATGAAGAAGTAAGCTCTTGTCTGCTAAGGGAATAGAGATTATGATATGAATTTGGTTCATCTCATGGTATTGATTTTTTAAGATGGAATGAAAATTGGTGTGGTTAGGACTCAACTAAATAGTCTAGAACAAATCAAAATTAATTTATCATGTTTACACAAAGTAAAATTGTAATGCCTTTTCCAATATTTGTACATAACATACAACTTACTTAAAAATAAGTCAAAAACTACACTATATAAACTTTGAAATATTAAGTCTTTCAATTTTCCTTTAACTTAAAGAAATAGGAATTGTGGATTGAATTACGTTCCCCAAAAAAGTTATATTGTAACCTAATCCCATTCTCATATTGTACATGTTACCTTATTTGGCAATAGGGTTTTCACAGATGTAATCAGTTATGATGTCATACTGGATTAGTATGGGCTCTAGTCAAGTGACTGGTATCCTTATAATAAGAGGGAAATTTTGACACAGTCAGAGCAGACACACAGAGAAGAAGGTCATGTAATGACAGAGGTAAAGATTAAAGTGATTAATGCAGCTGCAAGCCAAGGAACACCAAGAATTGCTGACAAACACCAAAAGCTAGGAGGAGGCAAGGAAAGATTCTTCTCTAAAGGCTTCTGAGGTAGGATGGCCCTGCTGGCACCTTGATTTCAGACTTCTAGCCTCCAAAACTGGGGTAGAAAAAAAATGTTGTTTTAAGCCCTCCCCATTCCCCTTCATGGTACTTTGTTATGAGATCCCTTTGAAATTAATACAAGAGGTGATGCAATCCATGAACAATACTTATTGAGACTGCCATGTGCTGGGCACTGTACTGAGTGCCAGGGATACTGTGTGAGCAAGTGCAGCAAAGTCCAAGTTCTTGGGAGCTTGTGTTCTTGCAGAAAAGACAAACACTAACCAAGAAAATATCCTATTGCTCTTTAACTTCAACTGCAAATATTCTACCAAAATAACCTCTCAAGTCATTATTTAACATAATAGTTTCATTTTCTTTATAATCTCCATCATTATATGAAATTCTCATTTGTTTTGTCCTACAATAGTTTTCAATCTCTTGTCATTCATCCCCAGCTTTTAGAAGAGTACAGGACACTTTAAACACCAAATAATTATTGAATGAATAAAGCTACAACAAAAAAGAGTGCTCATTAAGGAGATGTGACCTTTTTAAAAAGCTCAAAACAGGTTTCCCTGTTGCCAGAAGCCAATTCCAGCATGTCATAATTGCAAGAGTTTCATCGAACTTGGAGACTCAACAAGGGCTGAGTCACATATGTTATCACCTGTTGAGAAGGGCTAAAGTCATTTCCCCAAACCTGAAAAGGATACATAAATTAATTGTTTGCTGGCAGACAGCTTAGGGCATCTTAATCTACATGTTATTGCCTCCTGTTGGCCAAACACTGAACAGCCAAAGGCAATTCCCCAACCTGACAATGGATTCTGTACCAAACCCTACCCTTTGATGTTAGTATCTCCACCTTGCCTTAGGACAATTTGTGTTAATAAAAAGCAAGAAGTCCTGAGACAAGGAGAACTTGGTTTCTTCAGCCAAACTTCTCTGCCCCCACCTCCACCCCAATGCCTTTCAAAATTATGTTTCGTTTCTGGACTCTTATTTAACTTACACACAGCCCTTCTCCAGATTGCTGAACCTTTGTAGATGCTGGATCAAGACCATGGGCATTACCCTGTGGAAATTATATCTGGGCAGAGTAATAAATAGGAATTAACTGTTTCTTGGGGATGAATGAAAGTTAGTTTGAAGAATAGACAGGAAAGAGTATTTTATGCAAAGAAAATAGCACTTATGAAGGACCTGAGGCAGGAAAAAAAAAATAGCACATTTTAGGAAGTCATAGGTGAAGGTGACTAGGGCCAGAAGAGTGAAACGAAGGCTACACAAGGTGATTCTGTTGAAGCAGGCAGTGGCCTGGTCAGGGAGGTCACTGAGGCAGGTTAAGCATGTTAACCTTTTCATAGTAGAGGATGGGAAGTCTTTTCAGGGTTTTCAGAAGGAGAACAAATGATCATATTTGCCTTTTAAAATGTTCTCTCTGGATCTTATGTATTATAAGCAGACAAGAGTGGGCAGGAGGGATGAGTTAGGGGCTGTCACAGCAGTCCAGATGAGAGAAAAGGATAACTCAGAGCAGGAAACTACCTATGAAGAAATAGATTCAAAAGTTGCATAAGTATTTTAAAAAATCAGAATATTGTGAGAGAGTAGATAGAGGATGAGGTCAAGGTTCCTAGCTCATACTGTTGGATAACTGGGTATCATATTTTTCTGATGAGGAATTGAGAAATAATGGGCAGAAAAGGATGGGTAGAAGAGTTCAGTTTCTAGCGTGTTGAGTTGAGGTTCCAATGACACATCCACATAAACATGCTGAGCAGGCAGAGTCATAGATGAGTCTGGATCTTGGCTGGCAGAGAGGTCTGGGCCAGAGACACCTATGTTAGGAATCATATATCTAGAGATAGTACTTGGTGAATGTATTTAGAGAGAATAAAAAAGGTCTTGGATTATGTCTTGAGAAAATAAAGCACTTGGATATATTCTTAATTTCTTCATAATTTAGGGAGTGTTCATTTTTCTAAACATAAGCTCTCCATTGCCTAATTTTTCCAAAAGAAAAATTAAAGAATACTGAAAAACATCAAATCTTCTGAATTTTATTCTTAGCATTGAGATCCTAAATGTCACTTAATGAGGATTATAAAATTTAATATGCTTCAGAAGTCTAGCAATGATAATTGTGTAGCAATTAAAATATTTGGCACTTATCTGAATATTTGTTAATTCTAAGTAAGTTTTGGATAAATATTTCTCATATAAGAAATCAACTTGCCTAACAATATTTATGTTTCCTGTATAAATATATCTACATACAAACACCAACACATAGAAAGTTATTGCCACCAGACTGAATTATCATTTACTTCTCAACTTTGAACTTTCTTTCATTTTCGGATGTGCCTTTGGATTATTGAAAACTTCATGATTAGAAGACAGGCAAGAAATAATAGCAATGACTTAAAGCCATGACTAATCTACAAAACCAACTTTAAGTCATGAGTGTGAACACATATGCAGGAGGCAATAACACATAGATTCTTCTTTCCAGTAACTGCTATTGAAATGGGAAGTATTAGGAATGTTTATTAAATTCAATTTCCACTTAATCTTGAGAAAAAATTACAAATTTTAAGGTGCTTTCTTATTATTTATGAAACAAAAACTTTATTCTAACCAGCCCATTTTTGAAGAATCTTTCATCTTAAAATATATTTATTCTGTTCCCTTCTACCATTCTTGACTCAAAAATTGATCATAAAGTTATAACAAACACTATCCTCTAACCTCCTTACTATATTACATATTTATCAATGTTTATCAAATGGAATCAAATGAAACTATAAGCCTCCTTTTAGTTCATTTGGTTCAATTTTATTTTCATAGGTGAAGAAAAAACATTGACTTCTTCCAAAACATACACTAATATGGCAAAATATATCATTTAGCTTTACTTTTCTTTGGTTCAAACCAGTACATTACCATTTTTATGTAATAATTCATCTCATATTTTGGAGGCAAGCTAAACACTATTGTCATACACAAATTTTACCCCACTGTATATAAGTTTCAATTGAATGGTAAACATAAATCAACTTCCTAATTATCTTCTAAAGGTCACTAACATCCCATATTATATAGTAAAACTCTCCTAAAAGAATATTAGTGCACTTCAGTTTGAACATTATTTCTCTCTGTTGCATTATGAGGTCACATTTAGAATGTTCCTTTACCCTGGTATAGTAGTCCCCCACTTATCTGTAGGGGAATCCATTCCAAGAATCCCAGTGGATGCCTGAAACCACAGATGATACTGAACCCTATATATACTATGTTTTCCTATATATACATACCTATGACAAAGTTTAATTTATAAATTAGGCACAGTAAGAGATTAACAACACCTAATAATAAAATAGCACAATATAACAGTATGCTGTAATAGTTATGTCAATGTGGTCTATTTCAAAATAATCTTATTGTATTGTACTTACCTTTTCTCTTAAAGGAAGCACTTTACGGCTTCTCTTTGGCATATCCAAATTGTCACCATCACTACTCTTTTGGGCCATTATTAAGTAAAATAAGAGTTACTTAAACACAAGCATCACAATACCACAACAGTGGAACTGATAACCAAGATGGCTATGAAGTGATTAACAGGCAGGGAGCATACAGGCTGGACAAAGGGATGAATCAAGTCCTGGGCAGGACAGAGCAGACTGCACGAGATTTTGTCATGCTACTCAGAATGGTACACAATTTAAAACTTATGAATTATTTATTTCTGGAATTTTCCATTTAATATATTCAGATTGTGGTTGACCATGGGTAACTGAAACTGAGGAAAGTTAAATCTTGCATAAGTAGGAACAACTATATAAAGTAACCTCTGTGTTTCTATGATGAAACACAGAGGTTACTTTACTCTAATTCATAATGAAGGGGAATATTAAAGGTATTATAAATCTATAACTTCTTATCACAAAAAATTAGGGATTTAATGCCCACAGTTCCAAAAATATCACTGAATAAAACAGATTTTTAATGCTAAATTTTCTAAAAATTGATTACAAATATATTTTTCCATCTCCTCTTGGAGTTTATTCTATTTGCTTCTCATTTTTCAAAGTGACTTTTTGGAAATATTGCAATCCTAGATTTATGAGCAGGGAAAGACATTCATTCCTACTTTAATGGAGTAATTTTAGAAATGAATTTCAAAGACAGTAACTAATAGGGTATCATCACTATGAACACAAGAGAGGGAGAGGAAATTTCTGGCTAAGTATGACTCAACACCCACAATTGCAGAACATGCATACGTTTATGTAATGGAGAAATTGGTTATAAATTTAACACCTTCTCATGTTCTCATTGCAATTTGGATAAAATCTGAACTTGTTACTAAGTACTAGAAGACCCATCACCATCTTGACACTACCTAACTCTAGCCTCATCTCAGCCTACTTCCTGACTCACACGCTATCCACATGTGTACCTTGAAAATGACAGCCTACATCTGACTTCAAAACTTTTGCCCTTGATCCTCACACAGCAGAATGGCCTTCCCTGACCATCCTGTCCATACACACACTTGCCTGCCTCTGGTTTCTCCCATTACCCTGCTAATATTTATCTAAAATCATTGCTATTTTACAAATTTATTACCCATCTTTCTCCACTAGATTACAAACTACATGAGGAAAGAGATTTTAATACTAATTTACTGTTTGGTCCCTAATATGCAGATCAGTGCCTAGCATATAGTTGATGCTCAACTACTAGGCATTAAAATAATATAACGTTGATATTGGTCTAAAGCAGTGGTTCTCAACCTTCCTAATGCCACGTCCTTTTAATGCAGTTCCTCATGTTGTGGTCTAAAGCTATATACATATTTTATTCACTCAACTAAATATACTGTCTACTCTGCGTAAAATAACTTGCTGGGCATTACTTAGCAGTAAACTTTAAAAGCTGAAATCTTCAAATTCCTAAGAACAGGAGGATAATGAAAGCCTAAAATTATAAAACTTCAGTACTAAACTTGAAGTTAGAGACCATCCAGTGCAGCTTCTTCACCTTACAAAGGCAGGAACTAAGGGACAGAGAGAATAGCCTTTCCCAAGGTAACACATGTGTTCAATGTTTCTAGAAAAGTTGCTGTGTCAGCTCTTTAATTAAATATTTATAGCACTAACATGCAAAGTTTGCTTCCCACCAATACAGTAAAATTTACTATGATAATTATAGACATTATGACTAATATTTCTATTACCACTTCTACTGGACTACAGTGTAGATATGACAGCACTTTGTTACCTAAATATGTGAATGCCTATGTCTAAAACACACTCCAAATCCTTTAAATACCAAACATTTAGGTCAATTTTATCATCCAAATGCATAAATTCTATCAATTCTATCATTTGACAGACTATCACCTGTTCAAATGAGCTGACAATAAAAATCAAGGACTGCAGCCCCAAACCCTTGAATCAGCAGAACAGTAAAAGATATAATCAGCTTGGCTGCTGTGGCTCAGCAGTTGACCATTGACCCAGGAACCAAGAGGTTGCCGGTCAGGACACATGCCTGGGTTTGGGGCTTGATCCCCAGTGGGGGCTATGTAGGAGGCAGTCCATAGTCCATCAATGACTTCTTCTCTCATTGATGTTTCTATCTCTCTATCCTTCTCCC
>JAAGEH010000311.1:9043217-9221568 GCA_011751065.1 Lasiurus cinereus | reverse complement strand
TATATATATATGTTGTGTGTGTGTATTTTTTAAAAGATATAATCACATACTGAAACCAGCATATTGAATATGTTACTTAATTTTGTGTGTAAGTTAAGAATTGCAGTACCTCACACAGTGTCTACAACAAAGGAATCAGAAATATTGGAATTGAGTATGTTACAAATATTAAGTACCTATCAAATGATGCTGGACAGATGGATGAAGGAAGCAGATTCAAGTCATGAAACTTTCTATCACAGGGTGTGCTTTGAACCTCTCATTGTGTTTGCAATCGCTCTTTCTGGCATCATTTAGGGAAGCAAAAGAATCTTTGAGGTTGGGGTTAATTCAGGATTTGAATAAGCCTTAAGAACTGTATTTTTCTAAGATACCCAAATCCATCTCATCCAACCATCTAGATACTTTTTAAAGATATTCACAGCTGTCATTTACTGTAGCTACCTATTTGTACTTCTTTTTTTTTTTGATAGGATTGCAATTTATTTATTTATTTTAATTTTTTTTAATTTTTATACATATCTCCCCATTGCCCCACTCCCTCCCAGGCATACCCCAAGCCATCAGTGTCTATGTTCATTGGTTATGCTTATATGTATGCATACAAGTCTTTTGATTGATCTCTTATCTACCTCACCTAACTTTAATCTTCCTGCTATAATTTCACAGTCTGTTTGATGCTTTACTGCCTCTGTATCTATCCTTTTGTTCATCAGTTTATAATGTTGTTTATTATCTACAAATGAGTGAGATCATGTGATGCTTCTCCTTCATTGACTGGCTTATTTCACTAAGCATAAGGCTCTCCAGTTCCAACCAGGTTGCTGCAAATGGTAAGAATTCCTTCTTTTTAATGGCAGCCTAGAATTCCATTGTGTAGATGTACCACAGTTTTCTGATCCACTCATCTGCTGACGGGCACCTAGGCTGTTTCCAAATTGTAGCTATTGTAAATTGTGCTGCTATGAACATAGGGGTGCATAAATCCTTTCTGATTGGTGTTTGTGATTTCTTAGGATAAATTCCTAAGAGTGGGATTACAGGGTCAAATGGGAGATCTATTTTTAGTTTTTTGAGGAAACTCCATACTGTTCTCCACAGTGGCTGCACCAGTCTGCATTCCCACCAACAGTGCACAAGGATTCCTTTTTCTCCGCATCCTGGCCAACACTTGTCGTTTGTTGATTTGTTGATGCTTGCCATTCTGACCTGTGTAAGATGGTATCGCATTGTCGTTTTGATTTGCATCTCTCGGATGATTAGTGACTTTGAACATGTTTTCATGTGTCTCTTGGCCTTCCTTCTGTCGTCTTTTGAAAAGGTTCTATTTAGGTCCGTTGTCCACTTTTTTATTGGATCGTTTATCTTCCTTTTATTAAGTTGTATAAGTTGGCTGTAGATGTTGGAGATTAAACCTTTATCAGTGATAACATTTGCAAATATGTTCTCCCATACAGTGAGTTTTCTTGTTGTTTTGTTGATGGTTTCTTTTGCTGTGCAAAAGCTTTTTATTTTGATGAAGTCCCATTTGTTTATTTTTTCTTTAGCTTCCATTGCCTTTGGAGCAGTATCAGAGAAAAAGTTCTTTCAGCATATGTCTGAGATTGTGCTTCCTATGCATTCCTGTAATATTTTTATGGTTTCCCTTCTAATGTTTAAGTCCTGTATCCATTTTGAGTTTATTTTTGTATTTGGTGTAAGTTGGTGGTCCAGTTTCATTTTTTTGCATGTATCTGTCCAATTTTCCCAACACCATTTATTGAAGAGGCTATCTTGGCTCCATTGTATGTTCATGCCTCCTTTGTCAAATATTAGTTGAGCATAGTGGTTTGGGTGGATATCTGGGTTCTCTATTCTATTCCATTGGTCTATATGTCTGTTCTTATGCCAGTACCAGGCTGTTTTGAGAGCAGTTGCTTTGTAATATAGCTTGAATCTGGTATTGAGATCCCACCTACTTTATTCTTCTTTCTCAGAATTGCTGTAGCTATTCGTGGTCTTTTTTTGTTCCAGATGAATCTATGAAGAATTCTTTCTAGGTTTGTGAAATATTTCGTTGGTATTTTAATGGGTAATGCATTGAATCTATAGATTGCTTTGGGTGGTATGGACATTTTAATGATGTTGATTCTCCCAATCCATGAGCATGGTATGCTCTTCCATCTGTTAACATCTTCCTCTATCTCTTTTTTCAGTGTCCTGTAGTTTTCTACATATAGGTCTTTTACCTCTTTAGTTAGGTTTATTCCTAGGTACCTTAATTTTTTTGGAGCGATGGTAAATGGGATTGCTTTTTGAGTCTCTCTTTCTGTAATTTCACTATTAGTGTATAGAAATGCCACAGACTTCTTAGCATTAAATTTGCATCCTGCTACATTGCCGAATTCATTAATTAAGTTAGTTTTGGAATAAAGTCCTTTGTGTTTTTTATGTACAGTATCATGTCATCTGCAAATAAGGACAGCTTTACTCCTTCTTTTCCAATTTGGATTTCCAATTTCTTCTTCTTCTCTAATTGCAATGGCTAATACTTCCAGTACTATGTCGAGCAGAAGAGGTGAGAGTGGGTATCCCTGTCTTGTTCCTGTTCTTAGGGGAAATGGTTTTAGTTTTTGCCCATTGAGTATGATGTTAGCTATGAGTTTATCATATATGGCTTTTATGATGTTGAGGTATGCTCCTTCTATTCCCACTTTGCTGAGAGTTTTTATCAAGAAAGGGTGTTGGATTTTGTCAAATGCTTTTTCTGCATCAATTGATATGACTATGTGATTTTCATCTCTCAATTTGTTTATGTGATGTATCACGTTTATTGATTTGCGGATATTGTACCATCCCTGCATTCCTGGGATGAATCCTATTTGGTCATGGTGTATGATCTTTCTGATGTACTGCTGGATCCGATTTGCTAGAATTTTGTTGAGGATTTTGGCATCTATGTTCATGAGAGATATTGGCCTATAATTCTCTTCCATTGTGTTGTCTTTATCTGGTTTTGGTATTAGGGTGATGCTGGCTTCATAGAAGGTTTTTGAATGTTTTTGAATAGTCTGAGGATAGGTTTTAATTCTTCCTTGAATGTTTGGTAAAACTCTCCTGTGTAGCCATCTGGCCCCGGGCTTTTATTTGCTGGAAGCTTTTTGATGACTGCTTCAATCTCTTCCATAGTTATTGGACTATTGAGATGTTTAGATTCCTCCTCATTGAGTTTTGGAGGGTTATATTTTTCTAGGAAAATGTCCATTTCTTGCAGGTTGTCCAATTTGTTGGAATAGAGTTGTTCATAATATTTTTTAACAATCCTTTGTATTTCCACAGGGTCTGTTGTTATTTCTCCTCTTTCATTTCTGATTTTATTTATTTGGGTCTTCTCTCTTTGCTTCTTGGTGAGCCTGGCTAGAGGTCCATCAATCTTGTTTATCTTTCAAAGAACCAGCTCTTTGTTTTGTTGATCTTTTGAATTGTTTCTTTGGTCTCCAAGTTGTTTTTCTCCACTCTGATCTTCACTATTTCCTTCCTTCTGCGTACACTGGGCTTTTCTTGTTGCTCTCATTCTAGCTCTTTGAGTTGTAGGGTTAGGTAATTTATTATCATTGTTTCCTGTTTTTTGCAGTAGGCTTGTAGGGCTATGAAATTCCCTCTCAAGACTGCTTTCACTGTGTCCCATAAATTTTGTATTGTTGTGTTGTCATTGTCATTTGTTGCCATGTTTTTTATTTCTTCCTTGATTTCTCTGGTTACCCAGTCATTGTTTAATAGCATGCTGTTTAGTCTCCATGTGTTTGATTTCTTTCTATTGTTTTTATTATAGTTGATTTCCAGTTTCATGCCACTGTGGTCTGAGAAAATGCTTGATATGATTTCTATCTTCTTGAATTTGAAGAGACTTTTCTTATGACCCAACATATGATCTATCTTTGAAAATGACACATGTGCACTGGAGAAGAATGTATATTCTGTGGCTTTGGGGTGAAATGTTCTGAAGATGTCAATTAATTCCATCTGGTCTAGTGAGTCATTTAGGATTGATGTTTCTTTGCTGATTTTTTTGTTTAGAGGATTTGTCCAGTGGTGACAGTGGGGTATTAAAATCTCCTACTATGATTGTATTATTGTCAATCTCTCCCTTAATATCCTCCAGGTGTTTTTTTTTTATGTATTTAGGTGCTCCTATATTGGGTGTGTATATTTTTACCAGAGTTATTTCTTCTTATTGGATTGTTCCCTTTAGTATTATGAAGTGGCCTTCTTTATCTCTTGTTATATCCTTCACTTTGAGATCTAATTTATCAGATATAAGTATTGCAACCCCGGCTTTTTTTTCATTTCCATTTGCCTGAAATACCATCTTCTATCCCTTCACCCTCAATCTGTGTGCATCTCTTTTCCTGAGGTGGGTTTCTTGTAGACAGCAGATATGTGGATCATGTTTTCTTATCCAGTTGATTACCCTATGTCTCTTGATTTGAGCATTTAATCCATTTATATTTAAAGTTATTATTGATAGGTGTTTATCTGTCGCCATTTTTAGCCTTTAGCCCCGAGTTCCTTCTTCGTTTCCTATTTCTTTTTATTACAGCAGACCCTTTAACATTTCTTGCATTGCTGGTTTGGTGGTAATATATTCCCTTAGTCCTTTTTTGTCTGTGAAGCTTCTGATTTCACCTTCAATTTTGATTGAAAGCCTTGCAGGGTACAGTATTCTTAGATTCAGACCCTTCCTTTTCATGACTTTGTATATTTCATTCCATTCTCTTCTGGCCTGATGAGTTTCTGTTGAAAAATCAGTAGCTAGTCTTATGGGGGTTCCTTTGTAGGTAACTTTCTGTTTCTCTCTGGCCGCTTTTAAGATTCTTGTTTTGTCATTGCTGTTTGCCAATTTAATTATAATGTGCCTTGGTGTCGGTTTTGTGGGGTTCATTTTGCTTGGGACTCTGTGACTTTCTTGGATTTGTATGGGGTTTTTCTTTCCTATATTGGGGAAATTTTCTGTCATTATTTCTTCAAACAGGTTCTCTAATCCTTGTTCAGTTTCCATTCTTTCTGGAACCCCAATTATGCAGATGTTGTTGTTTTTTCATGTTATCCCAAAGTTCCCTTAGGCTGTCCTCTTGCTTTTTAATTTTTTTTTCTAGAAGCTGCTGTACTTGGGTATTTTTTCCTACCATGTCTTCTAGCTCACTGATGCGGTCCTCTGCTTCTTCTAGTCTACTTTTGATGCTTTCTATGAGTTCTTTAAAGCAGTGATGTCATTTTTAATTTCTTTGTGCATTTCTTCATGCTTCATCTTCATTTCCTCTTGGCTCTTACTCATATTGTCGAATTTATCTTCCATTCTTTTCATCCACCTTATGATCATTTCTCTGAACTCTTTCTCTGGCAGGCTTATTTCTGCTTCTATTTCGTTTACTTACTTTTCCAGTGATACCTGCCTATCTGTCGTATGCAGGCTGTTTCTTCTTCTGCCCATGGTTTTTCTTCTCCGGGTGTCTGCTTATGTAGTTCTCTCTCCTACATTGATTGAAAGGCACAAACTACAACACAGCCCAGTAAAGCACACAAGGCACTGAACAGAAATGTATTCACAATGTTAATAATCACCAATAAGGTAACCACCAATGAAAGACAAATTAGGGGTAAGTAGAGAAAGAAGAAGAGGAAAATGAGGAAAAAAGAAAAGAAAGAAATGCCAAAATTTAATTGGGAGTGGGAGAAAAATAAATAAATAAATGAACAAAATATTAAATTAAAGTAAATTAAAAAAAGGAGAAGAAGAAAAAGAAAAGAGAAAGAGAAACAAAGTCAGAGAGAAAAGAAAGCGGATAAGAGAGAAAAGGGGAACAAAATATAGATATCAGGAGAAAACTCCAATAAAACAGTCACTAGTCCCAATAAAGGCCAGCAACCAGTATCTAGAGATTAATACAAACTGCAAATAACAATTGGTATCGAGGGAGGCGAGGGAAAAGAGGTAAAAAACAAAGCAAGCAAAAAGCAAAATAAAACAAGTAGAATAAGCTAAAACAATCTGACAAAAAAGTTCAAAAAATCGATATAATCACTGTTCAGGCAAATAGCAACAAAAGGACATAGAGAAAAAACAACTTTTTGGCTAGTGAAGACAAGAAGAGAGAGGTTTTTATGGACTTGTAGTAGGGGATTTGAAATCAGATATATCAGTGGGGTGAAATTTTAACCCAGTAAAGAGAAAGAATAGAGAGAATCTAAAGTTGGAAAAGGGAAAGAGAAACAAGACAACAAAATGGGGAAATTAGGAAGAAAGTGTTGGCATAAAGGTAGAGTTGAGTTGGAGTAAAATTATGCTAAAGGAAAGATGAAAATAGAATGTAGAACTCTAATCCTGAAGTAAAAAAAGAGAAAACAAAATGACACTTGTTTTATTCCAAAAAGGTAAAATACTAGTAGTAATAATACTAGTTGAAAACAAAAATGTAATAATTAAAAAGGTAAAATCAATTGACGCAGAAAGAAAAAAAATAGTCTTTTAATTAAAATATGTAAAAATGAAAAATAAAAAAAAATTTTTTTAAAGAAAAAGAAAAAAAAATAGAATGGTCATTCACTTCCACTATTATTCTGCTTGGCACTCCTGTTTCCCAGTAGGGAAGGTATTGCAGTTCCCTGTGTTCCACTGTTGGTGTTTTAATCTCTTTATTCTTTTGTGGTTATGCGAGAGTCAATTTGTGTGTCATCCATTGGGTGGCAGTGTTTTGGAATTGATCTCTGAGACAAAGCACAGGACCTCTCTAGGCTGTGCTCAGATCCTGCTACTCTGTGGTTCTCAAAACCGGTTTGTGGGGATTTTGCAATCAGGACACTGTAATAACTTTCCAGAGCTCCTCTCTGTCAACAGCTCGGAGAGTTTGGCTCCCCAGTTAGGGATAAGGACCTGCCCCACCACCTCGGACTTCTCCAGAGGCAGCTTTCCCACAGTCCGGCTCCCACAGTGTGCACGGCTCTGTTCTGCGGGGCAGGAGACCTCACCTTATCCCAGGTGAAATCTGACATTTCTGTGTGCCGTGTGGATCTCTGAATCCGCCGCCTGCGTGTCTGTGCCGTTTGGAGAGCGGTGCTCTGGGTCCCGGACTGTTCGGTGGGTGCTTCAGCCACAGCCTTCAGACCACTGCAGACATCCACCTCCCTCTGCAAGATGGCGTGGTCTCCACGTTCGCACAGGTGGCTCAGGCCGACAAAAACCCCGTGGCAGTGGGGCTGCCTGGCCACAAGAGCCCCATCCAGCAGTTCCCTGCCTTCTCCTGGAGGATAACTGACTCTTAACTTGCCAACAAACACTCCCAGTGTGATTCTCAGCTGCTCTCTCTCCCTCTGCCCAGCGACAAAGCTCCAGACACGTCCATCTATTCCGCCACCATTTCGCCGACCTATTTGTACTTCTTAATCCTTCCACCATTTTCACCGTAAGGAATATAGTCAACAATATGGTAATAACTATATATGGGGCTAGATGAGTACTTGAAATATATAGTTGTCTAACCACTATACTATACACCTGACACTAATACAGAATAATATGGAATGTAAACTGTAATTTTTAAAAAGTTAGAATCTAAAAAACAAACAAACAAACAAACAAAAACATTGGCTATGAATTAATCATTGTTGAAGCTAGTGGATGGGAGATAATTATTCCCTTTTTTCTACTTTTGTACATGTTTGGATTTTTTCATAATAAATTTTATTATGATTCCCCAACTTTTTTGAGAAAAATTTTTTAAAAAGGGTATTCATAGCAGTGCTTCCTTTAATAACTTTTAGGTACCTAGCAACAGAATATATGAGAAATCTCCCCTAGTAAATAACACCAAAAGGTCTTCAGTTGCCATTTTAGTTTATTGAGTATTTTTTAAACACTGATTTATTTTCTTTTAAGAATCTAACAATATTTGGAAATAAAAACTTATCTTTGGACTAAGTGTTGGAAGGCAATGAAACTGGTGAATTTTTTAAGTATTTTTAAAAAGCATACAATCAGGTCCGCTCTGTCCAGCCTAGGTTAGCTTACACTTTGTAAACTGAGAAGGTGAGATACAAGAAAGAGGAAAGACAGAAAGGAGGAAGCAAGGACTTCCTTTGCACCCCTGCAGTCTTCCTCCCACCACTCTCCTGTGAAAAGTCTGAAACTCCCTTGAGTTTCTCTGTTTGCTATCTGCATCAGAACTTGACAAATCTCCTGCCCAGTGGTGTAGCTCAGCAGCTCAGCGGTTAGCCCATGCCCTGGTTGCTGGCTCGATCCCCTGTGGGGGGGAGGGAGGAAGAGGGGGTCAGGAGGCAGCCAATCAATGCTATTTCTCTCTTATGATGTTTCTCTCTCATCAATGTTTCTCTCTCTCTAGTTCTCTCTTTCCTTCTCTCTCAAAAAAATGAATAAAAACATATTTAAAAAAAAAAAAACTTGACAAATGCCCTTTGCAAAAACCTTCATCATTTCAACAACACAACTAGAATTCCTTACATATTAAGAACATAATACTTCATATTAAATTGGTGGCCTTCACCAAGAACTATACTACATGGCAGTTCCATACATGATACAGGTTAGTGATTAAGGTTACATAATATAGATAAGTGATTAAAGTGGTTAACTGGCTCTGGAGTCACAGGAACTTGCCTTCAGATCCCAGTCCCCACTCAGCAGCTGCCTAACCTTATAATATTCTCTAGTTTCTCTAAGCTTCAGTCTCCTCCACCGTGAAAGCAGAATAACGGTACTTGTTCCATCTCACTGTTGTGTGAATTAAATCAGAGCTGTACTCAACATATCATGGACCTTCAAGAAGAGTAATTAATAGTAGTACAATAAGAGTATATATGGCATATACCCTTCAAGCACCAACAGATCTGCTAATTTGCATTCAATGATTTTAAAATTAGCCATGGCATTTCCACCCACTCATCACTCTAAGATCCAAGTAAGAGTAAATGAATAAAAGTGACCTACAACCTGTCTTCTCTTTTGCAAGAGTTTTCTAATTAGCACATTAACTAATTCACTCCTTACAAATGTGCAATTCGTAAATACAAATGTAAGTGATCTAAAAATGTAAACACATTACAAATTCATTGCAATTAGGCATAATTAAGAATTGCCCAGTGATGTGTTTGTTTTATTTTCATGCTGGGCGTTTTAAATTTAACAAATTTATTATTTCTACAAGACTATGTTAGGGCATTAATTTAAATCTCTAATATTTAATTTTAATTAAATTCACCAATATGGTCAAAGTGAATCTCAGAAATAATCTACTGCTGCCCTAATTGGTTTGGCTTAGTGGATAGAGCCTCGGCCTGTGGACCAAAGGGCCCTGTGTCCATTCCAGTCAAGGGCCCATACCTGGGTTGTAGCAGGCTCCTCCCAGGCCTGGCCTCAAGCAGGAGGCAAACAATAGATAAGTTCCTCTCACAATGATTGTGTTTATTTGTTTTTCCCTCTTTCTTCCACTCTCACTAAGAATCAATAGAAAAATATCCTCAGGTGAGGATTATAAAGAGAGAGAGAGAGAGAGAGAGAGAGAGAGAGAGAGAGAGAGAGAGGAAGGAAGGAAGGAAGGAAGGAAGGAAGGAAGGAAGGAAGGAAGAAAAAGAGGGAGGGAGGGAGGGAGGGAGGAAGGGAAGGATGGAGGGAGGGAGAAAGGGATCCACTCCCCAAATATTTGAAATTGAAATTTTGTAAACATATTTTTAGCATTTTTTCTTTAGTGTTCAGATTTATTGGATCTTAAGAACTTAATAGTGAAATTTTGTTTTCCTGGGTAGATCCAGTTGAGACTGTGCATTGCACATAGAAGGGCCAATCATTATTTTAAACTGATTCAACAACAACTTCTTTTGCAAATTTGGAAATTCTTAACTTCAAAAACAATAAAACTAAAAAATATTTAGAAAACAACCTGAGGATGTGACTAAATAACAAAATATTTATCTAAAAAAAAAAAATCGATGCTGTCCTGATCAGTTTGGCTCAGTGGATAGAGTTGGCCTGGGAACTGAAGGGTCCCAGGCTCAATTCAGATCAAAGGCATGTACCTTAGTTGCAGGCACATACCCAGTAGGGGGTGTACAGGAGGCAGCTGATTTATGTTTCTCTCTCATCGATGTTTCTTGCTCTCTATCCCTCTCCCTTCCTCTTTGTAAAAAATCAATAAAATACATATATTTTTTAAAATCTCTTTAAAAAAATCAGTGCTATAGCTAACATGTTTTTCTAAATGAGAATAAACAAAGAAATCAGTAAACTACACAATTACTCATTTCAAACACCTAAACTAAAGCAGTAGTACTAAAGAACTATAAGTAGTTCTAAAGAACATTCAAATGTTATCCATATTGCTTTTTAAAATTTTCTAATCCATATTCAAGCTTTATATCATACTCACATTCATATCTATAAATTCACATTCATATTTATACCTCATTCCTGGTCATTATTGTGTATGTACTAATTCCTTTTATTCTCTGATTTATGGCTATTCTGATGGACTGCACTAAAATCAGATAGTAAATCTTGCCTTGACTATGACAGTCTTACATTCTTCTTATGTGTCACTTTTATAAGTAAAGAAATATGGGGCAGATGGAAATGTTTAAAAAAAAATAAAACCCTGTGTTTCTATATTCCAAATAATTGAAAGAACTATAGCGCCATCTTGTGGAAGAGAGTATCTAATTAGTGAAACACTGATTCTTTAGAAATGTAATTGAATTTCTTGGCCACCTGCTCTAGTTTCTTTTAATAATAAATTACTTTAAAACGCTTTAATCTGGAATGTCTGTCAAACAGCAAAGAAATATATTAGCCTGAACCAGTGGTTGGTAAACCGCGGCTCACGAGCCACATGGGGCTCTTTGGCTTCTTGAGTGTGGCTCTTCCACAAAATACCACGGCCTGGGCAAGTCTATTTTGAAGAAGTGGCATTAGGAGAAGTTAAGTTTAAAAAATTTGGCTCTCAAAAGAAATTTCAATCATTGTGCTGTTGATATTTGGCTCTGTTGACTAATAAGTTTGCCGACCACTGGCCTGGACAATTAACGTGTAGATAACACAGAAACCATATGGTCTATGTCTGTGTTATAAAATTAACATCTTTATAGAGGTTGCCCAGAGCCAAAGAAGGAATCTGAAAAGAGGGTTAGGGGTGGGAGAAGAATAAAGCTGGAGGTCTTGGCTTCTCCATCCTTCTTTTCAAACTGAAAGGAAATCCTTAACATGACTGCAGCAGTTTCTCAAGAACTCAATAAGAAAGCATTTCCTTTAATATCCACAATCAAGAAGAAGAGATTAAGTCAAGAAGGGAGGAGGGGAAATAAGATTGGCTGAGGACAATCAGAGCCTCATATATATCTTTATTTCTTCTACTCAGTGCAATTTACTGAAGTGTACTGAGAGGTGACAAGGCGCCAAACACTTGCTAAGCACGGGAGTAAAGAGGTGGACAGTCCCTTCTTCAAGATGCTTAAGAGACTAGTGAAGGACGCAGGTCATTTCAAGGCGGAGGAAGTACCCAGGAAGACCAGACTGGGAGTTCTCGCCATCTGCAGAACACTGAGCATAACCTCGAGGGGAAAGGGAAAAGGGAGGTTTTCCACTCATGCTCCTAAATTAGTGAATAGAATTGTGGTAGGCAGTTAGACAGACATAAGCAGAGCAAGGATGATGGGCCAGGTACAGAGGGTCACCAAGGATGGGTGCCTAGTAAGGAACAATTATAGAATGAGACCTTGCCCCCAGGGTGACCTTTCCTCCCCTAGCATATTGCTGGTCATGCAGTTTAGATCTTTCCTCCCTAGAGGTAACATCTAGGCCTCAATTGTATTTCAGTTCCAGGCCCAGAAAAGCAGCAAAACCAGACAAGCAGTACCTTGGCTGACCTCAGGGATAGATGCATTAGGTAATGATCCCTTGCTCTGGTGCCGACCAACTGTTCCTGAAAGGACAACCCTGGAAAACTGCTGAATCATCTATTGAGATCCTCCCCTGGGACTTTCCCCAAAATCTCCACCCTTAGGACAGAGGACCCAGTGTGCTCTCCCTCCTGAGAGGAGCATGCCCTGGCTTCCCCTCCCTGTCCAATCCTCTTCACCCAGGCATGTCACCTTTACCTTCCTCACTCCCAAGCTCCAAGGGCCCTTCCTTTACCTCTATAACTTGTTCTCTAAGCCCATATCTTCTACAAATTACTACTACTACCCCTGTGATTTTCTAAATAAATGTGCTTTTGTAGTCTGAGTCTTGACTCTGGATTCTTTCTTAGCCAGAACTCAAGTACCAAGGTTGCTGAACCCAGGTTCTGACTGACCCCACTACTCTTAACACCTCGTACCATTCCTGCCTCTGCCAACGGAACCCAATGATGAAACCCTGGTTGAACCTTAGGCCCTGCCATACTTCTCAAAGTATTTTACAGACTACTGTGCATACCATACCCCAAAAGGCAGGGTACAAAATGTCCATTTTGTAGAATCAAATACCCTCTCCTTCTTTTGTGCTTCCATGACAATTTACTCATAACCTAATATGAAACTTAACTTCCTATGAATAATCATCAATAATTATTCACCTGCCTGCTTATACTAAGACTACAAGATCTTTGAAAATCAAAACTGCCTTACTCATTCTTTTACACTAACCACAATGCATATTCAGCACTAGACACAAGTTTGTTGAGTTAAATCAATTGTATTTGCACTTGGCCACAATGATACGCTCCTGGATGAGAATCATGAAGATATTCCTGAAGACACCCAGACCAGCACAAAAATGAGTGGTGCTGGGATATTTCCAAGAGTGTCATTTACCAAGGTCTTGTTTTAGATCTTTAACCTCTGAATCTGTTTTTTAAATTCCATCTCCTGAACAAACAAGGAGTTTTTTAATTAAAAAAAAAAACTTGTCTCTATATCTATATATCTATGTTTTTAATTTGAGGATGGAGAACTTGGGGATGATTTTTTTTCCTAAATTTTTATTTCTTTAAACAAATAAAAGTCTAAAGCGGTGGATGACTTAACTGCTAAAGAACTAAGAAAAAAGCAAGAAAAATCAATATTACCCAAGAAGATGATAAACTTCCCAGAGTGCTTGCTTCCCTCCTCACTGGTCCTCTCTCAATTTAGTTCCCACCCAACCCTCCACCTGGATTTTATTCTTTACCTAAAACAGGGGTGGGGAACCTTTTTCTGCCAATGGGCAATTTGGGCCATACAGAACTATCAACAGAAAAATTAGCCTGGTATATCTGGTCAAACATTTAATTACCTCACCCCTAATGCCTTGGCAGGGACAGACCAAATTATTTCGGGGGGGTGGGGGTGATCTTATACTGCCCTCTGGCCAGATGTTCCCCACCCTAACCTAAAATATTAACACCTGATTACAGAAGAGTTAGCAGCCACAGAAGGAAGGTTCATTATAAATCATTAACAAAGACAATTTGGAATATAATTTCTATTTTATTTGAATGACTTTTATTTCTGTTCTACTTGGTTGCATTTAGGCACTCCCCTCAAGACAATCACATGACTGCAAAAAGAAACAGAACTCGCTCACCAACTTTAAACCAAAATGGAAGTAAAGCTCTCTAGAGAGGCTACCATTAAACCAGTTCAACGTGTCCTGTCCTTGCTCGTGCCTGGAAGCTGAACTGAGGAAAGCTAACACTAGGATTGCAACATGTGCTCACAGAGCAAGACCCTAATTCCCAGCATCTCTATTTTTAAGTGGAGGCCAATGGTTTTACAAGCTGGGTTGCAAAGAAGAAATGCTTCAGCAGTCATTAAATACTATAAGAAGGGAAAAGTCTTGATGTGAAATAACAATTCCTTTAGCTCTTTATAGGGTCAAGGACTTAAGCACTGCCTATAAAATGTAATGCCGAAATGCGGAAAAGTCCCTATAATGCACTGCAAAATTCTCTCATTTAATGTGCCACTCCGACGTGTACTTTTGTAATAATACAAAGTGCTAAGCATGAAGTTCATATTACAATCTATTTCGTAACTACTACTTTTGGTTAAACAAGATAGTTACACGAAGGTATAGGCATAGTATCTAGTACTTAATTGTTTCCTTCCCCTTTCCTTTTGGAAATAAGACGCTATGGGCATGTTTCTCATTTTCTTGGCTATCTTATTAAACCTCTCTGAATCTCAGTGCCTTCCTGTGAAGGATAATAACACCACCTTATCCAGTTATCATTTAAGTTTTTGCTCCGTAGAAAGTAATTATAATTATTAGCACTGTTATTTTTAGAGTGGTTTCGTATATCCTGCATATCCAAACTTCTAATTTTCACAATATTCATCAAAACCCAGATCTAAATAGAAACACTGTGCTCAAATCTTGTTGGTGTTACACACAAAACCTCCAAGACAGGTAAGAACAATTATGTTTCATATTTTTAAATATGAGTTTGTTCAAAGTGTCATCTTTGGGATTTTAATAAAACAGAATTACCCATCTGTAGTCTAGTTTGTTCAATATTTACCAAAAATTAGTTTCCAAAAAGAAAATCCAATTATACCCATACAAGAATCCTCGTAGTAGCTGATTGAAAAATCTGAGATCTTGTTGAAAAAGACAAGACTCAGTTCTTGTGCAGCTCTAAGGAAAATGCCAAAGGGAGTTTTTTGTTTTGTTTTTTGTAGATACTATTTTATGACCCTTTTCAGCAGTTTTCCACTTGAATGCCTTTTAAACTTGTGATTTAGCCACACTTTATTCTTTATTGTATTTTAACCTGGGAGGCAAATAAGTTAATCAACTGAATTGAAAACCTGGAACCACCAAGAATTCTGGTTCTAGTGCTAGTGTTGATTTAGCTATTAAAATTCTGTTCATTAAATTAGGATAATAACCTGATGACTTTTGGAAATGTGCTGGCAAGAACTCTTGCTGTGGCCCTGGTAGATCTTTATTAGCCATGTTATTGGTTCTAGTGGTTTCAGCTGTCATTCCTAAACAGAATGTACTCCAAACATTTTAAGCATTCTGTCCTGCACATCTCTCTGGATGTCCCATAGTCACCTCAGATTTCATCTAAAGTCACACTCATCTTCATAACCAAAAACAGTTCTTTATCTGGTTCCCCCAATTCTGATTAAAGAAGCCTCTAACCTCACGGACACTGCAATTTAACACCTCCATTTTTAATCCATCCTAGTCAGTTAAGAAGGTTAACTTTCTCTTTCTCCATCCTAGCTCTGACAAAAAACTTCTTACCTCTAGAGTCCTAATAGCTTCGTAATTGCCTCTCTGCCTCAGTTTCCTCCCTCCAGTCCATCTAGAATATTGTTGTTAAATTAATCTCCCCAAACCCAGTGCTACGATCTCCCTTACTCAGAAATCTTTAACGTTTTACTGGATGGCAAAATAAAGTCAAACTACCTAACCTGTCTCTCAAGCACCTCCAGGGCTGTGGGTATTTCTCTGGTGATACTTATCTTACAATAGAGTCACACCTCTTAGATTCTAAAATCATAAATAAAATCGTGAATAATTACCCTGGAAAAGTCCTCTGGCAGGCGCTCCCCTGGAGACCATGAGTTGGTTTGGCACATCCGCTTTTTCCTCCAACATTGGAACACATTCCTGTGTCTTTGGTTGAACACCAGATGAAGTAGTTGGCTTGCTTTTAGGGACCATTTTATATGAAAAAAGCATCCATGCCTATCTTTAAAAGTTAGGATCACACCCAGCTCAGTGATATGCTGCACTTCAGAGGCCCCCAGAATAGAGGTCAACCAGGAAAACTACAGGGTCAAGTGTTCCTGCCCTGTGGCTCTAGGCAGCACTATTGAGAGTGTCGGTTTTCTATTTTTTTTTGGGGGGGGGAGATTATTGGTTTATTTTGTTAAGATGATGACATTCCACTGTTAATTGTTTTAAGGTAGTAATAATATTTAGGTACTTGCCTTTCCTTCTGCCCTTGAACTTTGAAGATAGGAATCATGTCATATTCCTATCTAAAGCATATCTACATAGAACTTTCACTGCACTGTCACCCTGTAAATATTTTCTCAACAAATCAAATTTGCTTTGATTTGTTTGAAATATATAAGTGAATAACAGGGTGGTTTTAAACAGAATATTCCTAATAAAATTTTTATTTATTTTATTAAGAACCTATATCTTTTTTCCATGAAGTCATAGTGACAAAGTCTTTTCTGTTGCAATCATGTAAAACCAACAGCTTAAAAAAAAATTTTTTTTCAAAATAAATTGGTGTATTTTAAACATAACATAATATCAGAAGTTCCAGTGGAGGCAGTGACATAAAAATGTACTTGTTATCTGTATTTGATAACCAAAACATATATATATGTACACCGATTTTTATATTTATATTCCAAAATAATAATCTACAGTTGTTATATTGAACTGAAAATAAGGAAATAACTAATGTAATGTGTCATTATAATTATATTAGAATCGCCAAAAAATATCCCAGAAAAACCTTAATCACACTACCCCATATAACCTAAGATTGTTACTGGAGCTACTTGAATACTTACTTTGGGGAAGTCTAAGATCCAAAGCTGCTTCTAAAGTCTATTTACATAAACCACCCTGTGCATGTTGAGGGACATACAAAAATAAACGCTGGACTTGCTGCCTCGTCCTCCATATACCTGTGTTTGATTCTCGCTGAGGTTTAGGGATGGAGTCTACCCCGCAGCATCCGAAAGCGCGCACCGGGAGGGTCTGAGGCGCCACCCAGAGCGGGCAGGGCTGCTGGGCACCCAGAGGAACCCCAAGAGCAGCTGGGGGTGGGATTTGGGCATGTCACACGGCCTCGCTCCCACAGCAACACCTGCGGGGCTTGCAAAATGTTGCTGGGGACGTGAATCCCAAGAGAAGGGCGGGGTTTCGTGGCGACCTCTGGAGAGCTCAGGGGGCGCGTTGCTGCAGGCTGCCCTCTGGGGGCCGCGGGAGGAAATGGCTTCGGGCGTGTGAGGAAGGTTTCCTGGGAACCTGGGCCAGCACTGAGGTCAAGGACCGCATTTGGAGCTGAGATGAATATGCCTCCTGAGACTCCATCCCTCCTAGAAGCTGCTAGCTTGCCGCACACATCCAGAGATGTTGCCCTAAAGGAGACAAGTTACATGTCAGAGTTAGAGAATAACTGTTTGGGATCAGACAGACTTGTATTCAAATCCAAACGTTGCTGTTTGCGAGCACCATATGGTAAATAATATATTTAATCTCTCTAATCCTCACTTTTCCTGATTTGGAAAATGAGACGTGCTTGGGATGGACGGGGCTTCAACAATAGAATAGATTCAATACAAGGAAGTTGAACTACTTGCTTTGTTTGTTTTGTTTGACAATGCGGTTGGAATCTCCGAGGCTCTGGGTGTATTCAGCGCTGTCCCTCTCTGCCTTTAATAAAAATCCATACAGGCTCTAGACCAATAAGAGCCAGGCCTTGCAAAACATGAGGTGTCTCGGGAAAGTCTACCACTCCCAAACCTTCTGTGTTTTGTACTTTGGGTACAGGTTTTTTTGTTTTTGTTTTAATTTTTATTGTAAGTATTGCATAGGTTCTCTTTTTTTCCCCTATTACCCTCTTTCACCCAGCTCCCCTCCTTCTCCCCTCCCCTCACCACCCCATTGTCTGTGTCCATGGGTCTTGCATATAGGCGTACAAGTTCATTGGTTGGTCTCTTCCCACCCACTGCCTTCCCTCTGAGGCTCAACAGTGTGTTCTGGGCACAGGTTTTTCATTGTTCTCGCAGTCAACAAATTGTACCTATCCAAGCCCCCACCTAGTGTAGCCAATATGTTGAAATGGACTTCCACCTGCAGGTCTGGGAACTTTGATTCCTGAGCCTCATCCTAAATTACAGTCGCCAGAGTCAGCCCCAACGGGAGGAAATGAAGTGGGAAGGGCCAACTTCCCTAACCTCTGCCTATTCCTTTGCCTGGTATTGGTGTCTGTACTAGGCTTCACCTTTTAAACATCCCAACATCAGGCACATTTGGCACCTTGCTTCATAATTCTATGCTGCTACCCAGAAGTTTCCACTGTTCCATCGGTCTTTGTATTAGACCCTGCGACAGTGATTCAGCCTGGGTGTAAATCTGAGGTCTCTTTAGGGTCAGTTTCCCCAGCCCTCCCTCACCGCACAATATCCCCCATCTTAACCTCAGATTGTTCCTTTCTCCCTAATAGTTTCTACAGACCAGATAGTATGGCTGCAGTGTTTTCTATAAGAAAAGATGCGGGCTAGAGTTGTTGTCTGGAGACACCAAACTAGCAATAAGATTCTTGATAGAGGATGTGGCTTGATTTCATTAGTTAGTTTCTTTTAATATTCTTATCAAGAAAAATTTAGAAACACACAGAATTGACTATTAAAAGTGTTCTCCATCCTCTAATCAAGAATGTAGTCTAAACACAATAACTATATATTATTAATTAATATGGTGGCTTTTATCTAATCCCTTTGTGGCAGAGCATGTGCTTAGAGTTTTGTCCCTGGCTGTATTGTTTTATTTATGTTTTTTTTTCCCTGTAATAATTATGTATTCCCACTGATCCATCTATTTTCTTCTCTGGAACCCCTTGAGACCAGGAACATGTATTTCCAGGATAGCAAGATAGGAGATGAGTAATACAGGAATTACTTAGTGACCTAGGGATTGCAATGGATAATAAAGTATTTATGCAGATATTACACTACAATTTAGGCTTGTTAGACCTCAATGCATCCTCATAGATGGGCACAGATATTCATCTTATAGTACTACAGACCTCTCATTTCCTCTCCTGTCTCAATTAGCATTCCACATTTTATGTTCTTAATGATTTGTAAATTAATGAATTCATTGAGGAGGAGAAATTAATCTTTCTGGGTGGATGTTTGTCAATATTAATATGAGATAATGTTCAAATGTGTGCTGGTACATTCTGTTCTACAAAAACAAGCGCTGTCTCCATCCGCATGTGAAATAAGCAACACCAGCCAATTAGGGAAACTAATCTTTGAATTACTTTGAATGAAACATCAAAGGATCAGATGCCAGAAAAGGCAACAATAGCTTTCTTTCTCCATATCCACATTATAAAACTGCAACTCTGGAAAATATTTTTCTAGGAGTTCCCTGCTTCTTAGAGTCACTGTCACCCGGTTTTGACATAAAGTATTTTAGGCACCCAATTTAGAAAACAACTAGCTATTAAATTTCCAAAATGTCTATTTCCATAGATATTTTTAATAAAAGAATAATGTTGATGTGCTTCCCTCTGCCTCCTTCTCCAAAAGTAGGCAGTTCAAGGTGTGTTTATTCATTCTTACAAGTATATTTCCCCACTCTGTCAAAAAGAGAAGCATAATTCAATTGAAGTGTATCCGAACTATGCTTTCTTATACCATATTATGTGACAAGCTGTAAATAAAATTAACTTTTTATGAATACATAATGCATGGGATATGTTTCCAGGGTCGCATATAAAGAGTGTTTTAATGGCATACATTTTTCTAGGCAACCAAAAGCAAGTTGCTACTTCAACAATCCACAGACTGAATATAAAGCAATATTAAAGTGTTCCAGCTCAAGCTTGTAGTCCTAGCATCTGAAATATTGACATTGACATGCCAGCACAGTAAGCTTCCTCTAGAAAATTATATTTTTAGGAAATTATGTTGGCCACCATAAACTTTTTTTATACTTCAAGTATTTAGTACCGTAAGAATAGAACTTTTATTTTAATGTTAAATTTCTTTAAATGGTGTCTACCACCATTTAAAGAAATTTAACGTTCTATGACTGGGAAACAGATAACAGGACCAATTTTTTATAATTTAGCAAGAAAAGCAACAAACCAAAATCATACATAATGTGAAAGTTGTCACAACATATTATACTGAAAAGCTGGATATAAACTTTATTTAAAGAATAGTTCTGATTTCAAATTATATATATTCTTTAAAAAGCCTGGAAGAAATCCAACAAAAATGCTCTCAGTAGATGTCTCTTAGAGATGCATGTTCTTTCTGTGTATCTTTCTATATTTTTCCATTCTCTACAGTAAGCATTAATTTTACTTTCAGAAAGTAAAAATAATTATTAAGCACCTATTATGTGCCAGGCTCTGACCTAGGCACTGGGTTCACAGCAGGCAACAAAACAAAGTAAATTCCTGCCCTCATAGAGCTTGCATTCTTCAAAGGAGAATAATAACCAAATAAATGTGTACATAAACAGATAACTAAATAAATGTATAAATAAACAGATAATAACCAAATAAATGTGTAAATAAATAGAATGTCAGATGGTGATGAGTACTATAAAGGTAAAAAATAATAATAATAAATCAAGTTAAGGAGATGGGGAAATATAGAGAACGGGCAAGGCATTTCTCATGAGTCAACATGTAGGGAGGGAGAGACATGCAGGAAGTGAAAGAAGGAATCTCGCAGGTGTTTAGGGGATGAGGGATCTAGGCAGGAGAAAGCCCCTGATGCAAAAGAGAGCTTAGCATGTTTGAGGAAGGGTGAGAGCTGGAGCTCTGAGTGAGGGAGAGAGTGGTAGATAGTGATGGGCTCAGAGAAAGAGCTCAGACTCAGGGCTTGAGACACTGATACATCGTTAGCTTAAAGACTTTAAGAAAGGAGTGCCATGGTCTGACTTGCATTTGAAAAGGGAGGTCCTGGGTGCTGTGTGCAGAATAGACAGTGGAGGGCACAGGTGGAAGCTGGGAGAGGAGTCAGAACTGTTACAGGGCTCCAGAGAGAGATGACATTCAGATCAAACTGGTGAGAACTGATCAGATACCAATGCACACTATACACTTTGGTAGCTGTGTGTCAAAGGGAATGAGAGGGGTTTGGGAATTGTTCATAATAAAGTGTGTATTTCCATATGTGATGGTCACTTTTGTGTGTCAACCTGACTAGGCTTAGGGATGCCCAGATAGCCAATAAAAATTATTCCTGGGTGTATCTGTGAGGATATTTCCAGAAAGGATTAACAGTTGAGTAGGTAACTAAGTAAAGTAGAGAGCCTTCACCAATCCAATGGACACGATTCCTCGAGATCCTGAGTAAAACTAAAAAGTGGAGGAAAGGCAAATTTGCTCTTTGTTTGAGCTGGGACATCTATCTTCTCCATCCCTAAGGTAACCAAAAGTGTTCTGGACCTCAGGCCTTCTGACTCAGCTGAATACACCACTGGCCTTCCCCAGGTCTCCAGCTTGCAGACAGCAGATCATGAGATTTCTCAGCCTCCATGACTGCATGAGCCAATCTTATTCTCTCTCTCTCTCCCCCTTCCTCCTTCCCTCCCTCCTCTTTCCTTCTCTCCACTGGTTAGTGGATTGCTAGCTTCATTGTTAACTGCATTTACTCAGTTTCTTTATACCAGGTACATATTTCTAGGCACACTCACAAATTTACCTCATTTAATTTTCACAAACACCCTAAATGACACATGTTATTTTTCATAGGTAGGTACAATAGTGGACCTCAAAGATGATCATGCTCTAATTAGCAGGTCCTGTGATTATGATACTTTACATGGCAAGGGGACTTTCAGATATGATTAAGATTAAGAATCTTTTTTTTTAATTAAATCTTTATTATTACATTTGTTTCTCTTTTTCCCCCTCCATAGCTCCCCTCCACCTGGCTCCCACCTCCTCCCTCTACCCTTACCTCCCCCGAATTGACCTCATCCATAGGTGTATGATTTTTGTCCAGTCTCTCCCTGTACACCCCTCACCCCTTTCCCACTGAGAATTGTCAGTCCACTCCCTTTCTGTGCTCCTGATTCTATTATATTCACCAGTTTATTCTGTTGATCACATTTTTAATTCCCTAAATTTTTAGATTCACTTGTTGATAGATACATATTTGTTGTTCATAATTTTTTATCTTTACCTTTTTCTTCTTCCTCTTCTTAAAGACTACCTTTCAGCATTTCATATAATACTGGTTTGGAGTTGATGAACTCCTTTAGCTTTTTCTTATCTGTGAACCTCTTTATCTGCCCTTCAATTCTGAATGATAGCTTTGCTGGATAGAGTATTCTTGGTTGTAGGTTCTTGCTATTCAGCACTTTGAATATTTCTTGCCACTCCCATCTGGCCTGCATAGTTTCTGTTGAGAAATCAGCTGACAGTCGTATGGGTGCTCCCTTGTAGGTAATTAACTGTTTTTCTCTTGCTGCTTTTAGTATTCTCTCTTTGTCGTTTGCTCTTGTTATTTTAATTATGATGTGTCTTGGTGTAGTCCTCTTTGGATTCCTTTTATTTGGGGTTCTGTGTGCTTCCTGGACTTGTAAGTCTATTTCTTTTACCAGATGTGGGAAGTTTTCAGTCATTATTTCTTTAAATAGGTTTTCAGTATCTTGCTCTCTCTCTTCTTCTGGCACCCCCACAATTCTGATGTTGGTACGCTTAAAGCTGTCCCAGAGGCTCCTTACATTATCTTCACATTTTTGGATTCTTTTTTCTTCTTGCTTTTCCAGTTGAGTGTTTTTTGATTCTTTATATTTCAAATTTTTTACTTGATTTTTGCCTTCCTCTACTATGCTGTTAGGTCTCTGTATAATATTTTTTATTTCAGTCAGTGTATGTTTAATTTCTAGTTGGTCCTTTTTCATCTCTAGTTGGTCCTTTTTCATCTCTTCATGGGTCTCACTAAATTTATCCATCTTTTCTAGGATATTCTTGAAAAACCTTATAACCATGGTTTTGAACTCTATATCCAGTTGTTTGTTTTCCTCCATTTCTTTTGTTTCTGATCTCTTCCTTTGTCTCTGCATTTTCACTATGCAGGGAGAATTTCTGTGTTGGATTCAGCCTTATGATACAAAACTTGCAAAACTGCAAAGCCTCTCTGTTGAGCTTGGGATGGGTGGAGCCTCAGGGCTTAAGGGACCACCTTGCCTTCCAGTTTGCCCTGCCCTCCACAGCCCCTGGATCTCATGTGACTCTGGGTAATCACTGGAGTGGTCCCTGTGCACGCACACCCAGTGCCTCTAGACTGCTGCTTTTCCGACTCCCCTGTGCTCCGGGAACATATGAGTCTGGGTCCCCAGGGTTTTGCCCCAAACTCTGGGGTTAAGTGGAGTTAGAAGTGATGCATTTGGGAGGCTCCGTGTCCCGCCCACTCGTGAAAGCCAGCGGCACAATCAGCAGTTGGTCTTCTGTGCGCAGTGCTGTGCGAGCCACCAGACTTCTGCCCTTTCACGACTCCCCTAAATTTCCGTGCACTTCTCCCTTTTCATAGTCTAAACAACCCCCATATGAGTCTCACCTGGACCTGTGGTTCAGTGCCATAGGATAAGGGATTCAATGCAGCTGGGAGTCTCTGTCTCCCTCCTGCCAGAGAAAGTCAGCCAGGTACTCTGGCACCCACTCTCTCCACACACATGTCTCCGTACCTCAGCTTTTTGCAGCTCCTCTGGGTCTCTGTGAGCTCCTCTCTTTTCTTCTAGTTGTAGAATTTCCACTCAGCCAGCTTTCCTGTGATTCTGGATGCTGTCCGTTCTGTCTTTTAGTTTTGAAATTGTTGTGCAAGGAAGCAGTGTAGATGTTTATCTATGCTGCCATCTTGGATTCTCCAAGATTAAGAATCTTGAGATGGGGAGATTATCCTGAATTATCTGGTGGGCCCAATCTAATTGCATGGGTCCTCAAACAAGAACAACCTTTCCTGGTTGCTGTCAGAAAACCAGAAAGATGGCAGTGTAAGGTGGAAGCAACTTTCCATTGATGGAGGGCCACAAGCCAAGAAAGCAGGTGCCCTCCCAGAAGGTAGTATATGGGAAGTAGTGGAGTGGGCCTAAGCTGTCAGTAGGACATATCCTGAGAGCTCCTGAACTGCGAAAGGGTTCAGGCCAGGCTGAGGGACCCCCACTGAGTGCACAAGTTTCACGCACCAGGCCTCCAGTTATACTATGAAAATAATTAAACAAAGAGAGACATAATCAGATGGTCATTAAAAAGTTGTTGTGTTTCTAATTTCCCTGGCTCCTATTAGGACTAGACATTGGAAATAGTCAGGAAAAAGTGAAAAGAGACCAATTTGAAAATTATTATAATAGTAACAATGAGAGTGGCCATAGAATGAAAAGAAGTAAATGAATTAAAGATTTAAAGCCTGCTGCTCTTAACCATTATGATATATTGCCTCCCAATGAATGGCTCTGATAAACTTGGCTTTAGGTTTAATGTCTAATTAGGTTATTGCATTTGTCAGACTAAGAATATTAGTATTTTAACAAAGGTTTTTTTCTTAATATACTGAAGGAAGTTATTACAGGAAGGCTGAAGATATATTTATTTCTTACATTTCTCTCAGATGGTTAAAATTAGTTGCCCATGGTTCCAAGTTAGTAAACGGGGGTACTGGGATATTAATGTCTAATAAAAATGTCACAATGATGGCCTTTGCATATCAGCAGTTGACAGGTTAGAGTTGATATTTTTGGATGGAAAACTTAATCTATGTGCCTTAATCTTCACATTCTTCAACTGATAAACTATAAGACAAGGGTAATAAAACATAGACATCATGACAGGCATGCCAAACACATACTCCTGAGTCTGGCTGCAGCTGAGAAGACTCAAGCAGAGAATTAATCTTGTACCCTCGCATGGAGAGATGTCATTGAGTGATATATTGTTTATTTATGAATTGAAGATACAGAGTTAAGATATCACCTTTTAGCCTCCTGCCATATATTAACCAAGTCAATGTAAGCATTAAAAAAGCACAGAAGACAACTGGCCATGGTGATGGATTTCTTAGTCTTTGGAGACCATAGTGTTAGAGGCTGAGTCATGGAGAGCCCTTGGAGTGTACAGCAGGCTGTGCTGTGAAGAAACCTGAAGCATAAATAGTGAAAAAGTTCAACAGTCTGTAAAGGCTTCCTAACTAGGCAGGTCTGCTTCTCCTAACTTTACAAATAAGTTGAGTAAGCCATGGAATGGTTCAGCACTTTGTCCAAATCATGAGAATTATTTGCTTTTAGATTATTCTAAATTGTTAACATATTCAAGACCCATGCATGCTCCTCAGTGCCACCACTGAATGCCTGTGTTAATCTCCAAGCCAGTGCAGGCTCATCTCATTACCTGCCAATCCACCAGGATAAAATTCCAAACAATTCACGAATGGCCATTGTTCCAGCTCTCATGCTGAATTTTCCAATGGTTGTCCCTAAGACACACTCCATGTCAGGAAAAATGGAGACCTGATGATGGTTTAGTCATTCTCCTTTAAACAATACAGTAGTGGCCTGAATCCCTAAATAGAAGTGACAGAGGACACAGAAAAAGGGAAGGAGAGAGATAGGAAGGTTATTGACAGGAAGAAGAAAGAAGTGTGGGAACTGCATTATTGAGGGTCCACATTGTTATCCACATCTTGGTCTTTTTACTTTCTTGCCTTGAATGGTACTAAGAACTAAATATTTGTGTCCCACTAAAATCCATATATTAAAGCCTTAATCACCAATGTGATGATATTTGTAGGTAGGGCCTTTGGAGTTGATGGGATCAGTGACTTTATAAAAAGAGGAAGAGACACAGATCTCTGTTTATATAGAGGCCATGTGTGTGTCTAATCAAGAATGGGGTCCTCATCAAGAACCTGATTATGCTGATACTCTGATCTTAGATTTCCAGCCTCCAGGACTGTGAGAAATTAATATTTGTTGTTCAATCTGTGGTATATTGTTATAGTAGCCCAAACTAATTTTAATGCTTTTTATACTAATACAATATGGCAGAAGAGGTGTTAGAACTCCCTTTTCAAATCTAGTACAACAAATCTCATTTTCTTTATTTCTTATGAGAAAATTAATTGGTGTTTAAGTTGTTTTGGATTATCTTCCACTTTTCTTTTTTTTAAATAAATCTTTATTACAGATGTTCCTCTTTTTCCCCCCCCCATAGCTCCCCTGCACCTGATTCCCTACCCCCCACCCCATGCCTTTACCCCCCACCACTGTCCTCATGCATAGGTGTAATACTTTTGTCCAATCTCTTCCCATATCCCTCACACCTCTTTCCCCCTGAGAATTGTCAGTCCATTCCCTGTCTATGCCCCTGATTCTATTATATTCACCAATTTATTTTGTTCATCGGGTTTTTTATTCACTTGATTTTTAGATTCACTTATTGATAGGTATGTATTTGTTATCACTTTGTTGTTCATAATTTTTATCTTTACCTTTTTCTTCTTCTTCCTCTTCTTAAAGAATACCCTTCAGCATTTCATACAATACTGGTTTGGTGTTGATGAACTCCTTTAGCTTTTTCTTGACTGTGAAGCTCTGTATCTGACCTTCAATTCTGAATGATAGCTTTGCTGGGTAGAGCATTTTTGGTTGTAGGTTCTTGCTATTCATCACTTTGAATATTTCCTGCCACTCCCTTTTGTCCTGCATAGTTTCTGTTGAGAAATCAGCTGACAGTCATATGGGCACTCCCTTGTAGGTAACTGTTTTTCTCTTGCTGCTTTCAATGTTCTCTTTTTGTCTTTTGCCCTTGGCATTTTAATTATGATGTGTCTTGGTGAGGTCCTCTTTGGATTCCTTTTATTTGGGGTTCTGTGCGGTTCCTGGACTTGTATATCTATTTCTTTCACCAAGAGAGGGAAGTTTTCTGTCATTATTGCTTCAAATAGGTTTTCAGTATCTTGCTCTCTCTCTTCTTCTGGCACCCCCATAATTCTGATGTTGGTACACTTAAAGTTGTCCCAGAGGCTCCTTATCCTATCCCTACATTTTTGGACTCTTTTTTCAAAAATGTTATTGTCAGTTAAATTAAGAGACAGCCTCTTTATAAAGTTAGAAATGTATAAATAATGTAATTATTATTTTAGATCTCAAGGAAAACAAAGAATTATTTTATGTTTTTTTAAATCCTAAATTGGATAATCTGAGTACTTTTTATTAAGAAATATTAATAAGATATATAAGGAAGATAATATCTCACCAAGCCCCTCTTCATATTATCTTTCATCTAAGACATTTTCCAGCACTTATCTTTCATCTGAGAATATACGTATGCTATTATCTTTTATGTTTATACAAACTAGAGGCCCAGTGCATGGATTCCTGCACCAGTGGGGTCCCTTGGTTTGGCTTGTGCCCTCCTGCAATCCAGGACCTTTTGGGGAATATCAGAGAACTGGTTTGACCTGATCCCAGGAGACCAGGCCAAAGGACCCACTGGTGCATGAGTCTGTGCAGTGGGCTTCTAATATGCATATAAGATCTTTGTTGTTTTTTTTCTGCCCTGTGCCCTCCCCACTTCCCTCAGAGATTTTTCAGTCTGTTCCATGTTTCCATGCCTGTGGTTTCCACTCCTGCATTGAGTGTCTGCCTCTTGGTGGTCAATGCACCTCATAACTACCAGCCAGCTAGTTGGCTGGTTGGCTGGTCACTTAGGCTTTTATATATATAGATTAGAGGCTCAGTGCACAAAAATTCATGCACTGGGGGGGAGGTCCCTCAGCCTAGCCTGCATCCTCAGAGGATGTCTCACAGTCTGGCCTCCCTCTGCAGGAGAAACCCAGGCTGATCAGGGGAAGGCACCACCCCCATCACCCCATTGCTGCTGCCACTGATGGCTGAGGCAGCTGCGAGGTCTGAGCCCCCAGCCTCACAGCCACTGGGCCTCAGGGGGGCCTGAGTCTACAGCTGCCTGAGCCCCGGGACTTGCAGCCACTGGGGTTCATGGCCAACTGAGCCCACAACTGCCATGAGCCCATAACTGCCATGAGCCCTGAGCTTCACAGCTGCTGGGGCTTATGGCTGCCTGAGCCCACAGCTATCGTGAGCCCATGCTGCCTGAGTCCTGGGCCTCGTAGCTGCTGTGGCTTTGTCTGGATGGATGTCAGTAAGACGTCCACCCTAATTAGCACATTACCCTTTTATTAGTATAGATAATTACACAAACATATATTGACATGAGAAAAAATAATTTAAAACACAATCTTCTCACAACTCAAAATTCTCTCCACTCAGATGGTTGAGAAAGAAAATACTTTTATTTTTTTAATAAGCATTAAAACAGAATCTGCTGTTCAATGGGCAATGCACTAAGAGATTGCAAAGCAAAAGGAATCTTGCCCTCTTTATGGCCAAGCAGATAGAACCCATTCTGCAAAATAAACCGACATACATACATATATAAGGTGAAGGAGAAAATAAAAGCAGCAGTGCTAACAACTGATGTACCTAGGCAATGTGCTACAAGTGTTCATTCAACACTGAGATTTTTCAAAATGAAAACGTTTTTTTTTATTCTATAACAATAGGGAGCCACTCACAGATCTATATGAGTAACTTTAAAAATATAACCAGACTAACATTAACAGAAGATCTATTTGTGGAATTATCATCAACTTGAAAGTTTTTGTAAATGGTATAGAAATATCCAACACCATTACTGGCTTTCATAAATCTTGAAGCAAATTGTGTCCTCTAACTTTTGTGTGAACTTTCAAAGCCAAAGTAAACCTTGGTCAAATTTTCAAGATGAAATAATTAGGAAACTAAATAGTGAATGTTCAAAGCACTCTAACAGTTTCCTGTATTAATGGAAGAGCTTTGAAATTCTTAACCATAATATTCCTGTGGCTTTTTATAAGGATTAAAGTTCCAAAAAAGTTTTTTGTAATCTCTACAGCAACTAGGTAAGAGGGGGTAATTTGTATAAAAATCATTAAGCAGAAAATACTGAAGATTTATAGTCTTTAGAAATTGATTTCTGTTATTTTCTCCCTACAGTTCTCCTGTACAAGAAAGGACTGAGGTCGTGCCAAGAATTTTTAGTATAAAACATTATGATGCCAGTATGGCCACATCCAACGACATCTGGCACACTCGGTAAAGAGGACTGCAATTAGTGAAGGAAAGACCTGTGAAAGATACAAGGCACATTTATTATTTAAATCATGACTTCTTTTAATGATAATGAACTCTGTTTGAAAATAGGAGAATATAATTTCAATCCTTTATTCTTTAAACTCCTCTGAACAGTGGAAAAACACAGATCTATTTTTCCCCATACTGGAATTCTCATAATCATTATTGAATTCCTGTTTTATTGTGTGACTTCAAAATACATCTGACAGCTAGTTTTGCTCTGTTGCTGTATATGATCTTATAATAATTTCCATAGATCTTCACATGATAGAAATTTTCCAAGATGTTTAAATATATGATACTTCTATGAAGTATCTACTTAAATCTAGAATGACCCAATAAGTCTTCATGATGTAATTTATAAAGTGCTAAATGAATGCTAGATTTTTTTAAGGAAGAAATGATTATTTAATCAAATCCTCTTTGAATTTGTATTTCTTTTTTTTTTCAAAATAACTCAGAGTAATAGCCACTCTGCTGAGTTTTTAAAACCTAAAGATCATCAAGGATTAACTTAAAATTTATTATACAGCTCATTGAACTAGAAAAATAGAACATTTCCACATAGTCATAGTTTTTCTAATTTATCACAGCATAAGTTCCTTGGTCCTCAAAGAATATGTTATCCAAGAGAGCTTAATCATAAACTTTCTTACAAAATATTAACCTACAAGCACTGTTTCAAAAAAAATAATATTCTACATTACTCCCATCCATAATATAAATGGTCCACAGTTTTGAACAAATATTCAAGATGGTAATATCCCATGGCTTCAAAATCACAATAATCTGGCTTCATCCAGATGTCCCCTTACTTTTGTGGCCACCATGGGTGCTGTCCACAAAATATTTGGGCACCTGCTAATAATAGGATATGCTTTGGGGTGTGTTGGAAGTTACATGGACCATGTGACTTGTTTTGGCCAATGAAATGTGGGCATAAGAGCCAAGCAGATACTTCAACAACCAGTGCATAGTAATAAAGAGTGCCCACTGTCTGTTATCTTTCTGTCACAGTGACCACAACCTCAGCTGGAGCATTCTTCTTCATCCTGAGTCCTGAGTGAGGACCCTGGAGATGAGAACCCTCAAATTGCCCATGATCGGCATGCCACCAGAAATAAGCTGTAGTGTTAAGCCACTGAGGTTTGGGAGTTTTACATTAGTTATTATAGCATAACAGGCCTAACCTAATGATAACACCTCTCATATCTTATTAAAAACAACTGTGCTAGACTCTTGATCCTTGTAAAGACCTTGAGATAATCTCTTATTAATTGGCTGATGGGTATTTATCATTTTAGAATATATAGAATAAAGTAAGGAGTTAGAGAAAACAATCCTAGTAGCTATAGACCAAGCCTGTGGATACAGGAGGATACAAGGTAGCACATTTTTTAATACTTCTTAATTGATTTGTGAGAGGGAGAGAGAGAGAGGGAGATAGAAACATCATTGATGAGGGAGAATCATTGATAGGCTTCCTCCTGCATGTCACCTGGGGATCTAGCCTGAAAACCTGGGCATATGCCCTGACCTGAAATCGACCTCCTGGTTCATAGGTCGATGCTCAATCACTGAGCCATACTAGCACAAATTTGAAATATAAAACTTGATTATAAGTTTTGAGATATGTATCAAGACAATGAAGAGTAAAAATATCTATCTCCCAAAAGTTTTCTCACACAGCTTTATAACACATTCTGCCTATCTCCCCCTTGCTTCATTATCCAAAAAAAAAAAAAATCATGTTTTTCTTTCACCACTAAATATTGGTTACATTTCATGCAGCATATATTTTGGGGGAGCTGATTTCTTATACTCAGCATAATTATCTTTATATTCATCCATGTTGTAGAAAATTAAGAATTAATTCTTTATTATTGTTGAGTTGTATTCCATTGAAAGGATATAACACAATTAGTTTATCTATCATCCATTGGTGAACGTCTCAGTTGTTTCCTGTTTGGGGCTATTATAAATAAAGTTGCTATAAATGCACATTTCCAAGTCTTTGTGTAGACATTTACTTTCATTTCTCTGGGTAAATGTCTAAGAGTGAAATGGCTGGGTCATAAGGAAGGTGTATATCTAGTGGTAGCTCATTGTGGTTTTAATGACTAATGACTAATGATGTTGAGCATCTTCTTATATATGCTTATTTCCCAACCACGTATCTTCCTTGGATAAGCATCTTTTCACCTATAAATAATTTTTGGATGATTTGTGTTTTAAGGCTTAGAGTTTCTTTATATATTCTAGATACAAGTATTTTTCATCAGATATATGCTTTTTAATTCTTTCTCCCAGCCTGTGGTTTATCTTTCATTTTCTTAACAGTATCTATTGAAGAGCAGACATTTTTTATGTTGATGGAGTCTAATTTGTGAATTTTTAAAATCGATTGTGTTTATCTATTTATATATTTATTTATTTTATCTTTATTGATTAAGGTATTACATATGTGTCCTTATACCCCCATTGCTCCCCCAACCCCAACTTGTGCCTTTACCTCCCTAATGTCTATGTCCATTGCTTATGCTTATATGTATGCATACAAGTCCCTCCCTTCTCCCCAACCTCCCCTGCCTTCCCTCTGAGGTTTGACAGCCTGATCAATGATTCTCTGTCTCTGTTTTTGTTAATCAGTTTATGTTGTTCATTATATTCCTCAAATGAGTGAGATCAAGTGATATTTATCTTTCTCCAACTGACTTATTTCACTTAGCATAATACTCTCCAGGTTAGATTGTGTTTTTGATGTACCTAAGAAAGCTTTGTCAACATGGAACTGCAGATCCTCTTTGAGATAGTGATTTCCTTTCCCTCACAGATATAGCCAGAAATAAAATGCTGGATCATATAGTAATTATATTTTTAGCTTTTTGAAGAACCTCCATACTCGTTTCCATAGAGGCTGTACCAATTTCCATTCCCACCAACAGTGATCAGGGGTTCTCTTTTCTTCACATCCTTCCTAGCATTTATCTCTTGTCTTTTTTCAGAATATACATTCTAACAGGTGAGATGATATCTCATTGTGGTTTTAATCTGCATTCCCATGATAATTAATGATGTTGAGCCTGTTTTTCATGTATCTGTTGGCCATTTTGGATGTTTTCCCCTAGGAATTTTGTGATTTCATTTATTATCCATTTATTTATTATTTAATCTATTTTTAGTTAATTTTTATGAGTATTGTAAGATATAGTCCAGATTTGTTTTTGCAAATGAATATCCAGTTTTCCAATATCATTTGTTTAAGATATTACTTTTCCCTCGCTGAATATTATTAGCTCCCTTGTCAAACATCAGTTGACTACATATACATACATATATATATGTGTGTGTGTGTGTGTGTGTGTGTGTATAGTTCTGGATTCTCAATTCTGTTTCATTTGTCTATGTATCTATTTTCATGCCAATACCATACTGTTTTGATTATTGTAGCTTTGTAATATAGTTTGAAACCAGGAAGCATGATGCTACCAACTTCCATCTTCTTTTTTGAGATTGCTTTGCCTATATGGAGGCTTGTGGGGCCCATGCACATTTTAGGATTGTTACATCTTATTTTCTGAAAAAAATACCATTTGAATTTTTATAGGGATTAGATTGAATCTATAGTTGACATTGGGTAGTGTTGACATTTTTAACAATATTAATTCTGATCCATGAACATGAAATACCTTTCAATTTATTTGTGTGTTTATTTCATCAAAGTCTTCAGGAACCTCTGATGGAAGTGGTAGATATTTTAATTATCTTTATGGTGCTTATGTTTCCATGAGTATATAAATATGTCAAAACTTACCATTTTCATAGTTTATACATCTAATAAAACTTAAAAATAATTTTTAAAAACACTGTAAACAATTAATAACTCAGATCTAGAATTATCTGTCTAGAAGTAGATACAGAATGTCAATTGTATTGTATAACTCCACCACCAGAAACTCCCTAAATGTAGTCCAAACTCTGAAACATCTGAAGAGCAATTGTAAGGTCTGGTTAAATTAGGGAACTATGTGACAAAGATGGATAGTCTATCAATTGAAATACGAAATAAATATAATGGAAAGGCCGTTCTTAGAGAAAATTTTCTAATGGCTCTATTGGATTTAAACTTGGGGTAGGGAATAATTTTAAGGTATTTAAAGTATATAACACCAATAGCTATTAAGATTCTTTTAAGAATAATATGTCATTGACATGTAGCATACTGTGGGGATAGAATAGATGAGAGAAAAATAAATTACATGAAAATATTGCCAACTCCTTAACTACTCTAATAAGTGGAGAAAACTTTTGCTCTTTTTCTAGGAAAATGAAGATCCTTCCATTGGTGGCATTTCACTCTTAATTACAAAGCCATGGTCTCTGAGTTCATGGAAATCTTTTGAACTTATTGTTGGGGATCATTCAGTCCTACTAGGACACTAGAATATTTGTTCAATTTCTCATAGGTTCTCTAATAGGTTTTACCCAATGTTATCCTGCTCAGATCCCAAAGTAGTGTTCTTCTGTTACTTCATCCCAGAGTATTACCAATGTGTTAATATTGTATCACAGCTTGACCCCTCACCAGGCTCATGGTTTCTATAGTTCAACATGATTTCCAGTTCTTTAGATATTATTTTTGTTTTGCCTTGAATGAAAAATGTTCTGTGATTCAAAATCTGAACACCCTAAGCTGCTTATAATAAACATAAGTTCTACTCTTTCTATCAAGCTTTTATTAGCTGAATTGTTGGATTTCCCTGGGAATACTGTATTAGAGTCGCCTCAATAACCCAAACACCAGAATTTTATTTAAAAGCCACAACATTCTACCAGCATGTCCTGTATTACTTGGGAACTTTCAGATATAATATCTCCCCCTGAAATATGAAGTAAGTACTTAAGTAAGACAGTTGTTTAAGCTACTCAAGTATTTTGCATTTATTTCTATGTATTAACTGTTTGAGTTCAGTAAGTTTCAGCCTCACCAAATTAAAAGTATTTTATAGTCAAGGGCACAATAAATAATAGAAGGGAAATCAATGTCATGTCATTCTATTTGTCGGGCTCTTTCAACTTCTAGTAATAAAGCCCTACCTCAAACTAAGTCCAACAAAATAAAGATTTCATTATCTTCCACAAATGAAATGTTTGAATGTTTCTATCTTCAGGCTCAGCAGAATATCAGTGCTCATACATGGCTCTCACTCTCCCTATGCTGGACAGCTCTTCTGCTATTAGTAGGAGTGGCCCACAAGAGCCACATCACACTATCTAAACACCCACAGAAAATAAAGCAATTTTCCCAGTAGTTCTGGCAGATAGTCACCAGGGACAAGTCTTCCTGAACTAAGCACTATGGCCAAGGGACAGGGGTGCTCTCATTAGTCAAGCCTGGCACATGTGTCCTCTTCCACATCTGGAAGATAGAGTCTATCCTCAAGTCACTTGGAATGATTCTCCCCAAGAACGGATGGGATTTGTTAACAGATATGATGAGAAACGCTAAGCATATAAGATCACAGGCCTTTACCATCATTTTCAATAAGTATCTATAAGGTATTATAAAAAGGAGTGTAAAGTTAAATTTATACTCATGTGCCAACATGCAGAAGGCAAATTGTATTTGTGCCAAGATATCAAACACTGTCTTGTAGAGCATTATCAAGAAAAACATTTGGAGGCAGTGAGGTTACAACTGTATTGCATCCCTTTTTTCTATTTATATTATATGATCTCCCTAAAGCACTGCCGGATAGTTCCTCAATTGTTATAAGACAAGGCAGAGGTATCTTAGTCTGAAGATAATCAGAATTTTCTTTGATTCAGTCAATATCTGTAGCTTATGACCCTGAGTGAAGTCCCTAGTCCCTTTAAGCCTCAGCTTACTCACTTGTAAAATTAAATAGAATGCCTGCTTTAGTGTATGTTGAAAAATTAAATGAGCCTATTACATCATCTGGCACATAGCAGGTGCTCAACAAGAGTTGTTCTTAGTAGTATTGCTCATATTTCTTCATAGCCTTCTTCATAATATTCTCTTGTCTGATCTTCCCAATATTGTCTTTACTAAGTATAAGTTTGAAAAAGGCAGGGATGCTGGCTGTTTTATCCACTGATAGCTTCCTGGGACTTAGAACTGTACCATAGTAAGTGCTCAATAAGCATTTGTCAAATTAATGAATAAATTAATTGCCTATCTTATCTCCCAGCTCAAGTAATTCATTCACTGAGGAGATGATCCCTGTTCAATTCATTTTATACCATTCCAGATTCTTAGTTTAGCATTTAGAGTAAATAAATATTTGTTGAATGAATGACTAAATGAATGAAAACGCAATTTGCCTTCTCAAGTATTCCATTTTCACTTTTCAAACACTAATATAGTCAATGAACATTTTAACTGCGTTCATAATCATCATTCCCAGCATTTCAAGCTCCATATTCAGAAGGGAAAATGCTACAAATAATATGCCTTCATGTTCAACCAAACACACATACAAATTAAAGTTAAAAGCATAAGGAGTGGCTTTTATGTTCTTCAATGGCATTAAAAATTTTAAAGTTGCTCAATGATTTGGAGTGCTTTTTTTCTTAAAGTTGTCTGCTTTTCAATCCCATACAATGAGTAGTAAAGCATATATTTAATAAAACATTTCTAAAGTCAGAGCATATTATTGAATGATCAATAAAATGTGCTTTTTAAGTTATATGCAGGCTAATATAATCAGCTTTTTAATGAATCCCTAGACTACAGCAGAAACTTTTATAAATCTCAAATAGTGTGATTTTTATGAAAATTATTAGCATACTTGTTCACCAAAGAACTTTATACCATTTTCTGGGATTTTTAAATGTTGTAATGAGGCAAAAATTACAAAGAAGCTTAAAACCTAAACTTTATTGGCAATATAAAATAGAACAAAAATCCATTTAGCCATCACTTAAGTCATCCCCCAGGCACTTACATATTGGATAAGCATGATAAAATAAGGAAGAGATTACTTGTTTTCTCCAAATCCTAATGGGACTGTGTACTTGAACAAGAGTTGAACCCTGTTAGTCAATTTCCTAATGGAAAAATATGACCTCCCACCTTTAAAAATTAAATGACCCTTTGGAGACTTACTAAAAAGAAGGCTTGCCCAACTTTGCTAACCATACAAAATAACATCTTGATGTACTAATATATGAATAAAAAACATCTGCATCATGTTTGACTTAAAATATACATTGATTTGAAAATAAAGTGGAAAGTTTTTGTAAAAATGTGTGCTTTATTTCAAAGAATGTAAACCATGAAACACATTTTTGATACAGTTCTAAAATTTAATTCGGTTGTCTGAAATAAAGCTCAGAGAAAGTCTACTTTTCTTCCTGATATGGGGCTGTAGTTGACCCTTGAAAATGTGCATATAACTCTTAACTCCACAAAAACCTAGCTACTTATAGACTATTGCTAACCAAAAGCTTACTGATAACATGAACAGTCGGTTAACACATATTTTACATGTTATATGTGTTATATACTGTATCCTTACAATAAAGTAAGCCAGAGAAGATAAAATGTAATTCAAAAATCATAAGAAAGAAAAAAATACATTTGTAGTACTATACATATTTGTTGAAAAAAAATCTGCATATAAGTGGACCAACACAGTTCAAACCCATGTTTCTCAAGGGTCAACTGCCCATAGAACTTTTCAGCAGATAGTTTTGTCCTGAGGTCAACTGACTCAGAGTAGGTCTATTAATGGGATTCAGGAAGTCCTTGAGAGCCCTGGAATTACGCTTGAAGTTTTGTATGTACAGACATGTATTTTTCCAGAGATCAGTGTCTCAATCTTGGCAGTTTTGATATTTCAGGCCAGATAATTCTTTATTGTGGGAGCTGTCCTATATAATGTAGGGTATTTGGCATTATCTCTGACCTCTACCCCTGACATACCACTAGTATACCCCAACCATGACTATCAAAAATGTCTCCAAATATTACAAATGACCCTGAAAAACCACTAATGTAGAGAGAGGTCCCACTGTTTTTATCAGATTCCCAAACAGCTGAAGAGCTACCGTTTTAGTGTATAGAACAAGAGTCCTAGTCACCTCCCCACCGTGGCTCATAGATATAAGCACACTGGTCTGGCCTCTGGGATTCCCCCTAGAATGAAACCCATTGCTGTTATTCTTGTGCAGGCAGGTCCATGGATGTCCTCACCTCATCCCTCCCTCTGAAAATTGCAATAACTTAAAGATCTGTTTTTCCAAAAATCTTTGACTAAGATCTCCCAATTGTTGATGGTTTCAGAAAGTCTATGGATTGTGTTAAAGTCAGGAAGTTGTAAACCTTCTAGGTTGTTAAGGTTTGTTGCTCATCTTGTTTTGATTCCCCACTACACAACCGGTGCCTGACTTGTGTAATCAATACATATTTGGTTGGTGATTGGGTAACTGTACTATGAAACCAACAGCATCTGTGAGGGCTTATTCTTAATTAAAAGACCCATAGTGTGAAATATTCTTGCAATCACTCCCTCCCAAAGTTCTGATTTTCTCTTTCTGCCTGCTAGAATCCTGTTGCCTCTGAGATCCATCCCAAGAACAGAGTCCAATCAGTCTATTCCACACCATTAATTTGGATCATTGGCAATCTAGTTCATTCTTTGCTCCTTGTAGGTTCAGCCCCATGTAAAAGTCACAGGTATTCTTGAAGGCATATAACATCTCAATCACCTTCACTAGAATCCTTGTGGGCTGTGAGATAGTTCTTATATTCTGCTTTCCTTTAGCAAACTAATCTATAGATTTAACTCACTTTCTTCTTCCTTTCAAAACCCACCACCCACTGTCCTTAGTATTCTTTTCCACATCTTTTCCTTTTTCTTATTTTCCAAATTTAATTCTGAAGTGAAATAGAATCTCTCTAGTGCCCTACACACACACACACACACACACACACACACACACACACACCTTTCTTGCTTCCCCCACGCAGACTGTATTAAAACAAAAATTTAGCTACATTATTTCAGGAGATCCCTAAACATAAGGACATAAAAAAGATTAAAAATAAAGTTTGAAATACTATAAAAAGAGTTGATATAACAAAAGGTCCAAGTATAATAGCAACACCAGAGCTAAAGAGGTTTGCTACATGACAAAAGGTTTGATTCACTGGAAATAAAAATCTGAATTTACATGTACTAATAAAATAACTTCAAAATATATGGAGCAAAATTTGACAGAACTATATAAGCAACTTGACAAATCCTGTTGCAGTGAGATTTTTGTCATAATGTTCTCAGTAATTAAATCAAGCAAACCCTCAATTAATAAGTACACAAAGACCCTATATAATAAAAGGCTAATATGCAAATAGCTGAATGACAGAATGATTTGTTGCTATGATGCACACTGACCACCAGGGGGGAAACACTCAATGCAGGAGCTGCCCCTGGTGGTCAGTGCACTCCCACAGAGGGAGTGCTGCTCAGTCACAAGCCAGAAGCCAGGCTTATGCTGGCAAGCACAGTGGTGGCAAGAGCCTCTCCCGCCTCCACAGCAGCCTCCACATGTCCAACTGATGGCTTAGGCTCTGTCATACAAACCCCCGAGAGCTCCCCGACTGTAAGAGGGCACAGGCCAGGCTGAGGGACACCCCCAAGTGCACGAATTTTGTGCACTGGGCATCTAATTTGATAATAATGTATCAAGTATATATTTCAAACTCTGTTCACCCAATACACTTTCCAATAAAATATTTTACACCAACTCCCCTGTGTAAACTTCTAGCTCTTTCCTATCTGCACTCTCAATTAATTTCCTTCCTAATTCACTGAAAAATTGTAAGCAGTATGAATTTCTCCAGACTTCCTCTACCACATCTACTCACTTGACCTCTGTACCCATACTCTGCATTCCCATGTTTACTATTTTTTCTATTCATCAGATTTTGTTATTTAATATATCTTTATTGTTCAGATTATTACAATTGTTCCTTTTTTTCCCACCCATAGCTCTACTCTACCCGGCTCCCACCTCACCCTCTGCCCTTACCTCCCTTCCATTGTCCTCATCCATAGGTGTTTGCTTTTTGTCCAGTCTCTCCCTGCACTCCCCTAACCCCTTTCCCTCTGAGAATTGTCAGTCCACTTTCTTTCTATGCCCCTGATTCTATTATATTCACCAGTTTATTCTGTTCACCAGATTTTTAATTCACTTGATTTTTAGATTCACTTGTTGATAGATAATATTTGTTAGTCATAATTTATATCTTTACCTTTTTCTTCTTCTTCCTCTTCTTAAAGAGTACCTTTCAGCATTTCATATAATACTGGTTTGGTGCTGATGAACTCCTTTAGCTTTTTCTTATCTGTGAACCTCTTTATCCACTCTTCAATTCTGAATGATAGCTTTGCTGGGTAGAGTAATCTTAGTTGTAGGTTCTTGCTTTTCATCACTTTGAATATTTCTTGCCACTCCCTTTTGTCCTGCATAGTTTCTGTTGGGAAACCAGCTGACATTCATATGGATGCTCCCTTGTAGGTAATTAACTGTTTTTCTCTTATTGCTTTGAATATTCTTTCTTTGTCTTTTGCTCTTGGTATTTTAATTATGATGTGTCTTGGTGTGGTCCTCTTTGGATTCCTTTTGTTTGGGATTCTTTGTGCTTTCTGGACTTGTATGTCTATTTCTTTCACCAGGTGGGGGAAGTTTTCAGTCATTATTTCTTCAATAATGGTTTTCAGTATCTTGCTCTCTCTCTTCTTCTGGCACCCCCATAATTCTGATGTTGGTACACTTGAAGTTGTCCCAGAGGCTCCTTACACTGTCTTCACATTTTTGGATTCTTTTTATTCTTTCCCAGTTGAGTGTTTTCTGCTTCTCTGTATTTCAAATCTTTGACTTGATTCTTGTGTTTCTCTAGTCTGCTCTTAGGTCTCTGTATAATATTTTTTTATTTCAGTCAGTGTATATTTAATTTATATTTCATCATTTTTCATCTCCTCTTGGGTCTCGCTAAATTTATCCATCTTTTCTAGGATATTCTTGAAAAACCTTATAGCTGTGGTTTTGAACTTTATATCCAGTCATTTGTTTTCCTCCATTTCTTTCATTTGTGATCTGTTCCTTTGTCTTCACATTTTCACTGCTTCCCTGAGTTGGTAGAGTAGCTTTGTGTGCTAGGTGTTTTTTATGGCTCCGCCTCCCCAGTTACCTGAGGTGGACTCTCTTGATGCACCCCTTTGTGGACTGTGTGTACAGCCTTGTTGTAGTTAAGTCTTGATTGTTATTGGTATCACTGGGGGAATTGACCTCCTAGCAAACTGGTTGTGAAAATCGGCTGTGTCAATGACGGAGAACTTCTGTGCTGGATTCCGCCTTAAGACTTGCAAGATTGCAAAAGCCTCTGTGCTAGGTTTGGATGGGATGGAGTCTCAGGGATGAGCAGACAGCCTTGACTTCCCATCAGCCTCTGGGTCTCAGTGTTCCTCGGTAATTGCTGCAGCTTTCTCTGCACACAGTCATGCTCATGTGCCTTCAGATCTCTGCCTTTCCAGCTCCCCTGAGTTTCTGTGCACTCTGGGGACCCATATGAGTCTAGGTTCCCAGGGTCTTGCCCAAAACTGGGGTTCAGTGCAGTTTAACTTGGATTTCAATGCAGTTGGGAGGTTCTGTCCTCCCTCCACTAGAAAAAGCCAGCAGCACAATCAGCAGTCAGTCCTCTTTGCAGACACTTTTGTGAGCCCCTCTAGACCTCTGTCTTTTGTGGCTCCCCTAAGTTTCCCTGCACTCCTCCCTTTCACAACAGTCCAGACTCCTCCGTATGAGTCTCACTCGGAAGTGGGGTTCAGTGAAGTCAGAAGTTGGGTTCAGTAGAGTTGGGAGTTTCCACCTCCCTCCTGCTAGAGGAAGCCAGTCAGGCACTCCACTGCCTGTCCTCTTCATGTGTGCGTCTCTGTACCTCAGCTTTTTGCAGCTCCTCTGAGTCTCCGTGAGCCCCTCTTTCCTTCTAGTTGTAGAATTTCCACTCAGTCAGCTTTCCTGTGGTTCTGGATGATGTCCATTCTGTCTTTTAGTTGTAGTTTTGACATTGTTGTGCGAGGCAGCAGTTTAGGTGTTCACCTATGCCACCATTGTGGTTTCTCCCCATGTTTACTATTGATGGACTCTCTGTCAGTCAATGTAAAGCCAGTCTGTGCCCATGGGCCCTGTACCCCATCCTCCCCTTGCTTCTTTTTGTTAACAGTCCTTTCTCTCTTGTTCATTCTGTTGCATCATTTCTATTCATATTCCCATTAGCATGACCCCTCCTCCCCTGCAAATACTCCATGTTTGTAACTACAGTCTCCCAAGATCTCTAATCTGATACTTTCAACTTACTCTAGTCCAGCTTTCACATCTATCATTCTGCTGAAACTGTTCTTGTCGAGATTTCCATGGCTAAATCCAATGGTCTTTTTAAAAACATATATATATATATTGCCAAAGCTGGTTTAACTCAGTGGATAGAACGTTGGCCTGAGAATTGATAGAACGTCCAAGGTTCAATTCTGGTCTAGGGCATGTATCTTGATTGTGGGCACATCCCCAGTAGGGGTCATGCAGGAGGCAGCTGATTGATGTCTCTCTCTCATTGATGTTTCTAACTCTCTATCTCTCTCCCTTCCTCTCTGTAAAAAATGAATAAAATATAATTTTAAAAAATAAAATAAAATAAAATATTTTTATTGATTCTCTATCCACCAACCCAAACAGGTTAGAGCCCAATGGTCCTTTTTGATTTCCCATCTTACTATGCTGGTGTTAGCACTGATCCAGATTATCACTCTCTCTTTCTTCATCAGCCTCTAGGACACCCATGCACTTGGTTTTCCTCCTACTTCAATGTTTGGTCCTTTTCCTTTTCTTCCTGGTTGTTTATCTTCTCTCAGACCTCAAGGCTTAGCCCTTGGTCCTCTTGTCTTCCCAAACTCACTTCCTTGACAACATCATCCAGTCTCAGGGCTTAAATGCTGTCTATATGAAAATGACTTCTAAATGTATGTCTCAAGCCAGGCCTCTCTCCTGAAGTATAAGTTTATATAGCCAATTACCTACTGAACATTTTCACTTGAAGAATAAGAATTCTTAACAACATGAACTCGCCTTGCCACCACTAATATGGAGACTTGGCACCAAGTCCCATTCTTAGTGCTCAAATGCTCCACCCTGAAGCTGAAGAAGCTGTTCTAGTGCACATGCCCTCTGCCACAATGGTGTATGCTCTATTGGTGGCGTCTTACTTTCTCATCACTGGAGGAATTATTTATGACGTTATTGTTGAACCTCTAGAAACCAGTGTTTGTTTGTTTGTTTGTTTGTTTGTTTGTTTGTTTGTTTGTTTGTTTTTTGGCCTAGAGAGTATATAGATAATATATTATGGAAGAACTCACATCTAATTTTCTGTTCACAATGGGAGTTTAGATTTCATAATCCTAGACTGATCCAATGCACCAAACATTCCAAAACTCAATAGATTTCGTTTTCTACTCACTGTTTTCATCTGTGCCCTATTAAGTCTTATTATGGCTAGAGTGTTTATGAGAATAAAACTGCTTGGCTTTCTGATGAATTAGAGTGCCTTTAGAGACAAAATCTATGGATACTAGATTTGCAGCTATTAATAAAGTTTTAAAAGTTGTACCAAACCTCTGACATGAAACATGGAAAAGGATGAAAAGTAGCAGAAAAGAAGCATCTAGTAGAAAGTATGGGAAGCATATTAAAGCTCAGACTACAATATCGTCTTTGTATCATAGAGACAAGCTTATCACAGTATTTTTTCTTGGTCCTATGCTGTCATACCAATGATGTTAAGTGGCATTCTCTTCTCAGTTTTTCATGTATTAAAGAAAATATATTCCATTAATACAAATATAATACTTAACATAGTGATTATTTTTTTCAAACCACTTAACATTTTTTGGAGATGACATTTCTGACTTTCAAGAATTGATGTAAAATTAGAAAGCAAGATCTTACTAAAGGTTTGATTGATAACTTTGGACAGCTGATCAGCTTTACCTTTGCTGCTTTGTCTTTAAGCAGAGTATAACTGTGCATTATTTCAGATATGATGTAACAGTGTTTCCTGGACAATAAGATATGTCAAAAAAACAGAAATTAGTAATGTTTTAATAATTTAAAAAAGCTCAACATGTTTAAGATTTCTGATCTCCCTCCCAAGAACCTAACTCACCCATTGACTTTCCTGTCTTAATTTCATTCCTTCATGAGCCCAGGCATAAAATCGTGGAGTTGTCTTTATCCCCTCTGTCTCATACCACCTTTATTCTGTCAAGAAATTAATCTGGCTCTTTCTTCAAACTACATCCAGAATTCAACCACTTCTCTGCATTACCCTGCTACTACCATTATCCAAGCCATCATTATTTCCCCGAGGATTGTTATACTAGCTTTCTGACTTTCCTGATCCTATCCCTCCCCTTTTAGAGTATTTTCAACCCAATAGCCACCAGTACCCCTTTGGAAAATGTAAATCACATCATGTCACTTCCCTGTTCCCCCTCTCACCTCATTCAAAGTAAAAGTCAAAAACCTTATAATGAAGTGCATCTCTTACTATCTGACTTCACCTCTTATTATTGTTGTCTCCACCTCTCCAGTCCCACTGCCTCCTTGCTGTCCTTTGAACATAGCACACAAACTCACAGTTACCAGCATCTCAATCTCTGTAGTCTGTCTTCCCACTTAGATCCCTTGCACTTCCTGTTCCCACCTGAAATGCTCGCCTGATACCTACGTGACTAATTTCCTCACTTTCTTCAAGTGTTTGCTCAAATGTTATTTACTTAGTGAATCCTTCCATGACCCCTTTATTTACAATGGAAGAAAATTACCCCAAGCCCTCCTGTATTACTTTTTCCCCGGTAGCCTTTATCAAAGTCTTACATACTTCTAATTCACTTACATGCTATACTCATTATTTATTATCTGCCTTCCTTACCCAAAATGTAAGAATTTAGGGCAGATATTTCTGTCCGTTTTGTTCACCAATGTATCTCAGATGCCTTAAAGAATTTCTGGCACATTGCACACACTTTGCAAATATTTGTTAAAGAATGAATGGATGAACAAATAAATGAGTGAATACATAGAACTCTGCATCCAATATTCTTGTCAAAACACAAATGGGCCAAGACCTATTTGGCTCAGTGATAGAGCGTCGGCCTGTGGACTAAAAGGTCCCAGGTTCGATTCCGGTTGGAGGCATGTACCTTGATTGCGGGTACATCTCCAGTGTGGGGCGTTCAGGAGGCGGCTGATCAATGTCTCTCCCTCACCGATGTTTCTGACTTTCTATTCCTCTCCCTTCCTCTCTGTGAAAAATCAATAAAATATATTTAAAAAAAACACAAATGGAATAATTTTGATATTTGAGCATGTACTATGATATAAACAAGTCTAAACAAATATTAAAAACACTATTGTAGCCCTGGCTGGGCGGCTCACTTCATTGGAGCATCATTCTGTGCACCAAAAGGTTGTGGGTTCAATTCCTAGACAGGGCACCTAGGTTGCATGTTTAATCCTGGATTGGGATACTTATGATGTTTCTCTCTCTCTGTGTGTTTTTCTTTCTCTCTCTCTGAAATCAATAAAAACATATCCTCCAGTGAGGATTTTCAAACATTACTATTGTACAGATTAGTGTGGAAATACACTTGTAATTATAAAAGAAGTACAGAGTCTATCTGAAAGCAAAGAAAAAAAAACTGTCTCATGGAGAATTTTATGTTCAGGTACATATTAGTGAGTGAAATAATAACTAGAAATTTTTTTAAAAGCCTATAGCTGAGGACGGAAAGTGGAGTGCAAAGAGGTTTGAGTGTTCTAGGCAGAATGGAAGAATAGGAACAAAGAAAGACCTAAGGCAACAGTGAGAGATAAAGAGTAAAATGCAATAAAAAAAAAGTCTTGAGTGAAGAGATGGTGGTGAATGATAAGGCTGGGTTGAGAATTAAGTAGAAGCTGTTTCACAAAGATCTGTGTACACCGTAATAAAGAATTTCAACCTCACCCTGAAAGCAATGGGAAGTCTTCCAATTCCTTCACCTCTTTATCACCAGTGACCACTCTCGCCATCCTGTCAGCCATCCATCCCCATGGTCTGACCCTATACTTTATCTGACTAGAAACAACATTGCTTCTAAAACCTTAATCACAATATTACACTTTCCAATCACCAGATCACTTGTTCATGTAGCTTCATAGCTAAAAGCCTTTACTTTCACCAAAACTCCCACTACACTGACCCCAGCACTTTCTCACAATCAGCCCTTGCCTGCCTCATCCCTTTCCTTGTCTAGCCAAATCCCATGGTCCACCATCAGAATCACATTCTTTCCAAAGACCCTGAGCTCTATTACTCTTTTATCCCTCCAAACCACTCTCCTGGCTAAGCCATGATTGTGAATCTGGCATCTGAAAAATTGGTAGAGAAAAATTATATATGTGAACTTATGTGTTTCACTTTAAATCCATATCAAAGACTCACAAATCTTAGTCTGATACATTCACTTTCCCATCCCTCTTTCATTTTTCTGTTCTTTTCTCTCTAACTGTCCACCCCTTTCTCATCCTTCACTTTCATTCTCAGCTGATGACTTTGCCTCATACTTCAATGAGAAGCCATAAATGGGGAAAGACTGATCTTGCTCTCTACCTAACAGACTTGCCTCTACATTGCAATCCTCTAAGAGCCCAGCAGAGAAAGTACCCTCTCCTCCTAAAGGAAGGCACCCCCTCCACATCTAACTCCTCATCCCATCCCTCTTTGTCATCAAGGCTAGCTCCTTCTCTCCTTTTCTACATTGTCATCATTCTCTCTCAATTAAATCACTCCACTGTTATCTCTTATTCTCTAGTAGCCCCAACTTTAAAAAGTAAAATAAAAAAATAAAATAAAGGTCACTTCATTGGATAAACCCTTCCAGGTTCACGGTCTCTCCCCAATTCCCTTCACAATAAAACTGCATCATACTTTTTTTATACTTAATCCTGTCCACTTTCACAGTTTTTACTCTCTTGTCAACCCTTTCCAGTCTGGTTTTCACTCCCTACTATTACAGTAAAGGCTGTTTTGTCAACATTATTACCAGCCTCTCTGTTGTCAAATTCAAAGAACTTTTCTCTGTTCTATCCTACCTCTCAGCAGCATTCCAGGGAGGTGTTTAATCTTCTCATCTATACTAATAAAAGGGTAATATGCTAATTAGACCAGGAGTCCTTCTGAAAGTCCTTCCAAAGCCATGGAGGTGGGGCCAAGGTAGAGGGAGTTAGAGGCAATCAGACCAGGAGGGGAGGGCAGTTGGGGGTGAGCAGGCCAGCAGGGAGGGGGGCAGTTGGAAGCAAGAAGGCTGGCAGAGGGGCCCAGTTGGGGGAGAGCAGACCGGTGGAGGGGGTAGTTAAGGTCAATCAGGCCAGCAAGCGGGGAGGCAGTTGGGGGTGAGCAAGCCAGCAGGTAGAGTGGTTAGGGGCTATCAGGCAGGCAGGCAGTTGAGTGATTAGAAGCCAGTGGTCCTGGATTGCAAGAGGGTTGTCCAGCAGTCAGACATTTCCCAAGAAGTCCCAGATTGGAGAGGTTTCAGGCTGGGCTGAGGGATACCTCTTCCCCGCCCCATATGCACAAATTTCATGCAACAGGCCACTAGTTCTTATAATAATCTGCTCTTCATTTCCTGATACAACTCATTGCTTTCCCTCTTACGGCTTTTCCCTTCCCACTCTCTTTTGCTATCTCTTTTTCAGACTCAGTTTGTTGGAGATCCTTAGAGTCACCCCAGGGCTCTCTTGTCCTCTTTTCTCTCTACACTTTTTATTATTCAATCCCATTCAATAATTTTAAAATAGTTTGAGATGACTCCAAAATCAATACCTCCAATATGGATGTCTCCTCTCAAGCCCAGATACCCTTAACCATTTTTCACCAATATGCAGTTGAGTGACTGACCAGTTTGAGTCCAAAATTATATTTCTAATTCAAACTCCTTCCTCATACTTCACCACTTTAGTGATGGCTTTATTGTTTATCTCATTGCTTAGCCCAGAAGTCTCAGAATCTTCATGATCCCTTCATTGCCCCACACACTCTGAATGGGACAACGTAGACACCTCAATTCACCTAATCGAGCACATTTTGGGGATGTGGTAGGAACCTGGAGTGCCTGGAGGAAACCCATAGATGTGGGATAACCTGCAAATGACACACAAACAGTGGCCCTGGGCCTGACCAGGAAGCAATTTTTTTCTTTTCAATGTTACAACACAAATGATATTGAATGAAATGAGTTATTCAAGGATCTGTTGTAATTATATAAGAAGGGAGCGAGGAGGAAAGTGTCCAGCTGACTCCCACGTTGTCCAACTATTTTGCTACTTACTGAAAGAAGGAACTACTAGTGAATATTTGAGGTGGAAGAAGAGCTCATATTTAACTTCTTATACCCAATTTCTATTGCAAAATTTTTATTGAATTTATTAGGGTGACGTTAGTTAATACAATTACATAGGTTTCAATCTATAATTCTATAATACATCATCTGAATAGTGTGTTTTATATGGACTGTTTATTAGAAGGAAAACAGCAAAATGGAAGGGATTTAAGATTTACATTAAAAAGGAAGAAAAGGCACAGTAATAAATTCAGGAAGAATTCAAAATACAATGTGAATTGGCAACAAGAAAAACAATACCTAAACTGATAGTGATTTAAACACTAGTCCCACCTACCTGCAATCGGTCTTGGAACCACATGGTCCTAGATTCTAGGCAAAGTGACTCCAAGGGTTAAGGATTCTTTCCCTTCTATGCAATTGCTCACCTAAGGAGTTAAGCCCTAAAGGCCCTATGGTCTAGAAATAGGAATAGCTGTTCTGGCTATGGTCTAGGAGAGTTCACTATTGTAATTAAGAATTTATTCTGAAAGGGATCTTAGGAGTAGTCTAACAAAAATCATATCACATCTGAAGAACCAAGTTTTGAGAGGCTACATAAAAGGCCACCAAGCAGTTATTGTATTCTGAGGTGATATTTATAAGCCTGGGGAAAAAGAAAAAAAGAAGACAGAAGAGCTCATTTGAATCTGAGATACCTGGCAAAATGTCTGTTTTTTTTTATTTAAAAGTAATATAATTTGCAGATTATTTGGAAAATAAAGAACAAGGAAAAGAAAGCAAACATCATCTTTCACCCCAACTCAGAGACAGCTATCGTTAATATAAGGGTGTAATAGTCCTGTCTCTAAACCTATACACACACACACACACACACACACACACACATGCAAGCACACACACACACACACACACAAATACACAATTTTAGGGTATTAACATATTGTTTTAACATCTAATTTTATCCTTAAGAATGAATCATGGGCGTTTTTATAGTTCAACACTCATCTACAAAGTTATTTTCAATAGCTGCCTAGGACTTCACTATATAAATTTGCTAAAAATTGATTTAACAAATATCTTGTTATCAAAAACAAATTATGAGAGAACTTTTAGGGCAGTGAAATTACTCTGTCTGATACTAGAATAGTGGATACATGTAATTATACATTTTTCAAAGTCCATAGAATGTACAACAGCAAAAGTGAACCCTAATGTAAACTATGAACTTTAAGTGACAATGATCTATCAATGTAAGTTCTTCACTTCTAACAAACATATCACTTTGGTGCTAGATGTTGCTAGAAGGGGAGGCTGTATGTATGTGGAGCAGAGAGCATATAAATTTTGCTGCGAACCTAAAACTGCTTTAAGAAAATACAGCCTAATAGGTTAATGGTGATCATCCTATTATATAAAACTACTGGCACATTTCTATTTCCTTAAGGTAATTCCAGTAAACAGAATTGTCTGGTTAAAGAGTATGCTCACTTACCACCTTATTTGTGCTATCAATTTCACTCCAGAAAGTCTTTGATAACTTACACTCCAATTAATTGAGTTGATTTTTTATCCCTATTTCAAAATTGTTCATATTGTGTTTCACTACATACCTCCATTTACCCCATCACCAAAATAGTGCTATAAAAGCATTATTAAATGTTTCTATCAGCAACATCCCTATTTGCTTAACCACAATGTAGCAGTACCAAGTTCACTGGATCTTTTGATTACCAACTAACTACATCTCTGAGAAAATGTATACCATGCAAATTTGTCTTTATTTAAAATTTCAAAGAAATTCCCACATGGATCCCAGATGTTGACCATTTGATGTAAGAAGGTGTTTCCTCATTATACAAATATGGTATGTGTCCAAAATATTGACATTGTTTAGTTTATGAATCAGTTAAAATAACTATATCACAAAAAACAATGGTTCACGTGTGAGTCATAAATTAAACAATGCCAATTTCTTGATGTGCACCACATTTGTATAATAAGGAAACACCTTCTTGGATTAAATGTTCAACATCTGGAACACATGTGAAAGCTTTAAAAAATTAGTCCTATATTTTCTTAAGTTTTCCCAGTGTAGAAAGAAATCCTAAAAGGAGGCAGTTTTTACAAAACTTTCTCTGCTCCAAATAGTCTTGCAAGTAGTATATCGCTTGGTTATACAAAAGCTTAAGCCAAAGCAATATAAGTCAAATTCTATTACAGGGAATGCAAACAGAAGTGTTGTGTGTTTTTTTATTCTAGATATTTCACTATGATATTATAGAATACAGTTATAGGGGGTTGAATAGTGGTTACCAAAAATAATCAAAGAACTTATATACATATATGTATTATCTATGCACTAGTATGTGCATATCCTAACTCCCAGAACCTCTGACTTGACTTCATTTGAAAAAAGGGCCTTGGCAGATGCAAGTAAGTTAAGGATTTTGAGTGATCATCCTGGACTTAGAGTTGGCTTTAAATCCAATAACAGGTGATCTTAGAGGAAGGCAAAGGGAAATGTGTGACAAGATACATAGGAAAGAAAACCATATAAAGTCAAAGATAGAGACTGGAGTCACACAGCCCAAGCCAAAGAACTCGTAGAGCCACCAAAACCTGGAAGAAACAGCTTCTTAAAGTCTGCAGAGGGCCCATGGCTAGGCTAATATTTTGACCTCCATAAATATGACAAAATACATTTCTGTAGTTTTAAGCCACACAGTTTGTGCTAATCTGTTATGTCAGCCCTAGGAAACTACAATGAAAACTCATACTAATAGAATTAGATATATATCACGAATTAATTATATCACTATGTTTTATTAGACTTTGACATGCCGGTTTTTCTGCTTTTGATTAGAATCAAGCACTTGTTGGTTCTGCTTTGTGTTTAAATAACATTAAAGGCTCCCTTTTAATGTTGAAATGTCCTGATCCCCAAAGACTCTCCCCATAATTTCAAGAGTTGTTCAAAGTTGTTCAAGCAACTTTGAGAAAATATCCATAGAGATGTGACATCTGAGCGAGTCTAGACTAAAAAGGCAAAGCAGCCTTACCATCTCCATCTTCAATGGTGGCATGCCCATTAATTTTGCTTTACTTCTGCAGATGTTGTGGACAAAAATATATGCTTGGAAATGCTAATTCAAGGGGTCAGGCAGAGAATAATCAAAGAACTTGTATACATGTATGCATCATCCATGAACACAGACTAAAGTGCAGTGAAGGCATGGGGGTGGGAGAGTGGGAGCCTGGTGCATGGGTTCAATGGGGACGGGGAGGAAAGGGGACACCAGAAGATACATTTTAAAAATATGATTAAAAGCACAATTAAGAGAGGTACATTAGTATGTTTGCTGCTGGCTATATACTGAAATCCAAGTGTGTCCGCTCTATTGGATTTTGAATTAATGGGCCGTTTTGACTAACTTTACAGTGGCTTTTTGGAAGAGGCTCTCCATTTGGTACATTTGGTACTCTTCGATATTCAACGCCACTGAAAGCATGTATAATAAACCCAAGTTCCCTCAGTTTTCATTGTTTTATGTTTGCTGAGATTTTATTGAAGTTAAATAATAAGCATCGGATTGTTATTCTTCAGTGCATTTTATGGTACAGGATCCCATGATCATTCTTTCCATGATTTACAACCTCCTGGCCTCGTCCCCTGGTCCACCTCAAGAAGTGAAGGAGTTAACAATGAAGTATTACACAATCAACATACAGTTTCAAGGAATTTTTAATGGCATGGGAAAATGTTCTCTGTATAAAGTTAAGTTTAAAAAATCAGGATAATTTGTTTAGACATACATATTTACATATACATACATTCAAGAGTGACAGTTTTTCACAATAGAGCTAAATTGGTTATCTCCAAATGGCAGAATTACACATACATTTTTCATTAGCTATTTTCAGATGTGTTTCTTTATAATGGGCATGTATAATTTTTATAGGCAAAATAATAATGTAATGGAACCCAACTAACAGCTGGAACCTAATAACCATCTTTGTGGGACTGGTTCTATGTCCTTAAGGTAGTTATTAAAGAAGGTTGTTTATCTCAGAAATGGTTTATAAAATATATTAGAGGCCCAGTGCACAAAATTCATGCATGGGGGGTGAGGGGAGAATGGTGTCCCTCAGCCCAGCCTGCACCCTTTCCAATCTGGGACCCCTTGAAGAATGTCTGACTGCCCATTTAAGCCTGGTCCCTAAACAGGCAGTCAGACATCCCTCTCACAATCCAGGACTGCTGGGTCCCAACTGCTCGCCTACCTGCCTTCTTGATTGTCCCTAATTGCTTCTGCTTGCTAGTCTGATCACCTCCTAACCACTCCCCTGCCAGCCTGATTGATGGTGCCTAACTGTTCTCCTGCCAGCCTAGTCACCCCTAACTGCCCTCCCCTATAGGCTTGATTGCCCCCAACTGCCCTCCCTTGCAGGCCTGGTCCCTCCCAACTACCCTTCCCTGCTGGCCATCTTGTGGTGGCCATCTTGTGACCATATGGGGGCAGGATCTTTTGACCACATGGGGCAGCCATCTTGTGTGTTGCCGTGCTGGTCAATCTGCATATTACTCTTTTCTTAGATAGGATAGAGACCTGGTGCATGGGTGAGGCCCAACTAGTTTGCCCTAAAGGGTGTTCCAGATCAGGGAGGGGGTTCCCTTGGAGCATGGGGTGGCCTGGGTGAGGGACCTGTGGTGGTTTGCAGGCCAGCCACACACCCCAGTAACCCAAGCAGAGGCCCTGGTATTTAGGATTTATTTATCTTCTACAATTGAAACTTTGTAGCCTGGAGCAGAGCCAAGCCTCCTGCTTGCTCCATGGTGGCAGCCATTTTTGTTGGGATTTATTTATCTTCTATAATTGAAACTTTGTAGCCCTGAGTGGAGGCCTGGACCTGCCATGGCATGTGGAAAGCTTGGCTTCCTCCATCACCGGGAGAAACCCAAGCCTCCCTTCTGCTCATTTGGTGGCTGCAGCCTTCTTGGTTGGGGTTTATATGCATACTCGCTCCTGATTGGCTGGTAGGTGTGGCTTGTAGGCATGGCTTGTGGGTGTAGCAGAGTGATGGTTAATTTGCATATTACTCTTTTATTAGATAGGATAAATTAATTCTGTAAAAATGTCCCTGTGTATTAAAGAATACTCATTATCTTTATACCCCCCTACTTGTGTTGTTTACCTTTACTTCACTCTTCCTACCCACCATGAGCACAGGTAGATCTGAGGCTGAGAAGTGAGAAGGAAGAAAGTGGACAGTAGAGTGCACTATGAACAAAAGAAAGTTACTAAATTCTTCCCTTGGACTCTTCCTGATTCCTCTTTTGACCAATGTAGCTGAATGGAGGAGGGATAGTATAGAACTCCAGCAATGCAAAGTAGCTTATATTTTTCTGAATAGTGGATTACTTAACCAATTGGTGGTGGACCACTACCACCACCAATGCAAATGAAGAACTGGGTGTTTTGGAGGATGTTAGATTATTTTTTGCCCCAAATTTACTGGTTCCAGTTACCTGTGGCATGGAACATTTCAAATGTTGTTTGACAAGAAGACTAGATTATAAGTTCCTTGAGGGCAAGAACCATGCTCTCCCTCATTTGTTTACAGAGAGCCTAGATCAATGCCCAACAAGTGTTGAAGTTCAGAAAGAAAAAATGTATTTGTGGAGTTCAGATGACTGCAGAGGCAATATCTAACATAAGGCTTATGAACAAAATGTAATGAGCATTAAAAGGCCAGCAGACACAGATGATGTATTATAGAATTGTGTACCTGAAGCCCATATGAAATTATTAACCAATGTCATTCCAATAAATTCAATAAAAAAGAAAAAAATGGCTAGCAAAACTGGATGGAATCATTGCTCATCAAGGGAAGAGTGGTGGAGCACATTGGGAAGCATATACATTTTAAAAGTATGCATCAACATACAGATGATGTATTACAGAATTGTATACTTAAAACTTATATAGTGTTATTAACCAATGTTATCCCCAATAAATGTAATTAAAAAATAAATAAAAAGATGCATCAGAATGGGGAAGTGAAGGGAGCCAGAAGAAACACGTATGGTTTGGACAAGCATGTTTAATTGTGATTTTATATTTTAAAAGTGAAAAAAATTATATGCATAATGATCCTCAAGGGTAGAGAGTAAGGTATGGATGTTGAATAGTACGTATGAAATATTATGTCCAAATCTGAGCACATACCCAAAATTGACTGGAAGGTAAGGTCTGTTCATGCGTGTGAATTTTTAAAGCTTAAGAATCATTGGCCTAAATAACTAGGTTCCCTTCTCAAACCACCTCATTACTGAGAAAAGAGTTGCCCTTTAAACATCAGTAATTGTGGTGTTCTCTGTCTTCACACCCAGTGATCCTTTCTTACCTGATTACAGACTTCCAGCCCTTTATATTTAGCATTATAAAGTAGTTGTCTTGATAGATGCTAGAGTATGATGCTCAACATTTTGTCCTTCTCGTCTTCTTAAGATCCATTTGACAATTTCCTTAAAAATTTGTAAATTTATTTGCCTCCAGACTTCTATGGTCCTGGTGCTCACTAGAGCAGTATTTGTTTAGTAAACAAACAGATACACTAATGTGTGATCACATGGAGAAAAGGAGAGAACATGTAGATAACAGAGGAAAATACACCTGTAATACACGGTAGATGAATGGAGGGCTAGCAGAACACGAGGTAAGAGAGAAGGGAAACAATTAGAGTATCAAGCTCTGCAGTTCTTTCCCACAACTCAGGTAAGTGAAGGCCAACTTAAAGGTGTAGCAGGCATATGTATGTGTAATGTGTGTATGTGCTTACACACTCCTAATATATTCATCCAAAGAGTGCTTTTCCTAAGCCTACCACATTCCAAAGTGGAAACCAATTAGAAGATTTATTTGTATATTTAAACATCAAGCCAATCTTACCAAGAGAAACCTTTGCTGAGTCTGAGCATGGGGTAAAACCCTGGGGGAAGATCACTTAAGTACCATTAGCCCCCTTCTAATACCTGGGTAGTCAATGGCCATGACAGTCTCTCACGTGATTTTCCAGGTATTCTCAACAGAAATGGACTGTAGATAAGTATTTATTAGAATGAGTGATTAAAAAATATTCCATTTTACACTTCATAAAGACTTTTGCAATTCCTTTTTTGTTTTGTTTTGTTAATCCTCACCTAAGGATATTTTCCCATTGATTTTTAGAGGGAGTGGAAGGGAGAGGGAGAGGCAGAGAGAAACATCTATGTGAGAGAGACACATCGATTGGTTGCCTCCTGTGCATGCACCCCAACCAGAGTCAGGGAACCTGCAACCAAGATAATGTGCCCCAGATCTAAATTAAACCCAGGACTCTATGATCCTCGGGCCATGCTCTATCCACTGAACCAAACTGGCTAGGGCTTTTGCAATTCTTTACTTTCCCTAAACTTTAAAATGAACAGAGAAGAGAATACTAAAGGAAAACCATTCCCCAAATAAGAGCTTGTAAAGTATAATATGGTTTTAAATTTTAAAAATAAATTTCACTCCAATCCTCAAAGTTTTATGTCTTACAGTGCATCCCATAGTGGTATGCACCCTCACATAGTTGGTAAGATTTCAAAATTTGAAACTTGATTGTCAGGGTCCAAATTTCATTTATTCACAGGCAATCACCCTAACCACATTGCCTCAGGCCCCCTGTCTGGGTAACAGGAATCCTGATAGCAATAGTAACTACTCACAAAGTTATTGTCATGAGTTAATCCACCCTAAAGGCATAGCACATAGAAAGGACCCATTAAATGTAAATGAGGTTAACATCATATAAAGAAAAGAAACCACACTATAAATCATTTTTCAGGGTGATTGCTTCATAAGTTATATAACTGTCTGGTCACTATATTGTACACCTGAAACTAATAACTTAAAAATAAAGACCATTTTAATTTAAAATTTTACTTTCTTGTCAGAAGATTGCTGCTTCTACTTCTCACAAGGAAGCATTGAGAAGCTTCTGCAGAGATGTCTTTTAAATAAAAGATCTTGTGATAAAGACACAAGCTAGCATACACCAATTCAAATTCCATTCATAGAAAATAATTTCCTGGTGTTGACTAAAACTATTATCTTCTAAAATATTACATTTTCTTTTCTTATACTGTCTTATTTTTCAATTACAGCTGCATTCAATATTATATTAGTTTCAGGTGTACAGCATAGTGGTGAAATATTCTTTTCTAAACTTTTCAAGTCTATAGTTAAGAACATAAGCAAATTGGAAGCCACTCTCTTTATGTAGCTTTCCCGCTAACAAGATGCCACATCATGAACTTCTGTTTCTTGTCCGCAGATTAATAATAACCTAGTTCAAACCATATCATTTCCTTTTCTCTGCCTCATTTCCTTCAAAGTAATTTTTTTCTTGGATCTGGAATAAAAATTCTAGATTAAGCAAATCGTTACCAGAAAGGCAATTTTATAATAATACTATTTCAGGGTACTCAAAAACATAAAACATCTGTATGGTGTTTGTTAATATATAGTGTATACCACCTAAGTGGAAAATCAAGTCTATACCTAGATGTGCAAAGAGAAATCTACAGATTCTTTCAGTATTGTGTTCTGAGGTCCAATTGGAACATTTAAAAAACTGTGACACTTCTTGAAGTCTTGGAGGTCACAAATAGCTTGGCATATAGATGTTTTGTTTGGCCAACACACTATTTTAAAAAACTCAAATATCTTTAGGTGGGTCATGCACCACCCTCCTCCTTTTCTTATCTGACAGGCCCTTAGAGGCATTTTACTTTGCAAACCCTGATTAAGGCCCATCCTTACAGAAAAGAGCTCAAAAGATAATCATTGGTTAAATGGGTACCTCCTCACTGATGGCCTGATAAAATCCAGAGATTTGGAAATTAAGAATACTAATAGTTACATCCAGAAACTCTTCTAGTTTGCTTGTTGGATTAATTTTAAACATAGACTTTCAATATATGTATCTAACACTGGCTCATTTGATTGGGACTGCTGAGTTGTTAAAACTCATTTACAGCTGGTTCCTGAATGAAACCAGAAAATAAGAAAAATTTTAAAAACATGTTCTGATGATATACAAATTTGGATTAAAATCCAACTTTTATAGCAGTTTTTAAAAATTAATAACATTTGGCCAATGGTTGGTTTTTCTTCATGTAAAAGGAGATGAATTTGCTCAATGCAGTATTTAAAGAGAAACTGGTGTTTCAACTAATGTATTTTAATGAATATTTATATATATATACACAGAGAGACACATCATATATATACACATATTTAGACTGAGCCAACTACCACTCTCATTTTTTTTTCACTTCCATTATACTTTCTGGGAGATTCTATTCCACTTACAAATTAAGTCTGTATCTAAGACCCAAATAACAGAACACTGGAAAAAGTTTCCTAAAGCATTAATTCCTGCATCACTTCAACGTTGTTAGGTTTTAGGCACTGATGAGGCACAAGCTAGTTGGCTTTAGAGTCCAAACATTATGAGTTAAGTGTTCTTTTCAATGAACATGGAGGAACGCTTCCATTCAGACGGTCCCGGTAAGTACGCCCTTGTCTCCAGCTTCTTCTTCAGAACACAAATATAAGGCACCTCGCAGTGAATTGGCTTCTGGGGGCTGTGCCCCCGAATTCTCCTGGATTAGTCTTTCTGGAGGTTCTGGCAAATTCTCCCTCCACCTGGGACTCGAGTGCTGTTGGGAGCCGTCCCAGAGGGAAGGACACGGAGAAGGGAAGCCCAGGGCCGAGCGCGAGAGGGGGTCCTCTGGAAGGCCTACTTCTTGGACACACCTGTTGGAAAGCACTTCCTTTTCTTTGGAATTCCGCCACTTCATCCTTCTGTTCTGAAACCAGATTTTCACCTATTGACAAGATAATTGGATAAAATGTTCACTTATTCGACATTCATTCACTTCAGCATTTGACACTATTCATTTCTCCTATTGGGCCTCTACAAGCTACCTTATTGTGACAGCCAGTCTAGCAAAGTCCTTGTGGCTTTTTACTTGGGCTCCTTTAAAATTAACTGAGAAAGCACTGTAGTACAATATCCCCACATACACTTAAGAAGCAGGACAACTCTGGTAAATCGGTTACATCCTATGATTCTGACATCTTTCAAGACTGATTTAACTCTCTTCAATATTTTAAATCATTTAGGTTGTGCTAAATTATTTATTCAAAGGAAATGTTAGCTATTGGTAATAGCATCTGAGTGTTTATTTTGTACTGGGGTCAGGCTATGCACTCTACATGGGTTACAAAATTTGATCCTCAGAATGTCTTCAAGAAGTCCTCATTAGCATGCAAGAACACTGAGGCTCAGAGCAAGAAATAGTTCCAGGTCACACGGTGCTTGACTAGAATACACGACTGTCCTGTTCTAGTGTCCAGATTCATAAGCATTTGGATCTCATCAGGAACTTTTGGAGACTAAATTAAGAATACATTTTACAATGTTTTGATAAATTTCGGGCTTTATACAGTTTCCAGAATTTATCAAATTGGAATAATTAGGCTCAATAAATAACAATTGATTGTAATTAACCCCAAAGTACTAATGATTGTGGTTTCTAATTTGAGCCATACCTCTCCACCACTTTATAGGAGTCTCCTTTTTCTATTAACCTCCCTCTTTACCTATATGGTAGTCAAGTGTGCCTAAGCAAAAACAATTCACAACTGGGGAATAGATGAAGATGGTGAAGGGTAATAAGAGGTATAAGCTTCCAGCTCTAAAGTAAATAAGCCATTTGTACAACACAGGAAATATAATCAATAATATTGTAACAACTGGTTACTAGACTTATTGTGGTGATCACATAGTAAAATATATGTGTCAAATCACCATGTTGTACACCTGAAACTAATATTGTATGCCACTTATAATTAAAAACAAACAAACATGGACTCAAAGAGATTTTTGTTCTTACCAGCATTATTTGCAAAAGCAAAAAAAATGGAAGAAATCCAAGTATCCATTTATGAATGGATTAATAAAATGTAGTATATACATACAATAAAATATTACTATATGTACAAAAAATAAGAAAATTCTGATATATATTACGATATGAATGAACCTTGAAGACATTATACTACACGAAATAGCCAGTCACAAAAGGACAAATAAGTAAGATACCACTCATATAACTTACCTAAGTAGTCAAATTCATAGAAACAGCAAGTAAAATGGTGGTTGTCAGGGGCTTGGAGAGGGAGGAATGGGGAAACATTGTTTAATGTTTCAGTTTTGCAAGATGAAAAATGTTCTAGAGGTGAATGTAGGTGATGGTTGCACAACAGTGTGAATATTCTTAATGCCACTGAATTGTACATTTAAAAAGTTTAAGTGATAAACTTTATGTTATGTATATTTTAACCGCAAAAAACAACAAAACAAAGTTGGAGGATTTTTGCAACAGCTATCACAAAAAAATGTTACTAACCATAATGTTCCAAAATTTTGATTAACAGCCAGAATAATTGCTGCATATCAACAAAAAGAAAATATGATAGAAAAAATGGTTTGGCCATGAAAAGGCCAATTCAAAGATTTAAAGTAGCAAGTAAAATTATTAAAAGACCCTCAAATTGTGGTAATTAGGAAAATTTTTTTAAAAAGTCATTGCCAATGAATTGCAATGTTTTAAAAAATCATAATTTAAAAATCAGTGGAAGGTTTGCAAAAGGAAACTATTATTAAGAGTGCAAGTATGATATAATTCAGTATTCTGACACAAAAATATATTTGGAAAGGAATATTTTAACCTATCACAATTTAAAATGTACATACACTTTAACATATAAATTTAATCTTTGTTCCCTATCTTACAGAAATATTTTAAAAGTGCATGAAGATATGCAATAGTGAAACCTGGAAGTAACTTAAAGTTGAGAATCACTAATGGGGGGACATCTGTAGTACTTTCAACAATAAAGATAAATAAAATAAAACAAAAGTTGAGAATGACTGAATGAATTATGGTATATCTATACAAATGTTTGTGTGAGATACTAAAAAATAATGAAGTAAATCTGTACATATGACACGGAAGGATACATCCCATGATATTGAATGGGGAGAAAAAGCAAAGTGAAAAACAACAGGCATTGTCAACAGCACTTTTTATAAAAGCCAGAAACTGGGAACAATTCAAGTGCCCACCATTAGAATGAACTGGTATGTCATGTGATGATGCACAGCAATGAAAACTAATGAGCTACTGCTACACACCACAACACGAATGAATCTCACAAACATAATGTTACATAAAAGCAGCCATGTACCAAAGAATATGTGCTGATTCCATTTACAGGCAAATTTGATCTGTGCAGTTAGATATTAGGTTGGTGGAAGGAACAGGTAGTGACTGGGAGTGGATAGGCCAGAGGCTTACTGGCCCAGGTAATGTTTTACTGTGAGATCTGTGTGCTGGTTATACAGGTGGCTTGTATTGTCCTTCAGAAAAAGTCAAATTATATGCATAGTATCCCATTTTTATTTAAAAATATACATACACCATTCTATGTGTCAGCTTCTTCCTTTGTAAAACAGCAATAATAAAAGCAGCTATCTCATAGAGTCATTGGCAGGATAAAAACATAAAATGTAAAGGCACCAGGTAGTCATTTATGCAAAGAATTTCTACATCGTCCCCTGTGTTTTTAGAGCCTGAGGTACAGAGCAGTAGAGTGCATATACAACACACCCTAAAAACTTATTATTTTAAAAAACACAAGAAATGTCATGCCCTAACCAGTTTGGCTTGGTGGATAGAGCATCGGCCTGATGACTGAAGGGTCCCAGGTTTAATTCCGGTCAAGGGCACATGCCCGGGTTGTGGGCTCAATCCCCAGTGGGGGGCATGCAGGAGGCAGCTGATCAATGATTCTCTCTCATCATTAATGTTTCTCTCTCTCTCCTTCTTCCTTCCTCTCTGAAATCAATAAAAATATATTAAAAAAAAAAACATGACATGTCAATAAACTCAAACAAGAGGCATTTAGAAATGACAGTAGTAACCAAGGAGTTGGATTGTTAGGGGAGTAGATGAGTTTTCATTTCTAACTTTTCCAATTTCTCTTTTGTTTGAATTTACAATAAGAAATGCCATGTATTAAATGTGTAATTAGATGTATATGCAAATAACAAAATGTTAAATTACTTCTGAGATGTTCGCCAAATTCAGTAAAATAAAAAGCATTCATCCCTGAGGTACTTGAATTTTAAAAACAATCTAACCAATTGTGTAAAATTATGTGCTTATGGATGGGAACTGGAAGATAACAGTTTGTCTTCTTGAATGGAGAGACCATGCTCATCCCTCATAGTCTTTGCTATGCTTGCTGCATTCTTTTTTGTGAGTCGATTTTTAAAAGACCATATATATTGTCAGAGATTTTCACCCCTTCTCAGAGCACCAACAGATCAAACCTCGCTTTTTAAAAAATATATCTTTATTGATTTTTGAGAGGAAGGAAGAGAGAGATAGAAACATCAATGATGAAAGAGAATCATTGACTGACTGCCTCAGGCACACTCCCTACTGGGGATCGAGCCCACAACTCTGGCATGTGCCCTTGACTGGAATCAAACCTGGGACCCTTCAGTCTGCATACTGACACTCTATCCTCTGAGCCAAACCAGCTCGGGCAAACCTAGCTACTTTTAATACCTACTTCAAGTTCCTATTTAACCAGAGGTCCCTGACCTCCCAAACCTGCACATTTTCTCCCTTCTGATTCTGAAGCTTCTTATCTATACCAATGGGATGCAGGTCAGGTCTACTCAGCCTTCTGTGTTCCTCAACTCAGGCCCCACAATTCCTCGGAGGATCAGACCGTTCCACACTAACTCCCCTTGTGTATGCATACGACTGTCTTTTCCAGAGCAGGGAATTACTGTGAGGATATAGAGATACCACCTGGAGGACCACTGATTGGAGGACCACTGATCGCACTCCTTTATTTGGCAGTATATCTCACCTAACAGATGATGTCTCCCACCCCATCGTCTTACACTGTTAACGAGCTTCTGCTTTGTTTTCCCAGTTGGTTGTATGAATTCCTGGTTGGGGGCGAGAGGGTGGGAATGGTGTATCTAAATCAGTACTTACGGATATTTCCTCTTACTGCTTACGTAGCACAATGTCTTGCACACAGTAGATCATCAAGACATAGCTACTGATTTGTCTATCATGTACCCCATATTCCTGTGACATAGAAAGAATTTCTACATTTCCCCCTGTTTTTTAAAGTTAGAGCCTGAGGTACAGAGCAGTTAGTTAATGAATTCCTCAGTACCACACAATGAGCAAGACAGACTGGCTGATGTAGGCCAATGACCCTCTATCACACTGCATACTGCTTCCTAGGACTAGAACGAGCTGGGGTGGGGAGGGGGAAACAAACAGATCGCTTCCCTAAGAAAAGCAAGCGATTAAGGAGAGTTTCATCTAAAGATAACTGGCTGAAATAAAAGCCAAAGTTAGCAACCAAGTCATTTGTATCAAAGGAAGAACAGCAGAGCCTCTGCTAGCTCTTCAATGCCTTTATGCTGATTTTTAAAATTCAGGTGGGTATAGCTCTGCACCAGGAAAGCCAGCTTGGAAAGCTGAGTACCAGTCGCTGCCTCCCATCCCCCCCCACCCCCTTAGCCAAAGTGTCCTGTGCAGTGAATATCCTTCACAACTGCACACGGTGGCTCTAGTTTAAGGAGAATGCAAACTCCAGAGTCAGGTTGCCTGGGGTGGGGCACTGGCTCTCTTTTTATTTCTCCACATTCCCTCACCTATCAAATGTGGATGATTATAGTGCTTAATTTCACATGGTGATAAGGACGAAATGGTAATGCTAGTGTCTTATTTATAATTAGCAGACCAATCTTTAAATGGAGTATTCTGTGCCTCCCAAAAGTCCACAAACTCTTATTCAAAATTATATGAAATCGATGTACAAGAACCATTTGCAAGTGCCGCAGATTTGAAATTGCTTAACTATACTTGACATAAACCCAAAGTACAAAATAATGAAATCTATTAAGAGTTATTTATGAGTCACTCATTCATACCTTGGTTTTGGATTGAAAATTAAGAAAAAGAGAGGAAACTTGGTTCCTGTTTTTGTAGGGAATTAAGCAGGCTGCTTTTCTAAAGCAGAGCAAACAATTTAATGATGTCAATGCCACATCCATAGCATTTACATTTACTTGGGAAGAATTAACTAGGCAAAAACCTAGACCTCTCGGCAAATGGACCCATTTCCAAATAAGAATTGTGACCTACATTTCCACCCACTAAAAAACTTAGGAAAATCATTTCAATAATGCTCAGGGTCCAGCCTGGTACAACAAGCATTTGCCAAATGGATGGCTCCCATCGTATTCATTCAGAAATCAGAATGAATTTCTGCTCCTCAGTACCTGTGATTCCTTTAGTCCCAGGTTGATGGCAAGTTTCTTCCGGTCTATTTTGCTGATATATTTCTGCTTCTGAAACATTTTCTCCAGAGCCTTTCTCTGGTCCTCAGAAAAGACGGCTCTTCTTAAAATGCCCCTCCGAGCTTTGGAGTTAGAGTCCTGTGCCAGGAGAGGCAGCACACTCTCCTCATCTAGAGATGGGAAAAGGATGCAAAGCCAGTTAGTGCTAGTGGAGAAGCCTGCGTCTTCCCCAGGGTCCTCCTTGTCTGCACGGTGGCCAGGTTCCCCCGTCTCTGAGTGCCGCACACTTAGAGCAGGGCTTCTTTCCCAAGTTTTGGTCGCAGACTCTGTTGAGAATCTGATCAGGGCTCTTTGCCCCGCTCTGGGGGAAAAGTACCTACACTTTCCCTCCCGATTTTGAGTGCTATGTCAGAAAGTCCACAGTCCCAGGTAACAAAGCTCCCATGCCGAACAAGAAGTAGGTGGTTTAAACACTTCATTTTTCTCCACTTCTTCATTTACTCATTCATTTATCCTCTCCAGAAACTTTTCAACACCGACCATATGCCAGGCACTCTGCTCAGTGCTATCTCCACTGAGAAAGTGCTTATCCCACTCATTACCTGTGAAATCCAGTGAAAGGCATTGAATGGACTAGCATCATAAGTATAAAGTATTTGGAGGGAGGGTATCTTAAGAGCAAAAAACAAGGGGTCTGACCTTACTCCAGGATGTCAGAGGAAGCTTGTAAGAGTCAGAAAACAGTTCATCTGAGAAGGGAGGTTTGGGAAATCCCTAATTATAGCCACCACTACAAGTCGCAATTCAGTTGATCACCAACTCCTTCAAGTCTAAGACTTTTACTGCTTTTTTTGCCTTCCTGTGGCTAGCATATAGTTTCCACCCCATGAGAGTTTCATTCATTCATTCATCTTCCCAGCTGTGGTAGGCAGAATGGTCTCCCCGAAAATGCCCATGTTCTAATCCCCATAATTTGTGAATATGTTACATGACATGGTAAGGGGGGATGAATGTTACCGATAGAATTACAGTTGCTAATCAGATGACCTTGGGATTTGGGAGAGTATGCTGGAATATTTAGGTGGGCCCACAATAATTACAAGAAGAGGAAGACAAAAAAAATAATAATGGTGACAGATTTGAAGGTGCTACACTTCTTGCTTTGAAGGTGGAAGAGGATGCAACCACATCCAAGAAATGCAGGCACTGGGAAAGGGGAAAGGCAAGGGAAGAGGTTCTTTCTTCTCTAGGGCCTCCAGAAGGAATGCAGCCCTGCCGGCCCCATGATTTTAGTCCAGTGAGACCATTTTAGGCTCCAAACTTCCAAACCTGTAAGGTAATATATTTGTATTACTGTAAGACGCTAGGTTTGTGAAAAATTTGTTATATTAGCAAGAAAACACTAATATACTGGGTATCAGATGCACTAGGCTAATTGCTAAGGAAACCAGACAACTATCAATGGTCCCTTCCTCAAGGAGCTCACTCACCCTCTTGTGGGAGGACTGACACCTGACCATCACTCCAGAAACAGGCACTAGGGAAGCAGGACTCTCTAGTTTACAGCTGTAGCTGGTACACATTTTGGTGCTTAATAATTACTTTTTTTTTCTAAATAAACAAGCGAGTGAACAGATGTTGCATACAGATGTAAGTACTAGAACAGAATGATCCATAAGAGCTACGGCATCACAAAGGAGGAAATAGTGAGTTCAGAGAAAACAGTTAGGTTGAGCCAAGTCTGAAAGAACAAACCAGTTCAAAAGAGAAAGTACCAAGGCCAATCCAGGCAGAGTGATTGGCACATCTAAAAAGGAATCAAGTCTGTCCAAGGACAAGTAAGCAGGCTGCAAGGCTGGGGAAGGGCCTGAAGCAGGGAGTGCAAGCTGACAACCATATCAGCCGGCAAGTGGGCATTGCTTGGTTTTACAGTGTTAAGAATTCTGATTTAATTGTCCATGTGTAATAACCAGGAGGTTTCATGTAAATTCCAGGTTTCCAGCAACCCTTCAAAGGGCCCTACACTGGGCTCCATCTCCCACAAAACGAATGGCTACCAGAGTGAGTCACAGATGCTCCTTCAGATGGAGCCAATGGCCCCCAGTTTGCCATAGCCTCACCTACCTTGCATTTTGCCTGCCAGCCTCTGGAAGACATCTGGGCCTCTGGCATAGAGATTTTGGAGTGGAATTGGGCCTGATCAAAGAGGACTATAAGAGTTTGGGACATTATCCAATAGGTAGTGAAGACCTAATACTCTGTTTGAAGCCACTGTCATGCATTATTCATTTACTAGAGGCCTGGTGCATGAAATTTGTGCACGGGTAGGGTCCCTAGGTCTGACCTGTGATCAAGGCTGATCGGTGCCTTCCGGCCTGACCAGGGCCTTTCTTAGTTATATGCCACCCCTTGGTGGTCAGTGCATGTCACAGCGAACAGTTGAACTCCTGGTCTGTCAAACTCCCAAGGGGACAATTTGCATATCAACCTTTTATTATATTAATGCTATGAATGCTACTATCATTCTCCCTATTTTATAGGTAAATAAAATGAAGCTTAGGTAACTTAAGTAACTTTATCCAAGGTCACATGGGCTAGGGCAGTGGTCAGAGCAAAGTCATTAGTCAACAGAGCCAAATATCAACAGTACAATGATTGAAATTTCTTTTGAGAGCCAACTTTTTTAAACTTAAACTTCTTCTATCGCCACTTCTTCAAAATAGACTCTCCTAGGCTGTGTTATTTTGTGGAAGAGCCATACTCAAGGGGCCAAAGAGCTGCATGTGGCTTGCGAGCCGCAGTTTGATGACCATGGGGCTAAGGCTTCAAACCCAGAGAGACCAATTCCGAAACAAAGGCCCCTAACCCTATACAATACTCATGCATTCTGACATGTATTTTAGAAAGAGAATGCCAATAAATAAATCTGGTTAATTCTACATCTGTAATAAGATAGCTCCCTTTCCCATTTGTCTAAAAGGCTACAGACATTGCCCAGCACGTCCCTCAAGCCTGGGTTACCCCTCATTCTGGTTCATCCTCATGTTGTAAGAAGAACCACTGGCCTCTCTCTCTTTCCTTCCAGCTCCATAACATTCACATCTCGTTAGGAATGCCACAGCCCTGGAATATAATCACACCCAATTCCTTACAAAGTCTACTTCTAATGATACCACCCCACCCATGCATCCTCTCATAGGGTCTTAGACAAGGTTGTCAGGGGAGGGCAGTTAGGGACAATCAGGCTGGCAGAGGAGCAGTCAGGTGTCAATCAGGCTGGCAGGGGAGTGGTTAGGGGGTGATCAGACTGGCAGGCAGAAGTGGTTAGAGGCAATCAGGCAGGCAGGCGAGCAATTGGGAGGGCCTAAACAGGCAGTCAGACATCCCCCGAGGGCTCCCAGATTGGAGAAGGTGCAGGCTGGGCTGAGGGACACTCCCACCGCCCCTGCACGAATTTCATGCACCGGGCCTCTAGTGTGTGTGTGTGTGTGTGTGTATTTTAAGTAGATGTTTTTATAAGTAGAAGTCATGATGCTACTCATTTAGCCCCTTTTTTGCCAAGATCTATCTGTTTAAATAAAATAATGGCATAACACATTTAAATGCCCCTAAACAGAAACCCATAGGTTTTTCTTAATGAATTACTTTTAAACCAAGAGAAAGAAAATCCCCCATCAAGGAAATCTACAAATAAGTTACATGTACTAACATTTTGGGGGTAATAGACTCAAACCAGATCTCATTCTTTGGAGTGGTTTGAGGGCCAAAAAGCTAACTCCTGGGTCCAGCCCTTAGCTTTCAATGTCCATAACAAACACGAATACAGCCAATGAACAAGCAAAAACTATGGTAAAGATGAAGATTATCACTCTCTTCCTTTTGTTGCTAGTTGCCTGGTTAATGCACACATCTCATGCCTGTGTTCATGCAGCAATGTGCCTCTCGTCCCACAAGAAACTGCGCTACCACTGATGCTCCTTCCCCTGATGGACCCATGAAGATTTTATAAGCTCTCTCTAGATCTAAGCATTAACCACACTAATGCACCCACACTGTTTTCAAACTTTCTAAAACTACAAATATGTACTCACATTTATACCTGCAAAATAAACATGGGCTTCAAGAACTTGATGACACAAAAATCTCTCAGAAACTACTGAAAACTTATAAGCAACAAATGCCTCCTACTATTCCTGAGTTCATGACAAATGTCTGATTGGTATGGAAACTTCCAGATGACAAAAAATAAATATGCAAATGAATAACATAAAAATAAACAGATGCAGAGTTTAAGGCATGAAGTAGAAAAGAGGCCACCAATTCAAGGTGCTATATACAGGTTCACCATATTGGGGATATCATTATGATGATTATTTTCTAACACAGCTTCCATATATATTTGGAGCTCAACAAGTGCTGATATATGTACTAACTACACAGAGCATGTCATGTAATCTTTACAACAATCACCATGGGTATATATTATCACCCCTGTTTTCCACAGGAAAAACCTTGGGCAATTTAAAGACCCATAGTGCTCTTTAAAATTATACCAAAGACTGTGGACGTTATGAGTGGGCAGGGAAGGAAGTCAGAAGGTAGGGAAGAGTCAAATTAAAATGGCAGAATGACCTGTTGGAAGTCGTCAAAGACATGATTCCCTAGATCCTGAGATGACCTCCACACGCCATCTTCCAGGAACTCCCATGTGTAATGTGCCTAGTGAAGGCACCGCAAATAGAGGTGCACTGTGGTGAGTGATACTCTTTGTGGGGGGCAGCGGGGGAAGTAATAGAGAGACACAGCATTAGATAAGTTAGTGGAAACCTCTGCCTCTCCCTTTGCTTTAACCTCCCGAAAACATGTTGAACTCTGAAGTCAGGCATTGCTATTTATAACAGCCAACAAGCTTAGGGAACAAGAGGGCACCGGGTAAGTCGCTTTCTAGTCATCAGCCCAAGGGCACAGCCCTGCCCTGACTGTTACCCCTGCAACCCAACATAGCCCCTCCCAGGAACAATGTACCGGGACTTTGTGTGCTGTTTAGGTTCACTTGACTTACTGGCATCTCTGGATTATTGATCCCGTATAGGGCAGCTTCCTTTGTCCTATATCCTTTTGCCTTGTTGCTTCAGGAAGCCCTGTGAAGGGTTTTGGATGCTCATATCTTTGCTCCATTCTAAGCTCCTGGGCCCTGCCATGGCACTGGCCTTGTTTCCTGTTCTCCTTTGCTCCCAGTCCTGGCTACCTCGGGATTACAGCAACCCAAGAAGTGCTATACGATGGCCACTCCTAATAAGTAATGCTGCTTCAGGTTTTCTTTCTGAGTTTACCAGGTTTTCTGGATTAAAGACTCAGTGATGAGCTAATATCCTTGTGACTTTAAGGAAAGTTATAGCACACGTCTATGAAGCAACAATGAATCTACACCTCTGGAGGCTTTTAGTAAAAAAAATGTGTAAACCCTGGACTGTGTGCCTCAGTGATTAAGAGCGGATCAAGGGGTCGTGGCTTTGATTCTCATGTCAGTATTTCTCCCCACTTCCTGCTTCCTCTTTCCCTCCTTCCTCCCTTCCACTCTCTCTAAAAAATCAATGGAAAAAATAATTCCAATGAGGATTAAATGTGTGTGTGTGTGTGTGTGTGTGTGATGATTATTTCAGGTTTTCAAGATAGCTCATCAGAGATTACCAACCAACCTTTCAGAAGCACATCGCTTTAACTTTTTCACAGGTTCAATAGTAGCTTCTCAGAGCTTGAAGAGACAGATCATTTGTTTAATGCAGGCCTCTCCACCAAGGCAGCTATGATTAGCTATTTCTTCAAACATAAGGGTTTTTTTTAATATATTTTATTGATTTTTTACAGAGAGGAAGGGAGAGGGATAGAAAGTCAGAAACTTCGATGAGAGAGAGACATTGATCAGCCGTCTCCTGCACGCCCCACACTGGAGATGTGCCCACAAGCAAGATACATGCCCCCGACCGGAATCGAACCTGGGACCTTTCAGTCCGCAGGCCAACGCTCTATCCACTGAGCCAAACCAGTGTCGGCTAACATAAGTTATCTTTAACCAGGAGTCTGCATGTCTCCTTCCTAGAGTTGCTTTCCTCCAACATGGAGTGGTGACTCTCTGTGGACTCATCTTTGTCTGCAACAACACTCGAACAGTTCCAGCTCCTGTCATTTGTCTGTCAGGGTTTCCTCATTCCTCTCCCGTGAAGAGCTTTCTGGCCCCTTCTTATTTTCAACTGTGGAGTGTGCATATGCATTTTATATAATTCTTGTGGATTTGATGTCTGGAGAGAAAAGATACAGCATTTTCCTAGCCCACCCTATTTAAACTGGAAGTTATCTTCAAATCTCTGTATGCCGAGTATTTGGGAATGCTATATAATATTACATTATCACACAGTTGGATTTTCTAGAAAATTTTCCCTTACATTTAATCCAAATTCAATTTCCATTAAACTCTACTCACTTGGCCCCAAATCTTTCCTTTATTTCTGTAATAAATACCGTATATCTAACTTAAAGATAACTTCATGTTCTCCCTATTATTTCTCTTCTCCAGGCCAAACATATGCAATTGCTTTAAAAAATTCCTGACCAGACATATAGCTCCTTCACCATTTTAGTTGCTGACTACCTTTTGACCTGGTTTTTATATGCAAATCTGTTCCATGTGCTTTTTAACATGGACCTGTAGAACTAAATAGGTGTAGGCAATCTGACCATTACAAGTTCAACAGGACTATTATCTCCCTTTCTTCTGGACAGTCTACTTCCAAAAGCACAATCCAACATCCCCACATCATTCTATAGACACACACTGAGCTATGACAACCCTCCCCTACTTTGTTCTATTCACCAATTATCTCGCTTCCCTGTTCTGTATTGGTGCATTAGTTGGGGAAATCTAAAATCAGGACTTTTATTCACTGCCGTTAGATTTTATATTCAGGCAAAGCTTATAGACAAGGTCAAGAACAAGCATGCTATACTACTAACTAGTTCCCCTTCCGCATCTCCTATCCCCACTACTTACAAACATTTAGGGAGAAGAGAACTCCATTTCAGGAACGTTACTCATATACTTTCACTGCCTCTGTAGAAACACTGAATAGAGCCATCAACTTGGAAAATCTATTGTCTTTGAGCCTCTGTCTCCTTTAAACATTCTTCCTGGTTGACCGAGTGTCTTTTATCTATGGAGCACCCCTCCCATCACTACCAAGAAGTCAAAACCTACATTCAACTTATTGCACAAACTCAATTATGTTCTCAACAAAATAATTAGGCTTCCTTCTCTTTTTGAACAGAGTGCTGCATTCCTCTGAAGAGATTGGAGTGCTAAAGATAAATCTTTACAAAAGAAATTTTTATGAGGTCTTGAATGGACTTCCACAGGTCTTGTCAGTTTCCAAAGCCACTCCAGCTTTGAGCACAGCCAAGTCAGGTGGCAAGAATACTAACCAGAGCCTGGCCAGGTGGCCCAGTTGGTTGAAGCGTGGTCTCATGATCTCATACACCAAAAGCTTGTGATTCGATTCCCAATCTGGGGACGTACCTAGGTTGTCGGTTGGATCCCCAGCCAGAGTACATAAGGGAGGCAGCTGGTAGATCTTTCTTTCTTGCATCGATGTTCCCCTCTCTCTCCACCCCCTCCCTCCCTCTCCCCTTCCCCCCCCGCCCCCCGTCTCTCTCTCTCTCTCTCTGCCTTCCTCTCTCTAAAAATCAATAAAAAACATATCCTCTGGTGAGGATTTTTTTTAAAAAAGAATACTCACTGGAGCATTAACCCTTTTGACAGCAGCACTCAAAGACCAACCTACATGCACAATAACAGCAATGTCCCTTCCCTGCTGCCTTCCACAAAGTCATAAATTCAAACTTGGAGAGTGTATTATGTTCTTTTAAGTATTAACAAAGAAGGAAAGGCAGTAAAATGATCTCAAAGGGAGACAATGAAGGTCATCTCCCAATAAAAAGGCAGAGCAGCTTGTCCCAGAATATTTCCCTGAGCATATTTTTACACTGCTGCTCCACATTTAAACTTTGTCTTTTAATGCAAAAAATTCTCCAAAGGTCAAGTTCAAGTTAGGTATTCAAAGACAAAAAGAAATAATTATCTGATGAATTCAATTAGCTATCCTATATAATTAAGACTCCCTGAACTTTTTTCAGGTAGTTTTTCTGAAGGTCATTCTCTGCATAATTTCCAAAACTTTCCATTTCCTTTTAGCTGAGAAATGTGTTGTTTTGAAAAGAACCTTATGGATATAATATCAAAGATTTTCCTTACACTGCTTTGAGGGAGGGGAGAACTTTTACTGCTACCTTTTAATTTTCCCCCACTGTAAGGGTTGTGCTTAAATAGCCTATTAAGCTGTTTATTATATGTGGGAAGGGCACTGGATGAATGATTGTTTCCACATTGCTACGAGCCGATCATAAATCTAAAAGTTAACAAGAAAAACTAAATCAACTATAAACAACCGAGTCATGTTAAAAGAGTCAAAATGATATTTCACTTGCTAGTTATGGGCGTGTTGATCTGATCCTACACTTTGGGAAATAGTGAAGTTAATACTATGAAACAATAATGAGGGCTGTTGATTTCATCGCTTGCTAAACATTTTAGCATAAACCTTAATTTTGGCTGTCCAACCTGAAACATAATATGAGACTATTTGGACAGTTCATTTTCCTCCTTTTGTACAATGGAAAAAAATTTAAATGCTTGGGCATAAAAAGCGTTATTATTAAAAAGAGAAAAAAATGGGAGGCGGGGGGACCTAGTAAATGCCTTAAATAAAAATGACTGCTGTGCAGACATAAGCCTTATTAACTGCTCCTTGGCATCATGGTTATTTATGTAAAAGTCTTTATTGACAACATAAATCCACCATTTCATTATTATTTGCTGCCAATACAATGAAATACAAGAAAATAAGGAATTCATTTCAGATTTATAACTAATGAGACACCAAAGGTTATTTAAAAACACTTGTGGCATCTCTAAACTGCTTTAAACGCAACTTTAGACATAAAAACAAACCCAGTGCAGCATTCTCTATCCTTAATCTCAGCTGCTTTATTAAGAAAAAGAAAAAAAAAGATAAACAAGAGACTTATGAGCCTCCAGAGATTGACACAATTTACAACAGTTACACCGAACCCATAAAGTGAGGAGAACTGAGAAGCAGATGGAAGAAAATGAAACTTGCTTGAAGTAAATGTTCAAGCCACTGAGAAGATGAAGTTATCTAGCAACTGTCTTTAGAACCGTTTGTATGTGCTCTTTTCATTAAACAGGCCTGGGCACTGGAGTGCTTTCATGATTTAAAGACTATTAATAAAACATTCATAGAGAACGAAAACAAACATCCACTGACACATACACGGATGCCCACCTGTCACACAATATTTTTTGTCCATTTCCACTTACTGAAACTCCATTGCCAGAGGTTTTCTAAAGCAGAAGACCAGTGTTACATACCAGGTGAAGGAACTGAAACTAGGTGTGGGACCTTTTCTAATCTCCAGCCCTGGAATACAACACCAAAGATTTAATTCCACGGAGATGCCACTGTGCTAGGGTATCAGTTATTTGGGTTTTTAGTCTCTGCTCCAATGGTCTTTTCCTGATACTCCAATATATGGTGATAAATGTCTCCTTAATTTGCACAACAGTTTTCAATTGCCCTCCTGGGAGACCACCTTGAAGGAGCGAGTAAAAGGTTTAGTCATGGTTTCTATTTTTCTATTTGAATCAATACACTCTAGTTAAATGGACAATTAATAGGTCACTTCCAAAATAGTAGTGTATCAGTCCTGGTTAATAAACAATCCCCACAGTTGATAATGGGCCCTATGTATTCAGCAAGTCCTGCATGCACTCAGCTCATCCACTAAATCCCCTTTCAGGTGGACAGGGTTATATGGGAAGATGAGCTAGAATGAGTCTATAAAAGTCAGTTTCATTCACTGCTTTATTTTTCCAGTCAAGTGCCTTAAAGGGTGTCCAGAAATTCACTTGGAATGTGAGACAGGAGAAAAGACTGGCCCACAGAGCCTGGCTTTATGACCATACAAAAGGGCAACTGACCCTTGCCCAAGCCTTTTCCATGTGAAACGATTCCTAAAGTTCATCCGCACAGTGAAAAATCGTGGTGAGGTCGCGTGTGGATGAGTCAAGTGAAAGTGACGATTGGTCACGGGTCTGTCGCTCATTGTGGCTGGGTCCCAGCCATGTAAAGTGCTCTGTGGGAAAGTGTCGGCCCCCTAAAGAGCCGCTCAGAAGCTTGCAGCTCATTAAACGGCCAGCATTTGCTGCCTCACTTGTCAGGAATTATTCTGTTGAGCAAGGGCTCTGCTGAAACATTCATAAAAACACACGCAGAGAGGCGGCGGGGATCTGAATTCAACCATGATGGAGCTCTGGCTTTGGCCTGACTCAACTCTTAGTTCACTTTTCACCCGACAGAGTGGTTAACCTGCATCAATGTTTATCGTGGGCAGCTGAAATAAATGCACTCCTCCACTGGACTTCTTTATCATAAACTCGAATTCTCTGCCTCCAGATTCTACCTAGTTTAGTGATCTAAGACCAAGGTGAACTTGATTGACTTTCAGTGAGCCATTTTTCCTTTGCGTGTGTGTGCACACTCTGCTAAGTTTTTGAAAGCTGGCATTCTCGCTCCACCCCTGAAATTGATTGAAATTTTGTAATGCTTGAAGACAAGTTCTCCTGCAAATATCTTATGAGACTGTTGGTTTCCTTCAAGATCTCGAAGAGAAGGAATTTATTTCTTTTAACAATCTTAAGGATTTTTAATTATTTTCTATGGACACCTAGTGACTCTCTGTGTCACATTTTAAGCTGAATGGAAATTTTGCACAGCACAGTTTCTTAGCCTTCCTCTTTCTCTTCTTTAAATGGGTATTGCTACACATTTCAGAATGAGCCAAACTGGTTCCTCTGAGATCTTTTATATCAAATGGAAAACAAGTCCCTTTCCTTGGAGTGTCAGCCCTGGGTTTCAATGCCATTAGAAACTGCTCACAATTGCTCAGTGTGCTGAGGTTTGATAAATCTCTGGGAGCCTCCTGAATAGGATCGCTGTGATTTTTAGTGAGGAATTAGCTCCTTGCCATTGCATTACCAATTGGTTTTCCAGAGCACATTAAATCCTGCTGCTTCGGTTTACAGAATAACTGAGGCATTGCTGATGAGGCATAAAAACTTACTTGGAAAAACAGTGGGGGATGCAGGGCGCCGACAGGACCCACCGCAGCAGGCTGAGTAGAATGGCGGGGCAGTCAGGAAAAAAGGCTTGGAAGGCGCTGCAGAGAAAGCATTGATATCACTCATTAGCCATTTCTTTTAGACAATATTAAAAATTCCAGTTTCCCAAAAGTCACTGAGTAAAAGCCCTTCATTTCCCAAGCCTTTCCTTAGTTATTCCTTTTACTGAATTTAAAGTAGCCCTTCTCTGTCAAAGATCCTGCCAAATAATTTAATCAAGACTTGGAAGATGTGGTGAAAAGACTGGAGTGATCAAAACCAAATGTAACAGTTTATTTCTGTGTAGTCATAATTGTAAATAGTATATATCAGGCAGCAAACATCCCTTTATTTAAAAGATCCTAGAGCAACACTATCCAAGAGAACTATCTGTAGTGATGGAAATGTCCTGTAGCATCACTGTCCAATATGCACTTGCCATAGAGGGCTTCTGGGCACTGGAAATGCAGCTAGTATGCCTGGGAATTCTTCACTAAACTATATTAGGTTTAAGTAGGCTCACTGGGTTTGGAGCTATCATATGGAATAGCACAGCTCTACTAGTAGATATAATACTGGCCCAGAAACAATCTGAATGTTGAGTTTAACTTTTAAAAGAGATTATACTACTCTAACCTAATTTCAGAAGGTTCTATGAAATATGTAGTTGGATTCCAAAGTTGATAATAGTTAATTTATATATAATAAATTATAGAATCTGAGCAATTCCACAACAAAAAAAAGTGGTGTTTTTCCTGGATCGCTTTTTCATGTGTAAAAGTGTATGAGAAGAGTAATAATGTTTAATCACAAGAGAAATCTAGTTAACTTGAAAGCATTCGTGTTTATAGTATAGTGAGTTGCCATATAATTCTGTTCTGCTCATTTTATTGAACTGTGTGCTGTTCCTAATATATTCAATACATATGCATGGGTTAGTTGTCGTTATACTTATAAATATAGAAATTTTAAATTCTGTTTCTCAGTAGATGAAAAATACCTATAAAGGATATCATAGAACATTAATAGCTCTTTTTTGCTGAGCACTTATTATATGCCAGCTATTGGTTAAGTACCTTAAATATGTCATAGTCTTTAGTATAAATGTAAATATGTATGGGATTTCCTGAAGGTGAACAATTTCCTTTTACTAGGGCACACCCAGCAGAATGCCTGGCACACTCTAAATAGTCAATACATTTTCATTAACTGAATAAATCAGTGGTCAGCAAACTCATTAGTCAACAGAGCCAAATATCAACAGTACAATGACTGAAATTTCTTTTGAGAGCCAAATTTTTTAAACTTAAACTTTTTCTAACACCACTTCTTCAAAACAGACTCACCCAGGCCTTGGTATTTTGTGGAAGAGCCACACTCAAGGGACCTAAGAGCCACATGTGGCTCGTGAGCTGCAGTTTGCTGACCACTGGAATAAATAATCTGCAAATCTAAGAAATAGGAAATCTCCTATTGTCTTACATAAAAAAATGAGGATCAGATGCAGCCCTATGTTCACAGCAGCACAATTTACAATAGCTAAGATTTAGAAATAGCCTAAGTGCCCATCAACAAAGGAGTAGATTAAAAAACTGTGGTACAAAACAAAACACTGTGGTACATCTACACAATGGAATACTAGGCTGCTGTTAAAAAAAGGAACTTTTACCATTTGCAACAGCATGGATGGATTTGGAGAGCAGTATGCCAAGCAAAATAAGCCAGTCGGAGAAAGATAAATATCACATGATCTCACTCATTTGTGGAATATGATGAACAATATAGACTGATGAACAAAAATGAATCCAGAGACAGAGTAGCATCGAATGGACTGTCAAACCTCAGAGAGAAGGCAGGGGAAGGCGAGAGAGGGGATGTAACAGATCAACCAAAGGACTTGTATGCATGCATATTAGCATAACCAATGGACACAGACACTGGGGCATTGGAACCTTTAAAAAAAAATGAGGATCAGGAATTGACCCCATCCCTGTTCCCCTGACACTCCCTGAAATACAGTATCTTCTATAACAGATGACCTTGAAATGTAACACATGACTTCAAAATAAATGTTTTTATTACTCTCCCTTTATACCCAATGGCACCTGAATCACATCCAGCATGGCCAATGGTAAACCTGAGGAGGAATGGTGAAGGATTAAAGAACACAGACAAAAGAATGCAGTTGGGGCCAGGTGGAATACTATCTTGGATGGAGAGCAATGCCTCAGCCTATAAGCCAAGTCTTTATTTTATTTGTCTAAAGGGGAAACACTCCAACTGTAATATGTAATTTGTACATATCCCATATCATTATTTCAATGGTATAAGTTGCAAAGCAAAGGTGCGGTCAAGATGTTTACAATGTCCTTGTGAGTTTCGAATCTACTTACTTACATGCACCTGAGAACTCTATCAAGCTTTGTTTTAGTAGCACTTGCTGCACCACATCACTCAGCCACATGGGACCACAGGTTTGGACTATAAGGTCCAGCTTACAACCATAGCCTTTGGCTATAACTGTGCTGGGAGGACTTTGCCCTCCAAGCTGGGACCTGCACATGCTTTACCACTACAGGACTGTGCCCTCTCATTAATCCAAGGCTTGAACCTGTCCAAACACTGTAGTAGCTCTCCTCAGGCATCTCTTTTTTCAATTATAGTAAAAATTATTTTGATACAAATATATACCTTCTTTTAAGAACACAGTAATTTCAGACTTATATTTTAATTAACTGGTGAGCATGTGTTTATTTTCACCAGTGCTTTTGAAGGCTATATATATATGGCTAATATGCTAAGTGTCTTACCATCCGACCAGTTGCTATGATGCACACTGACCACCGGGGCAGACACTCAATGCAGGAGCTGCTGTGACACACAGTGGCCATTTATAGAGAAACAGCCCTCTGGACCTGGCACCAACAAAGCAACACTTGGCTTCCCCTAAGTGGGACACAGGCTCCACCACCACCCCAGAGCAACAGCCCACCAAATCACAGCCAACACTGCCAAGACCTCATGGTGCAAAATGCAGCCCACAACCCAGTCCAGCCCAGAAACTGTCACTGTGGGCACTCGGTAATGACGTCACATAGCAATGCCCTGCTTCCTCTCCCTAGCGACTAGCCTCCTTGGAGTGTCTTCAGCCCAAGAATCCAACTTGCTTTATAGCCAGGTGCAAACATTTTACGCTTTAACCAAATGTCTGTGAAACGTTTCCCATGCCTCATCTCATTTGATCCTCACAGAAGTCCTGGAGTAGATAGATAGGAGACTCAGTGGAATCCTATTTTCTTTTCATTAGCTGGAAAACAGAGATTTAGAAAGCTTAGGAAGTTGACCCGACTGAAAAGAAATAAGAAAAGGTAGACCTTGAAAATGACTTCAGGTTTTCTCACTATGCAGAATATAGTCAAACACAGCTGCAGTTAAATATTTTACCTTTTGTTCTCCCTGCATGATCTACAATAATAATCTGCTTTGTGTTGACATTTACTGCCGTATTACTGACAACTACTTGAAAGAGAATTTAGAGTGCTTCCCACGGCTGGAAAAAGTTTAGCTAAATCAGAAAACAGGTCTAATTAAGCAAGTTTATTCTATATCTATAAAAGGCTAAGTTGAGAAAGCTCTTGCTGGCACCAATTGCACACATTTGTTTCGATCTATCATTGTCGATCGTGAATTTGGTTGACACTTCTATTATAGAGAAAGGGCAAATAGTGGTATTTCTTCTAATTAATTTTCTTCCAGTGTTCATGAATCCGTGCACCAGGCCACTAGTATGAGAATAAATCTCTTTCCCTATAAGAATTTTAGTCTCTGGTTCCTTAATGCCTTCAACTTGCAACTTAATTACAAATTCAGGTTTTTTCGATAATATAATGGAAATCAGTCAATATTAATATTTTATTTTTCAATATCTGGATTTTCAAATAAGAAAATGTCTTAATGCTGCTTTGAAAATATGGCAACTAAGCAAAGTATAACAAATATCTATTTGGGGTGTGCAAAAAGTTCAATAAAACTTTAAAAATTTTTTTTTGTAATCCTCTCTTGAGGACATGCTTACTGAGCCACACCAGAAAGGATCTTTGAATTTCATTATCATCAAAAGTTGTTTGGCCCTGGCCAGTGAACTCAGTGGTTAGAGCATTTGCACACCACAGGGTCTCAGTTAAATTCCCAGTTAAGGGCATATACTTGCATTGCTGGTTCATTCCCTGTCCCCAGTCAGGGCACATGCAAGCGGCAACTAGTCGATGTGTCTCTCACATCCATTTTTTTTTCTCTTTCTCCCTACCTCCCTACTTCTCTCCTTCTAACTACCTCTGAAAAGGAATGGAAAAAATATCTTCATGTGAGGATTAACAAAAAAAAACAAAAAAAACACAACACAAAACCAAAAATGTTGTTCTAATATTGATTATAACACCAACATAGTAATGATAAATCATTTTATTTAAATTTAACATCTTAGCCGAAACCAGTTTGGCTCAGTGGATAGAGTGTTGGCCTGGGGACTGAAAGGTTCCAGGTTCAATTCCGGTCAAGGGCATGTATCTTCGTTGTGGGCACATCCCCAGTAGGGGGCGTGCAGGAGGCAGCTTATCGATGTCTCTCTCTCATCGATGTTTCTGGCTCTCTATCCCTCTCCTTTCCTCTCTGTAAAAAATCAATAAAATATATTTAAATAAATAAATTTAACATCTTAAATTATATTACAAGAGCATGACATTATTTAGGCAGAGTTTCTATGACTATATCAAGTACTAAGAAAAATGGAAATATATTCTGTGCATAAAACTTGCCTCATTGTGTTTATTCTCAAGCATTTCTGTTAGCTAAGTTATTCCATCTCCAAAGTAAACATTCCATAGATAATTAAGTTAGGGCTATTGTGTTATTTGCCATTTTAAAAACTGAGATAAACAAAAAAGATTAAGCAATGTTGCATTTACATATTTATATACAATTAACATTTATCATGACAACTAGAAATACATAAAAATATTTTTGCTCAATATAAATTACTACTAACACCATTGAAATAATGATGTGGGATATGTACAAATTACAAATTTTCCTACTGTAGTCAACAGCTTTCTCAGGCTAACCCTAAAGCCCTAAAACTGAAAAAATAAAGGGTAAAAAAATGAATGGTTCATTTTAGACAAATGATCAATTCATTTGTGATCAATGAGATTCTGAGATTTATTTCTTAGTGTTAAATTTAGCCAGGAAAAGGGTTGTGATTGAGAAGTTTGTTATATTGCAGTGTATTACCCTCTTGGTAAAGTGAAGCTGTAATCAACATGACATGCTATCTTCAGTGACAACTCTAGTGGCTTAAGAACCACCTGTTACATAACCAGGCTTAAAGTCCTATTGTGAGAAATTTCTTCACCATTTTAAATCACCTCTTTAGCACATACATCGACACAGGAGATTAGTCAATTTCTGGTTTCTATACACAAATACACCTCGTTTAAGCTGGTTTATTCGAAAATCACTGTGAAATTCCAATTAAGTGCTCCATTTTTTTTTTTTACATGCTCCTACTTAGACATTGCCAGTCCAGCCGAGCATGTCATTGCAGGCGTGTTGAATGGTGTTAGGAAATAACCATTTAAAGTAATGCAATGCATTGGAAAATATATATTATAATTTAAAATAGTCGCAAGCCACATTTTTTTTAAAACAATGAGCAGAAAAAAGGAAACTCAAGTGTGATAAAAACCAAGTGACAAGTTGGCAGATGTGTTAAAACTTTTGTAAGCTATTAGGAACTGCTTTGAAGATGATTTCATCCTGGATTATATGCATTTCGAAACCCATCAATGCATTCTAGATGCAGTCACTGTATCATTTATCATGTTAGGAAAATTCATCATAGGCTTACTGAACAATATTTATGAGAATAATATTTAAGGAGTATCTACCATTCGCTATGAATTTAACACATTCTATCTCATGAATTCATTAATATTCAACTTCAAATGGACCTGCGTCTGGAATGTAATGCTGACTGTTCTCAGCAAATTTTTTTAAGTACAATAGAAACATCCATATTTTAGCATAATACTTAGCTATTAGCTATGAAGGATAGCAATTTCATACACAGAGACTGCCAGTTACTCAATAAGATCTGGAGCCCAGAAAATGGACACATCTCCCAAGCTTGCCCTAAGAGAAAAACACATGGCTTTCCTTATAGAAATGATGCACGCTATCAGATTCTACAGCATGGCATTAGGTTCTCTTAGTGCATCACTTCGGGATACTCCCGATTTTCACGATATTGCCAACAAATCTAACTGTAGGAAACTGTTGCTTACAAACCAATGACTTAAAAATTTTGGAACTAAATTGTCTAAAGCCAAGAGACTGAACCACTTATTCACAGAAAACTTCATGAACTTTTCACTTCTTAATCAGATATTCTGACCATTCTGAAGACAAAGAATCCAAATCTCTAACAATGATTTTGAATGTTTAATTAAGATGGGGACTTAGAGCCAAATTAATGATAAAATGGCCTGTTTGTTTTATAACTTAACCAACTAGATGGTTCTTGTGATCTAAGTATCCCACAGCCAAGAAGGGTTAGAATCCTGGCTACAGAGAAATTATTTCCAAAATCCAGTTGACTAGAAAGCAAGCAATAAATTGTTTTTGTTAAGTTCATTCTTCTTTTCTGATGAAGAGGAACAACAGATATCTAAATGGGGGTGAAACACCATTCTTTTTATTGTCAAAGCAAACCGTGGAACTGACTTGAGCTGACATTTCAAAGAAAGCATACTAAAGACCACTAATAAAACCTTCAAATAAATTTCAGGAGCCCACTGCAATGCTACGCCATTTGGGCAGACATTTTAAAAAGGATGAGGAAAAATGTGCAAAGGTCCTGAGATGTTTAAGGCAATCAAAGGGTCAAAAATACCTCTGGGAAGGAATAGGGAATTAAATAATTTCAAAAAGATGGTTTTAATGACCTCCTTCAAGTACTGGGTACATAGGCACTAGGAATAAAAAAAAATCTAAACTTCTGACCTAAAAATAATACATAATTGAACAGATTATCTGAAGTAAAATGAATCCAAAATTGAGGCTGATGAATGGTAACCATCTGTCTTGAATAGTTAAGACCTAAGAAATATCAGTTATCCAATGATGTGTTACTTATTTTATCACACAACCTGTAAATAATTCATTTATGACTAAATGCAAACTTGCCTTTAATCGAAAGAGAAAGCAAGTTAATTAAATTCATCCTTGACCTTTCTGCTTACCAGAAAACAACAGAAATCAGCATTTTTTCCCTCAAGTATTTCAGAAATAGAAAAACAAAGGTCATGAGAAGTTAAATCACCTGCAGTGTCTACTTGTTTGATTTGGACTTTTAATTCCGTGCAAATAATATTTATTGCAAATCTATCAAGTGCCACATAATTCACTGTGTGTTGGGACTAAAAAGATGGATAGTTTCTCTCCCTGGAAGAATTTCTATTGTTTAAGTTTCTTTATCTTACATATTTTAAATCCACTGGTCAAATAAATAACATTTACATTTCTCCATGATCCAAATTAAATGTTGTTTTGCCAACTATGAGGCATTCCTCAAGGAGATGAGATCTAAAAAATTCATACTGTATGCTTTCCTAACCAGTGGTTTTCAACCCTAATACACATTAGAATTACCTGCACTACTTTCCAAAGACACATATACCCAAGCCCCAGATCAACTGGATTAAATCAAGCTGGCTAGGAGTGGAACCCTAGCACAGCATTTTTTCAAAAGCTGCACAATGATTATAATGTATAGTCAGGATGAAACCACTGAAAAAACACACAAAACAATGCCTTTTCTCCTACCTTTATTATATAATATGAGATCAACTCTAAAAAGAAAGGTAGAGAGATAGAAAGAGAAGAAGAGAGAGAGAACATATAAAAAGCAGCAGCATGATCCAGACTTCCACCGAAATACAGCATCAAGTTTAAAAAAAAGAAAAGAATATTGTTAGGAAGTCTTTGTCAAAGAAGGCTTTAAGCAGGAAAAACATCTTAATCTGGACCTTGATTTGGAAGGTATTTAGAATATCAAAAGAAAAAAAGAATGCATTCCAGGAAGGAAAGGTGGCATGGACAAAAGGAAAGAGGGCAAGGATGGTGGTGCCACATGGTAGAGGTTAGGCAGACCTCAAAGGTGTGAACATTAAGCAATGTGGTTGGAGGAGCTAAATGCAGATGTTGGAATTAAGGTCTTAAAGAACAGATTGAATATTTTTATTTGAGCTGATAATTAGATGGGGATGATTAAGCTTTTGTGAGAAGCTTGGTAATAGGATGAAAGCTGTATTTTAGAAAATTTCACCTGGCAGTAGTGAATGGATATAGTGGAATAAGGAGGAACTAAATGGGAGGATCCCACTGCCCTAACAATTTGCTGTAGCAATAGGCAATGACATGCCCACTACCATCTTCTCCTATATCCTAACAAAACCAACAGGTGGGTGGGGTCTGGCTTCTGCTCAACCTGTGAACCTCTAGCTCATTGCAGTAATCCAAAATGGTCACTACCTCTGCTGCTCTCCCTTCAAGGACTCTCCATAAGACCTCTTGAAAAAATGAGCTTGACAGGCTGGTGTGGCGCAGTGGTTGAGCATGACCCATGAACCGAGAAGTCACTGGTTCGATTCCTGGTCAGGGCACATGTTGGGTTGAGGGCTTAATCCCCAGTAGGAGGACTGCAGAAGGCAGCCTATTAATGATATTTCTCTCCCATCAATGTTTCTCTCTATCCCTCTCACTTCCTCTCTCTGTAAAAATCAATAAAAACACATTTTTAAATGAACTAAATTTGAGAAAATCCTTTGTTCTTTTTATTATAAAGTTGATGTCACCGAAGAGAATACCATAACAGAATAGTGTCCGTAGCTCTCAAAACTCTAAAAGCCTCAATGAAGACTCCTTGAGCTCCCAGCTATCCCAGTCCCAGCAGGAATAAGGTTCAAAAGTGGTTCTCCTGATTTTGTTCTGTAGCAGGTTTTAAAGGGCCAAAATTATTTGGCACTGCTCCCCCTGAGAGGAGGGGTCTATTTCCCATTCTCTTTTATTTGAGGTAGTCTTGTTGCCTTGCTTGACCATGTAAAAGAAGTGACAGTCAACTTCTAAGGCTGTCATAAGAAGCCTTGAGTTACAGCCTGGGTTTCTTGCAATGTGCTCTTATAAATCTCCCTTTCAGAATCAGGCACCACCGAAAACGGTTTGGCTCAGTGGATAGAGCATTGGCCGGCCAACTGAAGAGTCCCAGGTTCGATTTCGGTCAAGGGCACATCCCCAGTGGGGGTTGTGCAGGAGACAGCTGGTGGATGTTTCTCTCTCATTGATGTTTCTAACTCTCTATCTCTCTACCTTCCTCTCTGTAAAAAAAAAAGTCAATAAAATATATTAAATAATAATAATAAAAGAATCCAGGCACCATGCTATAAGAAACTCAAAACACTTGGAAAGTCTGAGTGTGGGTGTTGGAACAGCTCCAGGTGAGCACCCAGTGAACAGCCAGCACCTCTGTCAGCCACATGAGTGGCCCTCTCAGACATCCAGCCAGTGGAGCCGTTAGATGACTGCAGCCCCACCTGACATCAAACTGCAATGAGAATCAAAGGGAGAACCATCCAGTTGAGCCCAACCCACAAAAATGAGAGAGAAAATGATAAATTGTTCCTTAAAACATCTAAGTTTGGAGATGATTCCTTACACAGCAATACCCCTTTACAAACGTTTTACTTATGGCAAAATGACGGAAAGGCGTCTTCCACATCTCCCCCTGCATGTTATACATGGGCTTTCGATATGTGTAATTTTTTACATGTGTATTTGAAAGTCAAATGTTGATCCTAACATCAATTCTCATTTTGAAATGAAGAAGCAGAGGTTCAAGGGGATTACATGAATTGCTTGGGATTGCATGATCAGTGATATAAAGACTTTGATGTGAATCTAGGCTATAAAATTAAAGAAGCTCTGCTAAAACTAGTTTAGAAAATATCCAGTATGTTGAAACCTGCCATGATGCTTTGGAGAAAGTGCTGGCAAACTTTTACCGTAAAGTGTCAGAGAGCAGATAAATTAGGCTCTGCATGCCATACAGTATTTGCTGCAACGATCAATGTGTAATGCAAAAGCACCTATAGGAAATATATAGGCAAAGAGGAGTTATTGTTCCTGCTTTGAAGAATCAGACTGTCTTTTGGCTTCACACCCAATATAACTGTAGAATTGGTTCAACACACCTAAACTCAATCCAGCTTGAGGTTAGTCTATTAAAAATCTTTGCCAGCAGTCATGATCTTTATTCTCTTTTAATGTACATAAGTACTATCAAAGAATAGCTTACTAACTCCTTCACATGTTGTATCTAAAGTGCCAGAGATTAGCCCTGATTGGTATGGCTCAGTTGATTGGAGCATCATCCTGTGCACCAAAGGGTCATGGGTTTGATTCCCAGTCAAGGCACATACTCTGGTTTTGGATTCAATCCCTGGTCAGGGCATGTATGGAGGTAACCAATCAATGTGGTTTTTTTTCTTTCTCTCCTTCACCCTTCCTCTTTATTTCACAATCAGTGGAAATATATCCTTAGATGAGGATTAAAAAGAAAATGTCAGAGATTTAAAGTTTTAAAGAACCAGCTTTAACAAAATTAATTTTGCTATCACACAGTGCCTGACCACGTAAAAGAAAAGTGAAACATTTAGTTCTTCTTTAGAATATTTATAAACAAGAAGGCAATTCAATATTCAGCAACATATAAAAAATATTTGAATATTTCTTTCTTTCCTTTTCATAGATGCTTTGTTTCTGAAACAAAAGTCTAAAAACTTACAGAAGCTTTTTGATCTCTGACTTCAGAGAGAATTTTAATACCATAAGTTTACTGTTCACATAACTCACAAAAAAATGTGCCCCTGAAATATTCCCAACTAATAGCTGATTGACAAAATGAATAATGCTATTAAATATAAAATCAGTAGTGATGAGCCGCTCAGCATTGCCAAATCAAATATTGACTGGAGGCTAAAAAAGAATGAAAGGGAGAGATTTCATTAAAAGTGAAAACAATACTGATAGTAAAATAAAATATTTTGGAATAAAATATACAAGGGTCTGGTAAGCATACTATACATTAAGGCAAAAATCCAATTTTTTCACTAAGAGAGTATAAAATAGAAGCATGATCTAATGAAGTCTTAAATAGGAATGCTAACAAGTACTAGTGGTCCTAGATAAAAATCATATTGTTTCTTTGTACAAGTTGCCTTTTTATTCCTAAAAACTCCAGGTGTATATGAATAAAAATATGATATCATGTACTTATTTAAAAACTATGTACATTCACTACCAAAAAAATCACTGTTAATTAAGAAAATCTTTGAGAGTCTTTGTTAATCCATGATTAAGTGGACAAATACTGTACTAAAAGCTACAAATCAAGTCCTCTCAAAAGACAAAATAAGGATTCCAAAATTATGGACAATAACAACAACAGAAACAAGTGGTGGAAAGTAGGTTGAGTGGAAAGTTAATGAATATTTACACCCCTCTCACCCTAACGTAAGGGCACATTTGCTTATATATTTTAAAGATAACCTTCACCTCTATTAAAATTTTCATAGCAAAGAATCTCAAAGCATTATATGAACACATCTATGTTACCCTCTTACTTTCAAGTTGCTACCATTTCTATCATTGTTCAGCAACAACCTAACCATAAAATGTCTTCTTGGAGCAAAAAGAGAACTTTTTTTTGGGAACAAGAACAGGAAGGAGGTGACATGCTCATAGAGGAATTTAACAGAGTCCAATAGACAGCTCTGCTTCCAACATCTGAGCTACATTTATAGCAAACAAATGTAGATAAATCCTTTTAAATTGCCCACAACATATGGCACCCTTCGGCCTCCTGCATGCCACCTTGAACTCTCTGAATCCTAGGTGTATTTCTGCATAATTCTATATGCAATTTTCTAGACATTGAAACCATTCTGAAACTTACCTTCTAGATTCACTCCTGTTTCATTATTAAACCGCAATAGCTTCAATACGTGTTAATAAACTGAGATCCCTTATTGTTCAGGTGAAATAGAGAAGCATAGGTTACGGGTTAGGAAAGGACTAGGTCCTAAAATCAAAGGCAAATTAAATGCTCATAAATTACCCTGTTGTAGTTTCAACTTAGACATTATTCTGTAAGGGCTGTGCCTTAACCAATCAGTACCAGAAGTAAAGGGACTATTAGCCCTATTGATTCTCTTCACTGTAAGAACTCCTGCTTAAACCTGGAGTTTACTTCATGATCCATGTAGAAACTATTAACAGTTAATATAACTCCAAATATATATCAATCAGATTACAAGAAATATTCAGATGTAGTAAGTAATGGTTCAATATTATCTACAAATTCCAACCAAAAAATGGTTGGAATGATAACCTGAGCAAGGAACCACTCGAATGGGTCTCATCATTATTTGGGTTCCTCTCCCTCTTTATCCTGGGTCAGCACTATCACCATTCAAGATGCTATGATTTTAATTTGTCAAAACAAATCTATAGGACAGAGTTAACAAAAAATAAGGGACATACTCTGCTTAAAATAATCAGATCATAAGTTTTCATTTGAACTGGAATCCCCACTTGGAGCACAAATCCATCTCCCTCCTCTCCCAAGTGCCTAACATGTATGAGAAGCTATTTCATTTCACACTTGCAGTGTATCTCAATGAAAGTGGAATAACTACCAACTGGAGTACTAAACATAGGTTTAAGACAGAATCAAGGGTTAATAAATAGTAACTGAGAGTGGAGGGTGGACGAAAAATTTAGAGTGCACATTAAGTACTAATGGTAAGAAACAATCCTAATGGTGCCAGAAAAAAATACTAGGCACCTGGCTCCATTTCTGTACTATACAGTACAATTTACTTAACAAAATTGCTTGGGGGAAAAAAAAAAAAGAAGAAGAACGGTTCAGTTCACCTATCCAGAATAAACATTTGCTTTTTAATTATTTTCAATACAATATAATGAGTAGATTTAATAATGAATAAATTATATTCAAGAAAGTATCTTTATATCAAACATTTTCTAAAATGCTTAAAATAACAAATGTTATTAAAAAGCAAGGCCATTTTTTCTCTTTTGGAGATAACTGATGGCATAACCAAAATAAATTTAAATCTTTCAGCTTTTTACATTTCAAGACTCTCATATACAAAGGGATGAATATTTTCATTTAGCACAAGATTCACCATATAATAACATTAATAATTTTCTGGGTAAGGGTCTCTGATGATTAAGATTTACCTGCAAACCCTCCTGGTGTCCATTAATGAACTATAACAGATCCAAAACTTCTTTTTTAAATATATTTTATTGATTTTTTACAGAGAGGAAGGGAGAGGGATAGGGAGTTAGATGGATGAGAGAGAGACATCAATCAGTTGCCTCCTGCACACCCCCAATTGGGGATGTCCCCGCAATCAAGATACATGCCCTTGACAGGAATCGAACCTGGGATCCCTCAGTCCACAGGCTGACGCTCTATCCACTGAGCCAAACCCGTTTAGGCCCAAAACTTTTTTGTTTTCCCCCAGATCCAACCCCTGGAGGTGACCCTTCTTACTACCTACTATTGTACTAAATACGCCCTCTCAACCCTTGAGGACTGTCCTTTGATTCTTAAAGTTTTTAAACTATTCTATATGAAAAACTTGGCAACGTATAGTTGCCATGTGTTCCTTTTCTTGCACTAAATACTCAGACTTGCAAATTTTTAGAGACAAGGCACTGACAGCTACACCTTTGTCCATGACTGTAAATAAACCAGTGTTACTGTTTAACCTAACCCCGTTTCTTTTATAGGCTCAGATACAAAATCACAACTGATTTATTATTGTGATACATGTAATTGCTTATCCCATTATCCCTCATTAGCTTCTCAAGTTCAGTGAAAGACTAATCTAGGGAATGTGAAGATTTGGGGCAATTTCTTTTTTTTTTCCGCATGTTAACAGATGTTTAAATTGATACTTCAGACTGAAACAATACTAGGAAGTGAAGTCATCATTGTAGAAAAATAATTGGCTTCTTGTGAGGATTAAAGCAGCTAACAATTTAAAAAAAAAAATGCTTGGTGAACCATAAAGCAGTAAGAACATGGAGTAGAAGCTCCACAGAGCAGACAGTTACCTGTTTTGTTCACTGATTATCCCAATGGCCTAGAACAGAGCCTGACACATGCAAGATGGTATCTGCTGAATGAATGAAATATATGGTATAACTAGTAGTGGGTAACAAAAATAATGAAGCAGAAATGAATCCCGTAGGTAAACAGTGTTGCATTTCACCAATGCATTTAAAAAGAACTCGGTGGTTTTCTTATTCAACATTCAGATGGGTGCACTCCACAAATTAAGGTTGAGAAAAAAATGAGTAGTCAATAGGCTGAAATGATTAAAAATCGCATTTTGCAATCCACTCCTAAGTTAGTGGCTAATGGATCAGAACTGTTTGCTCACTGCCTTTTCAGAATGACTGTTCTTTCTGAAAACAGAAGCTTTTCTATGTGCTCTCTACTCTCTATAGAACATAATCACTTTCACCCTCATCTAATTTTCAGGTGAAAAGTAACACTGTTGGTGCTATTTATGACTCCATAATTCTTCACAGTATAAAATAATTCCTATAATATTTGATAAAGCCGGAATCTGTCATTTAAATAAAACTGGACAATGTTAAAAAAAAAAACACTACATTCTTTGTCAAATTATGAAAGTAAATGAACACAAATGCTCCTTTTAAGCAACATATTTGTGGGCACAAATTTACAGGGCCTTAATTTTCTTCTTGAGATATTTTTTTCTAGTTTCAAAAATTAAATGCACTCTTTACAAGAATAATTTTTAGAAATAAAAGATTACTTGTTCAAATGAAAATTAACCTAAGAGAACATAAAATTTTCAATGAAGACTAGATAAAATATTAGAAAAAAACATATGCGTAAACTACATTAGAATACTTCAAAGGAAAATATAAATTCTTATACTCTTAATTATTCCAAAAATTATGTTAGCATTTTGACACTTTTAAAAGCATACAAGGATGAATATGTTCTTGAAAATTGAAAGAATGTAGCTAGGAAACACTTTTCCCCATAAATTGCAATATTCTGAATGAAACAAAAAGGTATATAAAATTATTTTTCAGAGTTATTGACATACCTGTTTTTGATTAGCATTTGGTCTATTTAAATTTAATCTATAAAATCTACAAAGGTTAAAATTAAGTAATTTTCCATTGCTGAGTAGCAAACCATGATCAGAAGCAATATAAGGGCCCTTGGAAAATAACTTTTATGAACATAATGCCAAACCACCAAAAGTTATGCAATCACTACATTTTCTTGAAAATGTTCTTTTTATGAGGCATTATTTACTGACTTTGTCTACCTGAACATGGTTTTATATGTTTCTAATTTTCCTACTACATCAAAAAGAACAGAGTGACCCAAATTTCCAAGGCTTATAAACTTTGCCTTAACTATACTTGTTCCTCTCCCAGAGTGCAAAAAGGCCTCCTAGAATTTAGGTTTCTCCAGGATGTGAATGAGACCGGCGCTCATGTAATTCCATATATCCCATTCCGTTAGCAACCATTTCAAGCTGCACAAGACCAGGGGGCAGGTTCTAAACATGTTCGAGCCTATAAAGTCATTAGCGACCAATTTGATCTGGCAGTTTTACCGGGACAATGCAATCTGCTGAAAAAGCATCTACTCGTCATTCTGGACAAACCCACCGGGATTAAAAGAATGAGTTAAGATCGTCTGAGGACAGGGACCAAAAACATAATTTAATTCAACTGGACCTCAGCTTCTGAAGTCTCTACAAGACTTTTCCCCTTTTAATACTGCCAATTTCGGCTGCCCCCTCCATACACTTTAGCTAATATTTGACTAAATTGCCCATCTTCTTCCTACTCACCCCACTTACGTTTCATGCGGGAATTAAAACCAAACCCCAAACGCCCTTCTTTTGGCAAAATTTCATTTATCGGTGAACTTCCTACTCCAGGTGCCAATTCATTGTTTCCAAACTCCGCACGAAGAAAAAGTCGAGACCGAGGACTTGCCCGCGCTTTGGTGAGCCAAAGCCGAGCTCTGCCCGACGCTCCTTCCCACGATCTTCGCTGAGGCTCTCCAAGGCCCCGACCGTCGCAACCCTTTCAGTGGCAAACGCCCCCGAAGCGCGCCGCGGCGCAGCGCTCCCCATCCAGGAACTCCCCGGCGAGCGGCTCCGCGGCCTCCAGGAAAGGAGAGGGCGGGCCCACACTCTGAACTTGGGAAATCCCGTGAAACTGGAGCCCGGGGACCTAGGGCTCACGCCGGGGTGGCCTCAGGGTTTCTCCCCAAGGCCGGACAATCCCGGTGGCCCGACAAGTGGCAGAGAGAAGAGGAGCGAGTGGGAGCTGGTGGCAGGGGATGCGGAGGAAGGGAGAGGGGTAAAGGGGGGGGGGGTCACCATTAGTGCTGGCTACTCTCCGTACCCCCAAAGTGGCTAGGGGAGCTGTTCTAGGAGGGCTCCGGGCCGGAGCGGGGTCCTGCGCCTCGGGGTCGCAGGGCCCTCCGCGCTAGGGCCCCTCCGCGCAGGGCGCCTCGCCGGCGCGCCCGGACCCCAGGACCCCCGGCGCGGCACTCACCTGGGGCTGACGGCTGGAAGGCACCGTCTCGGTCCCCCGGCGCCCGGCCCGGCAGCCTGGCGCCGTCCGCGGCGGGGCTGAGCACTTGGAAAGCCCACCGCGTGCCGTAGGGCGCCCCGCCGGGGCTGACGGGCTCGGCGGCGGCCGGGCACAGCTTCAGGGGCACGGGGCTGGCGGGCAAGGGCCGGACCTGCGCGCCCGCCGTGGCGGTGGCGGTGGCGGTGGCCGTGGCGAGAGCGGCCGCCGGGCCGTGGGGCGGGGGCGGCGGCAGCCCCGGCGGCGGGGCGCCCCCAGCGCGCAGCAAGTTCTCAATCAGGAAACTCTTGCCCAGATGGCCAAAGCCGGGCGCGGCGGGGCAGCTGAAGAGCGCGGAGGAGGCCACCACGTCCCAGTACGCGCCGGCGTGGGCCGCCAGGGCGCTGGGGAGCATGGTGGCGCCCGCGGACCGGCCGCACGCCCGCCCGCCCGCCTCTCCTCGCGCACCCCGGGGGAAGGAGGAGAGGCCACCGAGGACGCGGTCGACTTGCGACGGTATTATTTATTTGGATCGGGCGTTTCTCTAAAGGGTGGGAGGAGTGAGTGTGGGAGGGGGGAGCTGTGCGCTTTCCTGGCCCTCGGTGTAGGCTCCAGGGGCGCAGGGGGGCGTCCCTCCCGCTTTCCATGCAGATCCGGACCGGATTTTTTTTTTTTTTTAAGAAAGCTGGAAGGTGTGTCCAGCTCATCCATTCATGTCACCCGGCCCACAAAGTGACAGACGCGACCAACAACAATAACGGCAGCCCCAAGAGTCGGAGCTTTGGCAAGGGGTGGGGCCGTTTAGCGGGGAGGAGGTGGGCGTGGAGGCGTCGTGAACGGGGCGCGCTTGGCCCCCTCTCAGGGCCCTGCTCTGGGAGCGGCTCTCGAGAGCCGGAGTAGCTCCTGGGCGTGAAGTCAGTCGCATGCGCGCCAGCGAGGAGCCCCTGTGGTCTGTGGCGGATCTGTGTGCCACCTGTTGGGCAACTTCTGGCTCTCCAGGATGCCACTTCAGGGACCAAGGGACATCCAGGGAAAGAACACGGGGTTGTTAGTGTCTGGAAGGGCAGTAGTTATCAAAGTCCCAAGTGTTACTGAGACTGCTGTGGCAGTACATTTAAACAGTTACCTTTAAAGAATGGGTTGTTTGCATATTAAAATATGGCCCTTCCTTGTTTTAGGATGTGAACCCTGAGGGGAAAAAAGTAAAATCTGCTAAGAAGGACTCTCAGTTACTTAGATGAGCTCAAATTTATTTTTTAATATATTTTATTGATTTTTTTACAGAGAGGAAGGGAGATGGATAGAGAGTTAGAAACATCAATGAGAGAGAGACATCGATCAGCTGCCTCTTACACGTCCCCTATTGGGGATGTGCCCGCAACCAAGGTACATGCCCTTGAAGGGAATCGAACCTGAGACCTTTCAGTCCACAGACTGACACTCTATCCGCTGAGCCAAACCAGTTTCAGCTCAAATTTATTTTTTAAAAAATATAAAATAAAACAAAAACAGCAGCCAATTCTAAACAGTAGCCTTTCACCAAAACCACATTTTAGGGGAAAGTCAGCACTGCCTGCAATGGGTTCTTGGCACCGGAGCCAACCCTTATAAAGGAGTTCCTGGAAATGTATTTCAACCAATAGGATTAAAGCATGCTCTATCCAATCAGAGCTGTGCAGCTCTATTCCCATCCAGCATTTTCACTGACCAATTAGAATGGCTCCATTCTCACAAATCAGGACAGTGCCTTTTGGGCCAATCAAATTGAGAGGATTTGGAAACCTCTTTTGCATGAAGACAGACCAATCAGGAACCACGAGTGGGGGCTTCTGTCTACATAAGTCAGCTCTTCTGTGGCTCAGGGAATCTGTTTTCCCTTTCCACTAAGAATTACTTCCCACTGGCTGAAGCTGAAATACCAAAGATGTTTGACCAGAGCAGAGGGGAGCTGTGTAGCTAGAGAAGGACCTCACAAGGCCTGTACAGCCTTCTGTTTTACAGCCATGCTGCTTCACGATTGAGCTGTAACACTATTGAACTGTTCCATAGCAGTGCTGTTCTGAGAGCTGTGCTGTATCACAGTTGAGTTGTGTGCATTGAATTAAATTTCCTTCTCTGTGACACCTCAAATTGGGGAGTCCTGTTGGTGTTGAATTAGCACCAACTACCATTGGTTAACAAGGATAAAGGAACTTTTTTTAGAGACCTTATAAGAAATTTCTCAGTTGTCAGTATTTCATTTTCTTACTTTTTAATGATTTGATTAATTGCTCAAAATTGGGATAGAGAGGGAGGAGCATTTGATTTCAGAGTTTATATTGAGATTCAACCACTGTTTTCAAGTCATTGCTCACCCTTGTGGCCATCCTGAGCTGTGCCAATATTCAACTACATGTGCGGCCTCTCCAGTTAAGTTTCACAGGGACACTTTGAAGTCTGAAGCCAGACAGAGTCCTGGTTGTGGGGAAGGGAAATGCTGGTGGTTGCAACCATTCATTGTTTTCACACCCAAACCCTACCTTCCAAAGGCTGTAACTTCCTCCACTGGAACTCAGTTACTTTCTTCCACTTTCTGTTATTTTTCTTAGCCTTGTCTTAAAATTGTTCTCTGCTAGTGTCTCCTCTCAGGATTTCGTCATGGCTTCTTGCCTTTTTTATTTCTTTACTATCATTTAAAAGAATCTGGGAAAAGAAGGCAGATAATTAAATTGCTGGCCATGCTAAATGGTTAAAAAAAAACCTTAGCGGTTTTTTACAAATTGAATTCAAGTGCTTTCACCTCTGTTCCCCTCACACTTCCTCTGGTCATTTTCTTACCCATGGCCTTAACCTTTTTACCCCTTGACCATACCTGCCAGACCCTGAGGCATCGGAGTCTTCCACCTTATGCTCCCACCCCTGCTCTAGTTCTATCACACAAGTGCGCCTGGGCTTACCAGAATGGATAGTCTGTGTATGTGTGGTAGTTTCATCTCTGCCTTCAGCCCCGTAGGAGCCCTTCAGGAACAATTAGGATGGAGTATGCTTACATGAAGGACTCTTCCAAGATAAATCCTACCCGAGCACTCAAAAATACGAAGTATTTTTAAGTACTTGGCAATATAAAAATGTTCCTCCATCAAAAAAAAAATTGATTTAGGAATCGCTCCAGAAGAGATGATCTAACAAATTTTGATCTAAAGAACGGGATCTTAGTAGGAGTTGGTTAAATGGCAAATAGTAGATGGTTGGGTCCAAAATCTGGGAAGAAAAGCCACCACTAAGTTCTCCTAAGCAAACATGGTTAGGTCCTCCTCCACAGAGAGCCATGCATGGGAACACTGAATTACTTAGATTACAGTTACTCCCCCGCCCCAAGAAATATGATTATATTTCCATTATTAACAGCCTGCTAAATAGAGACTGGACAGGTTGAGGAAATGTTTGACTTTCCAACCTTTAGAGCTCCTAATTTTGGAAAGTGTCTCTATCAATGGAGTGTTAAAACTGGTACTTTCCATTGCCACTCTCCTGTGCAAATTTAAACAGATTTATTAAGAAGAAGACGTTTTATTGTCAAGATGGCAGATGTCCCCCATTTAAAATCTGTCTGAAATGTTTAGGGTCACCCCCATAATTTTTCTCTTTACCCTAAAAATAATTTGGTCCATAGCTTCAATTTACTTAAAAGCTAGCTGAAGTTGTGAGGCCAAAGATAAATTTCCTTTTAAAAATTCACCTGGCTGATATGTGTTTTATTGACCTTAGTTATGTCCAAAGCTTTTTAAAGATCCATCCTCTACATGTGCTGCTAAGTGGGAGGGACATTGTTTGCAAGGCTGGTATTGTATTAGTTGTATTAATTCACTTATTGATTTAATCAACAGACCTTTACTGAGTATAGTGAGCACTTGTGATCCTGGGAAGATATACTGGAGAGTAGGAAGATCTGGTCCTTACCTTGTAGGCAGACATTCAGAGCCTAGTGAAGGAGAAAAACAAGTAACACCTGAAAAAGGGCTTGTAATGTGGAAGGAACAGTGTGAGAAAACTTCCAGAGGCAGTCTCCCCTAAACTGTGTCTTCCAGTGTGATCAGTGGTCCATGATAGAATGTGTAGTAGTCACCTTTGCAATTAGCAAGGAAAAGAGATATCATATAATCACTGCCATCCCCCTATCCTATAGCCACCATTTATCCAGTGTTCATATAGTCAGCCAGGTATAGTACTAAGCACTTCATAAATATTAACTCATTAATCTTCACAATAACCCTATAAGGTCAATACTGTTATTATGCCAGTGTTACTGTTGGGGCACAGGGAATTTAAGTAGCTTTCCTAAAGCTACACAACTTCCAGAATGATGAGACGGAGATACAGTCCAAGGCTGCATAATTCCAAAGCCTTGGAACCATTAAGTTCAACTGTCACCCTCTTCACCTGATTTGCCATGCAAAATGGTGTCACCTGACCCTGCAAGGGAGACTGAAAAACAAGTATTTCATTTTTCTTTTTTTTTCTTTTTTTTTATATTTTATTGAATTTTTACAGAGAGGAAAGGAGAGGGATAGAGAGTTAGAAACATCAATGAGAGACATCGATCAGCCGCCTCCTGCACGCCCCCTACTGGGGATGTGCCCGCAACCAGGATGCATGCCCTTGACCGGAATCGAACCTGGGACCTTCCAGTCCGCAGGCCGACGCTCTATCCACTGAGCCAAACCGGTTTCGGCAAGTATTTCATTTTTCTTTAGCAGAAGGAGACAGTGAAGATTATAGTCACAGAATAACTGTTGAGTCAGCCAACTTGCCACAGCCAGACAGGAGACAATTGGAGAAATGCAGACACAAAATGGTGTGGAATTTAATAAAATTAATGACAGAAAAATGTATTACAGGGGATAAATATTGCAGTCGTTGAATCTATAGGACTGAAGGATGCAGTTCTCAATTGGGGGTGACCCTCCTCCCTCCCCAGGGGACATTTGGCAATGTCTGGAGATAGATTTGGTCATCACAGTTTGATGGAGGTGGGGGACTTAGTTACTACAAGCCAGGGATGCTGCTAAACATTCTATATTGCACAGGACAGCTCCCACAGCAAAGAATCATCCAGCCTTAAATGACATTAGTGTGGTGGTTGAGAAACCTTGGTTATAGAGCAGTGGTTCTCAACCTGTCTAATGGCACAACCCTTTAATGTGGTTCCTCGTGTTGTGGTGACCCCATCCATAAAATTATTTTCATTGCTACTTCATAACTGTAATTTTGCTACTGTTATGAATCATAATGTAAATATCTGTGTTTTCTGATGGCCTTCGGTGACCCTGATAGTGGTTTTCAGCCTGTGGGTCATAATCCACAAGTTGAGAACTACTGCTGTAGAGCCTAAAAACATCAGAAAACACAGATATTTACATTACAATTCATAACAGTAGCAAAATTACAGTTATGAAGTAGCAACAAAAATAATTTTATGGTTGGGGGTCACCACAACATGAGGAACTGTATTAAAGGGTCATGGCATTAGAAGGATTGAGAATCACTGTTGCAGAGGCTAAGGGAAGAATGTAGGATCACTTCCAGCTTTCTAGTTTAGTGACTGAGCAGGTGCCCATTTATCTAGATGGCAACTTATAAACCCAGAAGCAGGTTTTACATTAAATAGGAACATCTAATTATTTATGAAATCTTTCAAGGAGAATCATGTAGTCAGAAGAGAAACAAGTTGAGACAAATGCTGGGGGATAAAAGAAAGAGAAGCTGAGGAGGAGACTGAAAACAAGCAGTCAAGATTGGAAGATAGGAACCAAGAGAATGGTGTCATGAAAAAGAAGAGGGAGAGTTTCAGAAAGTAGGAATGCCTGCCACATTCTGGTAAAGAACTGCTATATGCTCGGAAGTTTCTTTTTCCAGCTGAACAAAGAGCTACAATGCATTCCCAGCCTCCCTTTCAGGGTGTGTACGGCTGGAAGTGACATATTTTTCCTGTTCTGCCACATGCCCCACACAGCCCTCCACACTCTGCTCTTCAGCTGCCTGACCTAGAGGTCCAGCTGAGGAGATGGTGGAACCACAGATGAAAGGAGCCAAAGTCCCCGAATTACCACCTGGAAGGCCAACAAAGATGAATATTTACATGAGTAGATGATGACATACCCGAAAAATAAACATTCATTAAGCAAGACCATTAAGACAAGGAGTGGGTTTCCACAACATATCCTCACCTGCCTTAATTAATTCAGAAGTGGGCAAAAGTAGGTCTCCAGTTGTTATATAAATAAATAATACAATAATTACTTATACAATAAACAACAATACAAGAATAAACTCTGGTTCAAGTATTCACAACTGGAAACCTACTTTTGCTAGCCCCTGTATACTGATTCTATAAATGCCTCAAACCAAAACAGTAAATTGATTCTTAGGATTTCTACTTCCTTTGTTTCCAGTGAAAAGGCTCTTACCCAAGTCACTAAGAATCAATTTACTGTTTTGGTTTGAGGCATTTATAGAATCAGTATATAAGGGTTAGCAAAAGTAGGTTTCCAGTTGTGAGTACTTGAACCAGAGTTTATTCTTGTATTGTTGCTTATTGTATAAATAATTATTGTATTATTTATTTATATTACAACTAGAAACCTACTTTTGCCCACCTCTGAATTAATTAAGGCAGGTGAGGTAGAAATAAGTTTGGATGATGGATGATCAATAGGAGATAAGGGAGTGTGAAAGTAGAGGTTGAAGAAACAGGAAAAGTTAAAGGGAGTCAGAAGTTAAGAGAAGACATGAATATGCATGTAAGATGAGAGAAAAGACCTTGCAATACTACAGACAGGAGGCAGAAGGGAAAAGAGAGACGGGGTGTTGGACAGAGCAAAGAGAGGAGATAAGCACAGTTAAGATTGTGTGGGGTTTTCCCTCGAGGTAAGCCATTACTCCAGGTTCAAGACCCATCCCTTTGCAGCCTAGTGAGGTTGGGAGTCTGCCTTTCCCAGCAGTTCCCTTATCTTCAGTTAACACCAGATGGTGTTTTAGTTAGCAGAGTAGACATTGTAAGTTATTTTTCACAGCATAAATAAGTGATATTTAGGTGTGGAAGGAGGCATTCTCACCTTTCCATGAAAGCCTATCTATATTCTCCAGAATGGAGCCCTACGGCCTAATTCTGAACCAGACCTCTGTCCCTCACTGACTTAGAGAACTCATTGCACATCCCAGGCCTGAATCACAGTCTCATTTCAAGTGAGTCTTTCATGCGGGGTGTGAACTTGAAAGGGCTGAGAGATGAACATCACTGAGTTTACAGTATAAATAACTCTCTGTAACTGCTTGCACATAAATGGTGAAAACTGTCGTAGAGTTCAGTCTAACACTTGCTTTCACACCTGGTAGTGGGATTATCGGGATGGCTTAGCTATTAGAAGGTGTGGACATTTATGAAAAAGAATGTAATAATTGTGAATGACCAAAGGGGCTCAAGTCATTTTGCTGCAGTGTCTTCATTTTTTGAGAACCACTTTGTCCTATGCCGCGATCTGATCCAGAAAAAGAGCATCTTCACAAACTCAAATGCCTTTAGGGTCAGATTGGTAAAGCCTATTGTGCAGACAGATGTAAAGTAATAGAAACTGTGAGTTAGTTATTAAAGAAGATAGGGGGAGTGGAGAGGAGAGGAGAAAACCTGCTAAGCAGAGCATACACCCAGACCTTTGCTGTCACTAGGCTGGAGAAATAGGCTGGGACCAGGTAGTAGTGCCTTGTATGTAATACTCAGGATTTGGGACTTTGTCCTTAAAGCAATGAGATGTGCTTATATTTGCATTTTAAAAGACCTTGTGGTATGGAAACTGCTAGGATCTGGAGAAGACTGATTGGAGACTATTAAAACTATCTAGATGAAAGATGTTGTAAGTTTGGGCTGGGTTTATGGCCTGATAATGGAAAGAAACAGGAATATTTGAGAGATATCTAGAAGGCGAAATCCATTCTTCTATGAAGTTAGAATCTGAGAACATTATTTCTCCCCTGAGGAACTAGTGTGCTTAATGAGAACTATATAATTCTTTATGTTAGCTGATATGATTGGAATGGCAAGAAGTTGAGCTAATTTTAGAGTTTGATTGCATTAACTCTTTTGGCCTGTATTTGTCTCATCTCTATGCTATCCTTAGTTCACTTTAGATCTTTTATGTTTATCTTGATGTTTTGTTGTATGTGCACCCATTTAGTGTGCCTTCTCTTATAAGTAATAATTACAGAAAACAGTAAATTCTTTTTTATTTTAAATACACATGCTTAGAGTAGTTCCACTAAGAATTGGACTTCTGTAATGGAGTCTGAAGAAGTTCTTCCCTATTCTCTCCTGACCAGCTGAATTCTTCTTCCCTTTGGGAGTCTCTGTGGCTGGTGGAGAGAGAAGCCTTCTCAAAGCCCCTGTAATATGGACTCTGGATGGAGGACTCCAGGATGAACTACTGACCTTTCATTGGCAGCCTCTTCACCTGCTCCAACAATTACACATCTTTAAAAAGAAGATGTGATGCAGAGGAGCTAGGATCAGTTCTTAATTGAAAGGAGAGGATTCAAGAGGACCAGTGTAGCCTTTTTAGTAACCACTGGAAATCTGGCTGGGGCAGGGTTACTCAGGAAGCAACAAATATTTCCCAGTAACTGCTAACTGTAGATTCTCTCCACGGTCCAACACCCACTCAACTCAGAGCTTTGGACAGATTATATTCTAATCCTCCAATTAGAGGGAAAATATTTATTTTAAAGACAAGTAGAGGAATATATTAAGAGTTAGGTACATTCAACTACTTTAATAATCATTATTCAAGTACATTCTATACAATTCTGCAATTAAATATTTTCCCATTCCTTCCAGCCCACCCCATCCCCAAATACTCCTGGGCCTTTGAAATAAATTCTAAAAATTTGGCTTACCTCTGAAAAATTTTTATAAATATGTTCTCGATTTTGATCTGGCAAGACTCATGTTCTCATTGTCCTACTTTTCCCGCACATGTCTTTTCTGGCTGGCCCTGTTGGCTCTTTGTGCATTATTTTGCCATGCCTCAGGCATTGTTTGTCTCCGTGCCCTGCATTCTACCTTCAAGCTCTATTTTACTGACTCTTCTGTAACTGGGAGACTTCCCAGTTTCTTTCCAGGCCATTCAGTTTCTTTGGCATTACTTGCTCATTGATCATTTCTAACCACTTTTCCACTTGTACTGCTTGGCCCAAAGTGAAATGTGAGACCACTGAAAGATTTTGAGGAAATTATTCTGGATGCCGCTGAGCAGCAGTCTTTTCAACCGTTTCTCATTATCTGTGTCCTCAAAGTCACAGGTGCCTCTCATTCATATTGAAATCCTGCAATGTTTTCTTGGTTTGCCCTGAATTACTGCTTTGAACAAAAGGGAGGATGCACATGGCATTATGAATTTTGTCACATTCCCCAATGTTTACACCAAAATAGTCTCTTCAGATGAACATTAGGTTTTTTACATCCACTGCCCAAATCATGAAGTACACACAGAGCCTGTGAAGCTCGCCGGTAAGGCTGTGAATCCAGGCTCTCCGTGGCAAATTTAGATGTGTGAGTGGCCTTGCTTTGGGGGGGTCATTTCTCTGGTGAGAATTTGTCTCATATAAAATATAATAAACATTTTAGGCAAATAAACACAAATTAACCCATAGACATTTTTCTCTAGTTCCCCAGTTCTCTATTGAGTTTCACAGCTTTATTTGGAAACTAGAGTAATATTACACATTTTTCTGAAGTAAGTATTGCTTGACAGAGAGCCACTTAAATTGTGTAATTCTCAAGTGACATTCTCTATGTTTCTCAAATACCATCCCTTTTTCAAGTTTATACATATATTTCACTCTATCAGTTCACCTTCTAATCTCCCCTGGCCCTGTTCCAACACCTCTACTCTAGCTACACTTTCTTCCCTTAACCTAAACACTATGTCTGATCATTCAGCAATGAACTTGTTACATGGCACATGACGTAGATGAATCAGATTGGCCTATAATTTGCATTCCTATGCTATCATTTTTAGTTTCTCTCATTTCTGGAGACTATATGAAATTGGCATTATGTTTTGAGAGTGTTTGTTGAAGACTTTTCTATATAACTTAATAGATCAGGTGTTTGGAGGGGAAGGAAAGATTTAACTACTGATTCAATTTCTTTAAAGATTAAGAATTACTCTGGTTTTCTGTATCTTCCTTGAATTTAGTAAGTTGAATTTCCTAAAAATTTATTAATTTCAAATTTATGCGCAACAAATAAATGTTTCTGTCTACTCTCTGCAGCGTTTCTAATTATATCTCTTTTTTATTCATAATAGTGTTTATTTGTTCTTTTTATGTTTTCTCTTGAATAGTCTTGCTAAAGGTTGTTGATTGATTTTATTAATTTTCACAAGATATCAATTTGGCTTTTTTTAATCCTATTTTATGTTTCTATTTTTGTTAGTTATATTTTTATCCTTTTAATTTTTATTTTCTTTGTGTTTATTCCAGTATACCTTTTTCTAAACTTGGTGATTAAGGGCATAGCTAATTAATTTTGGTTCTTTCTTTATAATGTAAGTATTTAAGTCTAAACTTAAGTACAGTTTATAAATCCCAATATGTTGGCAGACAGTGTTTCACCTTTCAGGAAATGGGGACACCATTCTTCCACACTCATAATAGAATCTTCAAGTTACACTTGACATTTCCCACTCCTGCACACCCATATTCAATCACTCACTAAATTTTGTTGATTTTTGTCTTTTGAAAATTTCTCCAATCTGTTGATTTCACTTTAACACCATCTGACAACACTCTAATCCAAGTCTTGATTATTTTTAGTTGATTTTACCGCAGTAACCACACTAACTTATGTTTTATGAAGACAGAGAGTTTATCCCTTTTTTAAAAAAATATATTTGTGTTGATTTCAGAGAAGAAGGGAGAGGAAAGAGAGATAGAAACATTAATGATGAGAGAGAAACATCTATTGCCTATCTCCTGCATGCCCCACACTGAAGATTGAGCCTGTAACCTGGGCATGTGCCCTGACCAGGAATCAAACTTTGACCTCCTGATTCATAGGCTGACACTCAACCACTAACCACATCGGCAAGGGGTAGGGAAGCTCTTTATCTGTCCTTTGATTCTAAATGACAGAATTTCTGGGTAGAGTAATCTTGGTTATAGATCCTTGCTTTTCATCACTTTGAATATTTTCTGCAACTCCCTTTTGACCTGGAAAGTTTCTGTTGAGAAATCAGCTGACAGTCTTTTGGGAGCTCCCTTGTAAGTAACTGATGGCTTTTCTTTTGTTGTTTTTAAGATTTATATTTATTTTTAACCTTTTCTGTTTTAATTATGATGTGTGTTGGTGTTGGCCTCTTTGGGTTCATCTTTTTTGGGAATCTGTGCATACTGGATTTGTATGTCTATTTACTTCACCAGGTTGGGCATGTTTTCTTTCATTATTTTGTCAAATAGGCTTTCAATTTCTTGTGCACTCTCTTCTTCTGCCTCCTTCCTTCTTCCCAGTCCAGCAATTCTCAACCTTTGGATTGTGACCCTTTCACAGAAGTTGCCTAAGACCATCAGAAAACACATGTTTCCAATGGTCTTAGGAACTGAGACACCACTCCTCTATTAGTCTCCAGGCGGGTCTGCCCACATACAGATACACCCATACGAGTACCCGCTGTGATGACATTATCATGCCAACCCGATCACATAAACCCTGTATAAATACAGGTGTATGTGACAGGGTTGGCACCATAATGTACTTATGTGGACCTGTCACACATGTGTAGAGAGCAGCTACTGTGTAGAAAGCAGCTGCTATCTTGAAAGCAGCTACTCTGTTAAAAGCAACTACTGTGTTGAAGGCAGTGGTATTAGAGGTAAAATGACACTTCATGAATTAAAATTACTGGGTAAATGTAAAATCATCAACTGTAAAATCATCAACCACTGCAAAAAAAATCTGTACCATGAGAACTTAATCTGGATGCTGATCAGTCCTTTTATATTCAGCTGTGGTTGATGTGAATACTGCCCCCTTGTGATAGTAACAGGTATGCTAAAAAAAAACAGCACAGAGAATGGTAAATCATAGGAAACTTTAATGAACCGTATTGACTAAACTATGCCATGTATCATCTTTTGTATTAATAAAGTTATTGTTATATATTATTTTCATTTCAAACCATCCCATGATAATGGATCATATAGAAAAGAACGTTAAGAAAAGAAAATATAGTGAGGATTTTTTACAATATGGTTTTACCTCAATAATTATAGCAAGAATTGAGTAACCACAATGTGTTATTTGTTGTGAAATTCTATCAGTCGAATCTATGAAGCCAAACAAACTAAAACGTCATTTTGATAGCAAACATCGAGCTTTGCTGGCAAAGATACCAACTATTTTAGAAGCAAAGCTGATGGACTCAAGAAAGCCAGACTTGACACTGGTGGCAAGTACTACAAACAAAACGTAACAGCCATTGAAGCTTCATATTGGGTGGCACTCAAAATCGCCAGAGCTATGAAACCTCACTCCATTGCTGAGGATTTACTGTTGCCAGTGGCCAAAGACATTGTTCAACGTAAGATTGAAAACAAATTTGTTATGAATTGAGTGCAATTTCCTTAGCTAACAACACTGTGCATAAAAGAAGAGATGACATGTCTGCTGATATTCTTTTTTTTTAATATATTTTATTGATTTTTTATAGAGAGGAAGGGAGAGAGAGAGCTAGAAACACCAATGAGAGAGAAACATTGATTAGCTGCCTCCTGCACACCTCCCACTGGGATGTGCCTGCAACCAAGGTACATACCCTTGACTGGAATTGAACCTGGGACCCTTGAGTCCACAGACCAATGCTCCATTCAGTGAGCAAAACCGGTTGGGACCTGCTGATATTATTGATCAGGCAATCCAGGAAATTAAATCTGCTCCACTTCCAATATTTAGTATCCAGCTTGATGAATCTACAGACATTTCAAACTGTTCACAGTTACTGGTTTATGTGAGGTATATTGATGGCAACTTTAAAGATGAGTTTCTTTTTTGCAAACCTCTTGAAATGACAATTACTGCATGTGATGTACTTGACACAGTTGGTTCATTTCTGAAAGAGCATAAGATCTCTGGGGAAAAGGTTTGTGGTGTTTGCACAGATGATGCTTCAACTATGGTAGGATGTTGATCTGGATTTCAATGTTTGGTACTGAATGAGTCACCAAAAGTCATTGGAACTCACTGTATGATTCATTGGCAAATACTAGAAATGAAGACACTGCCACAAGAGTTACAAGAAGTAATGAAAAGCATCATAAGTTCTATCAATTTTGTAAAGGCTAGCACTTTAAACAGTCAACTGTTTTCACAACTATGCAACAAGTTGGATGTGCCAAACTATGCTTTGCCATTTCACACTGAAGTGAGATGGTTGTTGAGAGGAAAAGTTTTAAAATGTGTTTTTGAGCTTCATGATGAACTCAAAACATTTTTAATCAGAAAGCAAGACCACAGTTTGAAGCACTTTTCAGCAATAAAAGTGAAATGCAGAAAATAGCTTACTTGGTTGACATATTTGCCATCTTGAATGAGTTAAATTTATCACTGCAAGGACCAAATGCAACATGCCTCAATTTGTCTGAAAAGATCTGATCATTGCAAATGGAATTTTAGCCTTGGCCAAAAAAAAAAAAAAAAAAAGGATGAAAATAAAATCTGACATGTTGCCTACCTTTATCTGCTTTTTTTGAGGAACATGACATTGAACCAGACAAAAGGATTACCATGATAATTTCTGTGAAAGAACACTTGCACATGCTTGCAGAAAAATTTCATCATACTTTCCAAATCTACCTGACAACCCATTTGCCAGAAGCCCATTCACAGTCAAAGTTGAAGATGTTCCTGAGACAGCACAAGAGGAGTTCATTGAACTTATTAACACCAATGCAGCAAGAACTGATTTCTCTACAATGCCAGTTACAAAATTCTGGATCAAGTGTTTGCAGTCATATCCTGTTCTGTCTGAGACTATGCTGCACCTTCTTCCATGTCCAACAACATATCTTTGTGAAACAGGGTTTTCCAACTTGTTGGTTATCAAGTCTAAATACAGAAGTAGACTTGTTGTGGAAGATGATCTTTGTTGTGCTCTTGCAAAGATTGCCCCGAGAACTTCTGATCTGGTGAGAAAAAAGCAATCTCAACCTTTATACGAATCTGTCGCAAAATGTAGCAATGTAGTTTACTGTTGTTATATTAAAACTGTTACCCAGCCAAGACCGGTTTGGCTCAGTGGATAGGGCGCTGGCCTGCGTACTGAAAGGTCCCTGGTTTGATTCCGGTTGGGAGCATGTACTTTGTTTTCGGGCACACCTCCAGTAGGGGGCGTGCAGGAGGCGGCTGGTCGATGTCTCTCTCTCATCGATGTTTCTGACTTTCTATCCCTCTCCCTTCCTCTCTGTGAAAAATCAATAAAATACATTTTAAAAAAAACCTGTTACCCATGCTACACCATGCTTCAAGACAAAATTTCATTTATTTGTAATTAGAAATAAATATTTCACAATATATAATTACATATTGTTTTTGTGATTAATCACTATGCTTTAATTATGTTCAATTTGTAACAATGAAAATATATCCTGCATATCAGATACTTTCATATAATTCATAACATAGCAAAATTACAGTTATGAAGTAGCAACAAAAATAATTTTATGGTTGGGGTCACCACAACATGAGGAACTGTATTAAAGGGTCGTGACATTAGGAAGGTTGAGAACCACTGCCCCATCCTATGATGTGAATGTTGATACATTTCAAGTTGTCCCAAAGGCTCCTCATTTTTTTTAATTCTTTTTCTTTTTACTATTCTAATTGTTTTTTGCTTCCTTATATTCCAAATCTCTGATTTAATTCTCAGCTTTATCTACTCTACTTTATGATTCCCTTTAAATTGTTGTTCTTCATTTCCATTAGTGTATTCTTTATTTCCGACTGGTCTTTTTTTATGCTGTTGAGGTTCTCACTAAATTCATTTAATATCCTTATAACTAGTGTTTTGAACTCTGCATCTAGTAGATTGCTTGTCTCCATTTTGTTTAGTTGTTTTTCTGGCTTTGTTCTGTTATTTCATTTGGGACATGTATCTTTGATTCCTCATTTTGGGAGTCTCCCTGTGTTTGTTTCTATGTTTGGTATGTCTCCCAGACTTGGTAGAGTAGCCTATTATAGTAGATGTCCTGTGGGATCCAGTGGCACAGCCTCCCTATTCACCTGAGCTGGGCACTCCAAATGTACACCCCACCCCCTTAGTGTGGGCTGTGTACACCCACTTCCTACAGTTGAGCCTTCATTTGTTGTTGGAGAGATTTACTCCCAGTTCGATCAGCTACAAAGACTGGATGCAACTACTGACCACTGACCTCCCACCACCATGGAGGATCAACTTGCTGAGGCCCATCCCACAGAGCAGGACTTACTTCAACAGGACTCTGGTGCCTGCTGGGTTCACCTCCTGAGTGTGTCTCTTGTGGAGGTGATTGGGTGGTGATGCTTTGATGCCTTCTGAAGCTGTCCACTGGGTTCACTGGCTCTGGGGCCTCCCGGGAGGGGCAGGCCAAGGTCAACCACCACCTGTGTTCTTTCTGAGGCCACTAGGCATGAGCTACAAAGTGATCTCCATATGGCTGCTACTAGTGCTGTGCCTGGAGCTACTTAGTGAGGGATACAGTGTACACTGAGGCTAGGTGTTGCTTTTTTGAGAGATTTTTGGAAAATCTGAATCATGAGCCAATTCAGGCCATTTATATGGAAAAGCCACTTGCAAACAGTGTGAGCCAGGTTGATGGAGTCTCTGCCAGCTATGTGGAAGGAATAAAATGCCTTTGCCAGTGCCTTTGTCTGGGAGAAAGCTGTGCCCCCAGCTTTCACCCTGATACTGGATAATTCAGTTCCTCCCCATATAATTCTAGTGCCTTTCAATCTGTTGCCTAGTGCTGGAGCTCAGAGGGAGCAAGTCTGAGTAAGTCTGTGCATGATACCATTAAGAGGAACTGCCTAGGACTCCAGCAGCCTCCATCTTTCTCAACCTCTATCCCCACTGTTTTTGTTTGTTTGTTTGCTTGCTTTCAGCCAGAAGTTATGGTGACTTCTCTTCCCTGCACTGGAACCTTGGGCTGGGAGGCCTGGTGTGGGGCTGGGACCCCTCGCCCCTCTTGAGGGAATCTTCTCAGCTGAGATATCCCTCCTGATTTTTAACCACATGTGGGTATGAGACCAACTCATTTCATGTCCCCACCCCTCCTACCTGTCTCAATGTGGCTACTTCTTTAATTCCCAAGTTGTAAGACTTTCATTCAATTGATTTCAGATGGTTCTGAATGATGGCTGTTCTGTTATTTAGTTATAATTTTGATGTGATCATGGAAGGATTCGAGTACCTCATTTACCTACACCACCATCTTGACCAGAAGTTCCTTAATTGTTTTTAGATGGATTAGGGTGTTGATCCTGAATGAGTTGTATATGTTTAAAATTTCTTCTTCCAGGTCATAGCTTTTAGTTTTACTTCTAAAATGTCCTTTACTGTATAATTTTTAAAATTTTATATGATCAAAATATTATTATTTTTCTTTATGATTTAAACCTGTTTTATGAAATTTATTAATATTGTTTCATATTTTCCCTCAAAATTTTAAAAATTTTGTTTTTCACATGTAAATATTTAATTCATCTGCAATTACAACAGGTCCTCAAGTAATGTCATTTCATTTAATGCTTATGAAATGCAGTAGGAACTTAACTCTTGTTTATATCAATTAGTCTATGGTAAAATTAGTTTCATTGCATGTTGTTTTACTTAAAGTCATAGAACCTATCCATGATATTAACTGGATACTTTTTGTGTATGGTATGAAATGAAGATCTCACCTTGTCAAAGCATGATGAAACCAGTGCTCAATATCAGATATAAAAAGACAAAGATGAATTTATTTCTGGTGAGGCACAGTCACTCAAAGAAGAGATTGTTGATCATACCTAAGGCTTTTGGCAAGATGGAATCAGGGACTGGTGTATTTTCAAAGGTATAAGTGGGTTGATATCTGTAGTCGTAGACATATGATTTCTCAGGTAAAACAATGGTTAATTTGTTGACACCATAGATATATTACATTTTTGGAGTGAATCTGGTCCTTACTGACTTTAGTATCATGTTGCTCATACTGTTTGGTTGACTTGCAAATGTGTATTCACTGAGGGCAGTTATTGTTCATCTATTGAACAGTTTTAAAATTGATTTAGGTGACTACTTGTTACCATGGTTACAGAACAATCACTTTTAGAAAAAGCTTGTGAAAACTTTAAAATTCTCAGTTCTCCCTTTTGTTTCTCATTCATCTAGAGCTTTAGAAGAGATAATCAAGGATATTCCAGATCTTACCACAGTTGTTGATTGTCCTTAGAGATATGTTTTGTATAGACCTAATTTTTGGATTGAGTATTAATTGATATTAATTGTGTTTATTGATTTTATTGTGTTTATCTAGAATCATTTAAGTCATCTGTCAGGACAGTGGCTATACAGAATTCTTTAAGAACCTGAACAATAGACATCAAACTGTGACATTCATTTATTTTGTTTTTTAGATTCTACATATAAGTGAAATTATATAGTACTAGAGGCCCACAAAGATTTGTGCAATAGGCCTTCCTTCACCTGGCTGCTGGCACCAGTTTTTCCTCTGGCACCCGGGACCCAGGCCTTCACTCTGGCCGCCACCTTCCGCCTCCCCTCTGGCCAGAGTCTTTGCTCTAGCCAGAGTCTTCTCTGACTCTAGCTGGAGTCTGCAGGCTTTGTTTAGCTCCAGCCAGAGCACCGCCCCTGTAGCTCCCTCCACCCCTCACCCACCCCTTCATAGTAGGCGTCCTGCCCTATCTTGCCACACTGTGCCTGGAGCAGCTGGTGAGCAGGGCCACCACCATCTTTGTCCTGCCAATTTGCATATCCCCTCCTGATTGGCTGGTGGGTGTCATGGAGATACAGTCAATTTACATATTTTTCTTTTATTAGTGTAGATTTGTCTTTATCTCACTTATTCCACTTAGCATTATTTCACTTATTATCAATCTATCTAATAAAAGAGTAATATGCAAATTGCCCATCACTCTAAGACACAAGATGGCTGCCCCCATGTGGTCAAAGATGCTATCCCCATGTGGACATGAGATGGCCGCCACAAGATGGCTGCAGGAGCGGGCAGTTGGGGAGGACCAGGCCTGCAGGGAAGGGCAGTTGGCGGGGGGGGAAACCAGGCCTGCAGGGGAGAGCAGTTGAGGGGGAACCAGGCCTTCAGTGGAGGACAGTAGGGGGTGTGCAAGAGGCAGCTGATCAATATCTCTCTCTCATCGATGTTTCTAACTCTCTATCTCTCTTCCTCTCTGTAAAAAATTAATAAAATACATTTTTTTAAAAAGAGTAATATGCAAATTGACTGTACCTGCTACACCCACAAGCCATGCCCACCAGCCACTCAAGAGCAAGTATGCAAATTAACCCAACCAAGATGGGCTCTGGCCACGGAGTGAACAGGAGTCTTGGGTTTCCCCAGCCATGGAGGAAAGCCAAGTTCCTGGCCTGCCCTGGCCTCCGCTGAAGCTACAAAGTTTTAATTATAGAAGATAAATAAATCCCAGAAACCAGGGCCTCCACTTGTGTCCCCAGGGGGCGTGGCCAGCTTGCAAACCACCATAGGTCCCTCACCCAGGCTCCCCCATGCCCCAAGGGAACCCCACCCTGATCCAGGACACCCTTCAGGGCAAACTAACTCACCCCCACTCTGCACCAGGCCTTTATTCTATCTAATAAAAGAGTAATATGCAAATTGACTGTCACTCCAACACAAGATTGCTGCCCCCATGTGGTCAAAGTTGGTTGCCTCCATGTGTACACAAGATGGCTGCCACAAGATAGCCAGCAGGGGAGGGCAGTTGGGAGGGATCAGGCCAGCAAGGGAGGGAAATTAGAGGCAATCAAGCCTTCAGGGGAGGGCAGGGCAGTTAGGGGTGACCAGGCCGGCAGAGGAGGGAAGTTGGGGGTGACTGGGCTTGAAGGGAAGGGCAGTTGGGGGGGGGATCTAGGCCTGCAGGGGAGAGCAGTTAGAGTGACTAGGCCTGCAGGAGAGGGAAGTTAGGGGCAATCAGGCTGGCAGGGGAGCAGTTTGGCATCAATCAGGCTGTCAGGGGAGTTATTAGGGGGTGATCAGGCTGGCAGGCAGAAGCAGTTAGGGGCAATCAGGAAGGCAGGCAATTGAGCAGTTGGGAGCCAGCAGTCCTGGATTGTGAGAAGGATATCTGACTTCCCTCAAGGGGTTCCATATTGGAGAGGGTGCAGGCTGGCCTGAGGGACACACCCTCCATGCACGAATTTTGTGCACCAGGCCTCTAGTAGGATATTAAAAGCATAATATGCTAATTAGACTGAACAGCCAAACAACTTTCCAGATGTCTTTCTGGATGAACTTCTGGACGAAGCTGGGGCTGCAAAGGTGGAGGCAAACTGCTGCGGCTACGAGGGCCAAGCTCCTTGCATGGATTTTGTGCATTGGGCCTCTAGTTTAAATATAAAAATACAACTATCAACTATGGAGGCCAAACAATTCTGGTTTCATAGTAATGATTAGAGCCAAGAGAAACTTAATTTCACATTTTGTTTACCTATGCAAAATACACACACACACACACACACACACATACACATCACATTACAGGCTTATAAAACACTAGCTCTTTTTAATATAATTAAAACTACCTAAGGAGATTTAAAGTCAATTAACTATACCTGCCTGCTGTTATTGCAACAGGTGATAAAATAGGTATAAATATTCTGTTATGATGTCATTTAATAATATGAATATAATTTTAAAGGCACTATGAAGTGAAATTACGTTTCATAATTTTAAAACTTTTTCCCTACAAAAGCATATTTTACTGTTTTAACTTTGCTGAAAATATTTATTTTAAGATGTGCCCTTTTTATTTTTAAATGTGTCCTTTTGTATTTCTTTTTCTGCCTAGTGATATTTAATCTTATTATTGTAGAACTTTCATGTGACTTGTATGCATATTACTGCTTTTCAAAGTTGATGAGCTGTTCTCACATGCTTTCAAACTCATAATAGATTGGTTTTTTAATTCACAAACGCTATAAATAATTATTTCTAAAATAATTCTATGTGAAATTAAAACTCTTCTATGGAAAACAAATGAATTTTAGCTTATTTAAGCTTCTCAGTGATTGCCAATTAATTGCTGTGAATACTGTAATAGAGTACAACAAAGACTGAGAGTGGCACTGAGAATCAATGTACCCAGATTATTCTATGGGTTCTGGGTGGAGAATTAAGTTATAGTTAAAATGCACTGCTTTTGCTCTAACCAAACCATTGGCTCAATGGATGAAGTGTCAGCCTCTGGACTCAAGGATCCCAGATTCAATTCCGGTTGGGGGTGTGCAGGAGGCAGCTGATTGATGTTTATCTCTCATCAATGTTTCTAACTCTCTATCCTTCCTCCTTCCTCTCTGTAAAAAATCAATAAAATATATTTTAAAAAAAATAAAATGCAGTGCTTTCAAAGTCATACACTGGGCTTAGAAGGCATAGGCATTCAGAGTGTGGTCTCTGGAGTCAGAGAGTCTGGATTCCAATTCCAGCTTTACCACTTATAAGAAATGTGACCTTGGGTGAGTTACTTAAGCTGTCTATAGCAAGCATTATTGTTCCTTATACAAAAGACGTTCTCTACCTATTCTCCTCTGCCTTTTTGTTGACAGAGCTTACAGAGGCCCAAAATACCAACTATTCTCCTGGCTGCCCTTGAAGTTAGATATTGGCCTATGATCCAATCCTGTCCAATGGGATGTGAAGAAAGTCTGCCAGAGATATTCTAGGATAGGTTTTCCTTCCTGGTAATAGAGAATAGGAGGCAGTGCAATTCTTCTTTGGCCAAATATTGTTCTGACTCTCTGATTCCTGAAGCTGTGGCAGGCACCTTGTGAACTGCACAAGGACAATCCCAAGGACCAACCTGGGTTTCAGTCCTTGATGACACTACTAAGTCACTGGGCAAATGTGGGAGCTTTTTACCAGAGTTCTCATTATAGAGACAAAAAATTTCCTCATTATTTAATCTGAATTTAATTGGGCATTCTGATAATTTGCACATAAAAGTATCTTAATATACTCTCCAGTTCAATGTCAGTTAGTTACAATGATAGCGGATATTCTTGTTATTTCAAGAGAAAGTTTCAGCATTTAACCATTAAGTATGATGACATCTATGGAGTATTTTTATTTTATTTTTAATTTATCTTTATTGTTGAAAGTATTACAGATGTCCCTTTTTTTCCCATTGACTCCTTCGAGTCCTCTTTGCCCCCCATCAGGCCTTCACCCCTCTATTGTCTGTGAACAGGGGTTATGCATGTATGCATACAAGTTATTTGGTTAATCTCTTCCCTCCTACCCCCATCTTCCCTCTGAGTTTCAACAGTGTGTTCCATACTTCTATATCTCTGTATCTATTTTTTTCATCAGTTTATTTTGTTCTTTAGATTCCACATGAGTGAGATCATGTGATACTTGTCTTCCTCTGACTGGCTTATTTTGCTTAGCATAATACTTTACAGGTCCCTCCATGCTGACTCAAAAGGTAAGAGATTCTTCTTTTTTACTGCTGCGTGTATTCCATGGTATAAATGTACCACAGCTTTTTTTATCTACTCATCTACTGATGAGCACTTGGGCTGTTTCCAGATCTTAGCTATTGTAAATTGTGGTGCTATGTACATAGGAGTGATTGATGTTTCTGTTTAAGATACTGTATATTCCTAAAGGTGGGATCACTGGGTCAAATGGCAGTTTCATGTTTACTTTTTTGAGGAGACTCCATACTCTTTTCCATAATGGCTGTACCAGTCTGTATTCTACGGTTCCCTTTTCTCCATATCCTTGCCAGCACTTGTCATTTGTCAATTTATTGATGGTAGCCATTCTGATAAGTATGAGGTGATACCTCATTGTCATTTTAATTTGCATCTCTCTGATGATTAGTGACTTTGAACATTTTTCATATGTCTCTTGGCCTCTATAGGATACTATTTTATAAATCTTTTATCAGTAAACCATTCCGGTTAACTAAAGAGGTTTATGAAATTATACCTAGAGGTTGATATTTTTTGTGCATCTATTGAAATGATCATATAATTTTTCTTCCTTATTTTGTTAATCTGACAATTACATTAATATATTTACAAACTATATCTAACCTAGAATTCCTAGAAACCCAACTTGTTTATTATGTAATCAATCTATTATCTATTTTAGATACTGCTGGATTTGTTTTGATGTGTTCATCCATGTTTATAAATAAGATTGACCTTGAATTTTCCTTTCTCATAACATCCTTGGCAGATTATTTCAGTTGTATATAACAGAGAAAACTAACATTGTTCAGGACTGGAATGGCAAACTCCATAAAGTTATCAGAGATTCAAGACCCTTCCAGTTCACTGTTCTGCTATTTACAGGCTATAATTCTAATCCTCAAGGTCAATATGGCTGCTGGAGCTCAAACATCCCATCTATATTACAGGTAGTTGGACTTCAGAGTGAGTAAGAGGGTTAGTGAAGGAGAACATGTTTTCTTCCTTTTAATAAAACTTCTTAAAGGGTCCCACAATATTTTTATTAACATTTTATTGGTCAGAATATAGTCACATCATCACACCTAGCCACAAAAAGGGTTGAAAAATACACTATTCCTCTATGCAAAATGTGCCCAGTTGAAATTAGTTCACTCACTAAAGAGGAAGGGCAAATTGGTCATAGGAATTAACAGTTTATGCTTCAAAGGACTGTGGACTAAGAAATAAGGAGAACTATAGTAAATTTACTGAAAAATGAAATTCAGTTGTTGTGAAAATATAGTATTTTCCAGGTTACTTTGTCCCTAACTCAACCAGTAGCAAATAGGGCATTATGAAGAAATAAATAAAATCTGGAGAACCTGGGTTAAAGAAAAAAAAATTTTTTAAGAACTAAAAATTTGTAGGCAAAAAGGAATAGGTGAAGGGTGACTTTCTGAGCATTTTGAAACAGTTTAGAAAACGTGTAAATTAAATGCCTGTCGGGTCACAGCTCCTTTGCCCGTGGATGCTGGGAATTGGAAGAAGACATGAGTATCTGCAGGTATATAGAAGAAAATGTATTATAAACTAAGCAGTCATTGCTAACAAGGAGTCATTAGGCAAAGCAGTTCTTCAAAGTAGCCTCACAAAGCAGCCGTGCACAGGTTGGTCAGTAACACATTTTTATATCAACTCAAAGGAGGCTTGAACACCTGATAACTCACTTAATTTTCACTCCTTTTCAGGTTTAACTAATTTGAAACAATGGGTGAGGCCAGGCTAAACTTTGAACAAAGAAAATTTATCCTAAAGTGCCACTGGGCTTTTTTTATGGGAATACTGTACATAAAAGATAAAGTTTGCAGTACATACCACAACAGTCGATGAATTGAGGGCACGCAAGTATCAAACGAAATGATTTTTGATGTTTGCGATTCCATTGCTCCATGTTATCAACAGTACCTGGAGCAGAATGGTCATCAGTTTGAAAACAGGCATTGGCAAAAAAAAAAAAATTACTCATTTCTGTAGATTCTTTTAAATTTTGAAAATGAACTGTATGTTAATAAACACTGACTTTATAATCATTCACAGTGTGTATACATTTTTTAGGGACACCCTGTATTATGCTATTCATTTCCCAATGACTATTCTAAAATATGTCAGTGTGGATCATGGAATCTAAATTCTAAGTGCTGTCACTTGAAATGTGTGTTTTAGAACGCAATTCCGCCTTGTACCATGCCCCTGGATTTCTTTTCCCAGACATTCCTGGGTTTTACAATATTATAACTTCTAATAATCTGTCTTTGATGCTAGAAACCAAATTTAAGAAAATCCACTTAACAATAAGAAAGTATTCTTGGAGGCAAAAATGTACTATTTGCTAGTTCATTTAAAAGTAAATGAAAGTTTAGCTTTAGGGTGGAAGAGAGATAGGTCAAACTGTTTCTTTGACTGCTTGCCAGATGATGCTAACAAGTCATTGTCTTTTCTCACTCAAGCATAAATGCCTGAAAAGTACTTGTTCTTTGCCTACCATTGCCTTAACCCATAATACTCTTCTCAGACAGCAAGATAACTGAATATCTAAACATTTATCTATACTAATACAGGCTCATTTCATGTGAATGCCTGCCAAGCAGGAACTAGGCTGTCAGCTTCATCCCATCAAAACGACTTTCAGTCCCAAGGACGGATGGCAGGTTCCAATTGTTAAGTCATTCTTGCTTGAACTGAATTTTAAAGCCAGGCTCCTACTGTTAAAAGACTGGAGCTCAAAGAGGTTATTTACCCAGAAATGTTGCAATTCTAAATATAATACTGTTGGCTATGGATTTTTTTACTTGTCTTTTTTTTTTTTTTAACTTGGGTGCTAAGTAGAACTCCAGGGCAGCAAATAGTGTGTAAGGGCAACCAATACTGCATAACAGCTCTTGTTTTGGTACATTCACTTTGTAGTGATTTATTAAAGGAGACTGAAAAACCCTGATTAAAATGCATAAACAGTGCTGAACAGTAAACAACCATGTCTAAGGATGAAAAAATGGGACCCACATGCTGTGCATGGAAATTGCCCTTAACAACATGGCCTATTGTTGAACAGATAGGAAGCCAAAGGTTGCTTGTAATCAAATTTGAAGTTTCCCATCACTTATAAAAGCAACACTTCCTTGTGCAAACGTTTCAATTTGTTGTAGTTAAAAACTGCTTCCTGACTTAATCCTTACAGAAATCAGGAGTTCTTTTGACTGTCAGGTGGATAGAAAAATTTAGACAGAAAGCCTACTAGACTAAGACAAAACTAAATGAAACCAAGTTTGTACAATGAGGTAGAAATAAAATCTAAAGAATTGACAGGAGCATATTAAAACAGCAATGGAGCTCAAGATATATATTTGGTATTTCATTTACACAGGGAGTAAAGATTTGATGGTTTGGGTAGGTGCTAAATCTCCTTTTCTCTTTCAAAAATAAAACAAATTCCAAACAAAACAAAACAAACAAAAACACTGGCTCACTATAGCCAGAATGAAGTCTATGGAAAAACTCAAAGAGAAAAAAATCAAAAATTAATAATATGATAAGACTTATCTGATGGACTGATTTACAGGAGTTCACATACAAGATTTACTATTTTGGAGAATATAATTGCTAATTAAAAAGAAAATCTACTGCTAAACTTCTAAGCCATGTTTATTCTTCCACTGTATAACTATAGTAGATTACAAAGAATAACACATTAAGAAATTTAAATAATTTTTTTAAAATTCTATTTATATTGTAATCTGCAGTATCTTAGTTATATGAAGAGCATTTTAAAAGTGTTTTAATATCCTTTTCCTAAATAAAATTAAAGAATAAACCAAAAAGTCATCAACTTCCATCCTCCTAACTAAATATCCTTGTGCTGAAATTTAAAAATTCACAAATTTCTTATTGTTAGATCTTTTTCATTTCCCAATAATATTATAGCAAACATCTTTATACTATAATCTTTATATATGTTTGTGTGTATATGTGTGTGTGTATCTATATCTATATCTATATCTATATCTACATATATATCTATATCTATATCTATGTCTAATTATGTAACCGCTATAGGCCCCGTGCATGAAATTCATGTGCTGCGGGTAGGGGGTGTCCCTCAATCCAGCTTGCACACTCTCCAATCTGGGATCCCTCTCACAATCCAGAACTGCTAGTTCCCAACCACTCGCCTGCCTGCTTGATTGCCCTAACCCCGTGGTTGGCAAACTGCGGCTTGCAAGCCACATGCAGCGCTTTGGCCCCTTGAGTGTGGCTCTTCCACAAAATGCCATGGCTTGGGCGACTCTATTTTGAAGAAGTGGCATTAGAAGAAGTTTAAGTTTAAAAACTTTAGCTCTCAAAAGAAATTTCAGTAGTTGTACTGTGGATATTTGGCTCTGTTGACTAATGAGTTTGCCGACCACTGCCAGCCTGATCACCCCCTAACTACACCCTTGCCAGCCTGATTGACACCTAACTGCTCCCCTGCTGGCCCCATCACCCCCAACTGCTTTTCCCTGCCGGCCATCTTGTGGTGACCATCTTGTGACCACACAGGGATGGCCATCTTGTACAAGGGCATGATGGTCAATTTGCATATTACCTCTTTATTATATAGGATTATATATACCATCTTTATACCATAATCTGTGTGTGTGTGTGTGTGTGTGTGTGTGTGTGTGTGTGTGTGTGTATGTACTAGTGGCCCAGTGCATGAAATTTGTGCACAGGGGGTGTCCCTCAGTCGGCCTGCACCCTCTCCAGTCTGGGACCCCTCAAAGTCCTACTGCCAGTTTACAGGGAATGAGTCTAAACCAGCAGTCAGACATCCCTCTCACAATTCAGGATGGCTGCCGCCTAACCATTCATCTGCCTGCCTACCTGATTGCCCCTAACCACTCTGCCTGCTGTCCTGCTCACCCCCAACTGCCCCCTGCCACAGGCCTGCTCACCCTCAAATGCCCCCCCACCAGCCTGATCACCCCCAACTTCCCCCCTTGCTAGTGTGCTTCCCCCTAACTGCCTCCCCTATTGGTCTGCTTGCCCTCACTGTCCCCCTGCTGGCCTGCTCACTTCAAACTACCCCCGCTGCTCTCCTGATCACCCACAACTGACCCCCACTGATGGCCTGCTCACCCCCAACTGGTGCTTCTGCTGGTCTGTCCCTGCCAAGAGCCCCCCACTGCTGGCCTGATCACCCCCAATGGTCCCCCTACCAGCTGGATCACCCACAACTGCCATCCCATCCTGGTCTGATCACCCAACTGCCCTCCCATCTTGGCCTCTAACCGGCTCTACCTCAGCCCCGCCACCATGGCTTTGTCCAGAAGAACATCTGGAAGGTCTCCTGGAAGGTCTCCCAGTCGAATTAGCATATTACCCTTTTATTAGTATAGATAATATATATATACATATGTACATATATATGTGCGTGTGTATACACACACACACACACACACACACACACACATATATATATATATATATATATATATATATATATACCATCTTTATATCATAATTCTTGTGTGTGTGTATATATATCTATATCTAAATAGATAGATAGGTAAATAGGTAATATGCGAATTAGGCCAGTATGCCATAATGAGTCATGACTGGACCATTAGCTCTTTATTAGCTCCTATGCATGCCATGGGGGATTGCTCCAGAGACGAGGCAGAAGCCGAGAGGCACCAGGAGAAAGCAAGACCAGCCTGAGGTGACTTGAGGGTGGGTGGTGACACAGGAGAAGGCAGAAGGGTGAAGGCGAGAAGGCTGACACCACGGGAGAAGGCAGAAGGGAGAAGGTGAAAAGGCTGGCACCGCAGGAGAAGGAAGAAGGTGAAAAGGCTGGCGCTGTGGGAGAAGGCAGAAGGGAGAAGGTGAGAAGGCCAGTGCCTTGCACAAATGGGCAAAAGGAGAAGGTGAGAAGGCTGGTGCCACGGGAGAAGGGAGAAGGTGAAAAGGCTGGTGCTGTGGTTGAAGGCAGAAGGAAGAAGGTGAAAAGGTCAGCACTGCAGGAGAAGGGAGAAGGTAAGAAGGCAAGCACCTTGGGAGAAGGCAGTAGGGAGAAGGAAAAAAGGCTGGTGCTGCAGGATAAGGGAGAAGTGAGAAGGTGAAAAGATTGGTGCCATGGAAGAAGGCAGAAGGGAAAAGATGAGAAGGCAGGCACCGTTCACAAGAAGGCAGAAGGGAGAAGGTGACAATTAGGCAAGGTGATCAGGTCAAGATGGGAGAGCAGATAGGCAGTTAGGGGGATCAGGCCAGCATGGGAGAGCAGTTAGGGTCATCTGGCTGGCAGGGGAGCAGTTAGGGGCATCAGGCAGGCAGCTGAGTCGTTAGGAGCCAATGGTTCCGGATTCTGGGATTCTGAGAGGGATTCCAGATTGGAGAGGGTGCAGGCTGGGCTAAGGGAGCCCCCACCCCCTGTGCATGCATTTTGTGCACTGAGCCTCTAGAGTGTGCGTGTGTGTGTGTGTGTGTGTGTGTGTGTGTGTGTGTGTGTAATTTCTAGGTCATGGCCATGAAAATTTCACTTACTAAAATGGACTTCAAAGAAAGTCTTACTAATTTTCTTCCTACCTGTGGTACATGAGACTACATGGAACCAGCATTTGGTGTTATCTTTGCTTAATCAATACCACATGAGTGAAAATGGCATCTTTTAAAAATGTGTATGTATCTCTGATGTACCATTTATAATTTTAATAATCTTTAGATTCATTCTTTGTCCTTATATTAAATGCCTCTTAAAAAGATATCTGGCACAGGCCAGTGTTCTCAGTGGTTGGAGACTCAGGCCATACACTGAAGGGTTTCGGGTTTCATTCCAGTCAAGGGCACTACCTGAGTTGCAGGTTCAATTCCAGGAGGCAGCTGATCAATATGTCTCTCTCACATCAATGTTTCTCTCTCTCTCTTTCTTTTTCCCTCCCTTCCTGTTTCCCTCCCTGCATCCCTTCTAAAGTGATTTTTTTTTTTCTAAGTATCAATCCAAAAAATATCCTTGGGTGAGACTTAAACAGTAACCACAAAATAAATAAATAAATAAATAAATAAATAAATAAATAAATAAATAACCATGTCTGATCCACCTTAGGTGGTGGTTGTTTGGAATGTTGTCTGGTACACTGACAGGTTGTGGGTTTGATTCACATCAAAGACACATACCCAAGTTGTGGGTTAAACCTCCTATCGGACCTATACAAGAGGCAACCAATTGATGTTTCTCTCTCTTTCCCTTCTTCTGCCTCTAAAACAACAACAACAACAACAACAACAAATCAATAAAAGTAGCCTCTGGTTAGGATTAAAACAAACAAACCTATCTGATACTTTCATAGGGTTAGTGGGATAATTAAATGAGATAATTCATGTAAAGTGCTTAATACAATGACAAGAAAATCTTCAGTATTTAACAATAGTTAATGAGTTTAGTTATAATTATGGGTATTGCTTTTTTTAACCTCTGAATTACAGATACAAATGTGGTCAGTAAAGAAATTCAACTTAAATGAAGATAGCATTATCATTATTCTAAAATTATACATGTAATCGTAAAATAAAAGTACCCTTTCTATAAAACACACACATACACACACACACACACACACAAAATCACAAATATGTGGAGGGAAGAAGTCCTTGCTCAGTAATTTATGCATGCCTCTCCCAGTTCCTGTAATCATCACAAGCACTCCCCTTCACTTTGGGGAAGAGAGTGGTGAGTCCAAATTCTCCATCAATAGAAGTAAAGGATATGGGTTATGCAAGGAACTGTCCTGGGCACCTCTTCTGTATGTAGGGGAACATTGTAGCCTTCAATGCATAGAGCTGTCAGATACAGGGAGAGAAATACAAGTCTGGGTCAAGTGTAACCTCAGAGGCCAGGACCAACAATGGAAGGGCCATTGAAGGAGCTCTTGCTTCACTTCAAAAGCAGAAAGTAGGCTTTTTGCTACTTTAAAGAGAGAATGGTTAATTAACTTTTACCAAATGAGCATAAATCCTCATTTGGCAATAATTGTAATGGTCCTGCCGAAACTGGTTTGGATCAGTGTATAGAGCGTCTGCCTGCAGCCTAAAGAGTCCCGGGTTCGATTCCGGCCAAGGGCATGTATCTTGGTTGCAGGCACATCCCCAGTAGGGGGTGTGCAGGAGGCAGCTGATTGTTTCTCTCACACTGATGTTTCTAACTCTCTATCCCTCTCCCTTCCTCTCTGTAAAAATCGATAAAGTATATTTTTAAAAAATAAAAATAATAATTGCAATGATCCTGCTAAACCAACTTCATACCTCTAATCTCTTGCCTCACCACTCCATCATTACAGCGTGATGGATTTGTCACCCTACACCATAGGATGGATTATGCTCTTCCATCTGAGAAAATGGTCGGCTCTTTCTATGCCTCTATTCCTTTGCTCATGCAAGTCTTAACTATTAGTATAAAATTCAAGATCCTTATCTATCCAATTCTAACTTACCTTGTTGAGCATCAACTTCATCCTATTTCTCTGCATATTCTGTGCTCCAGATCCTGGTCTACTCACCACTTCTCAATCATGGACCATGACTATTCATTCCTCCAAGCCTTTGTTCCAGTTCCTGTCCCCTGAGCCCTTCGAAGCTGTTGATAGAGATCTTATATATTCAAAGTCCTACCCAGATTATTTCCCACATTTAATCACCCTCTCCTCTGTAGTCTTAATACACAATCTATTTGGCACACTTCTTTCTGCCCTGTGTTATTGATGGTTATTTACACAAACATTTTTCCCATAGATTATAAGCATATGAGAAAAAGTGACTATATTTTAATCATGTTTGATTTCCCCACAGCCTACCACAATACTTCACAAAGAGGAAGTGCCAAGTAATTGTTTCATAAATTGAATGTTCAATTACTAGTTTTACTGCTTTCTTTATAAGTATAACAAGTTCCTGTATGAGAAAAAAAAATACTCTTCATTGGTTCCAAAATAGGATGGCAAAATAAAATACTGAACACTGAGTTGAATTTGAATTTGAAATTCAAATTTAATGGGATGTTTTTGCTGAATTTGGATAGCCTAGTCCAAAAACATGTCAGTTTCACCCCTGTCAGGGTTAACTTCTGGGCAAGGGTGAATTAGTGTGGGCGTAAATATGTTTCCATCCAATTCTGCTGTAACATTGTGTAGTTAGCCACCATGAATCCTCTTTGTGTTAGGGGAAGGTAATATTTGGGGAGAGGGCTGACGGACAGAAGAACAAATATCATTTATTACCTGATCCTTATATTCTCACACACAAAATATAGTGGATATTTGAGAAACCCAGGAGAATAATTCCAGGTATTAATGCAAATTCTTCAAAGAGCTAGTAGATTAACAATACAGCCAAGATAAATCTTTGAGGTCATTGAGACTTTCTGCTTTTCTTCAGGACATTTCTTCTTGCTACCCTTGGTCTCTTATTGTTTCTCTAGCATCCTAACTACAATAGGGTCATTGTGTGGGCTCTGTTTATGCCAATTTTCCATGCTCAAGCTTGGCCTTGAGGATTCCTGTCTACCCCAAGTTATTTGATAACAAATTCTAACTTTATCTCCCACCCACACTTAGCTCTCCTCCCCACCTCTTCTCTTTTCTAGTTTCCTAGGTAACAGTTTATTAGTCTAAATGCTTGCCATCCTACAATGAAAGGAGATCAATAGAACCCTAAGGTTCCTCCTTTGGTCTCAGATGACATCTGCAGTTGTACACTAACCTTCTTAGGACAATTTCTGGCTCCCCCTAAGTTGTCTGATTAAAGAATGTTGGAATTTCCTGTAAGAGTGGGTGATGTACTCTGTGAGGGAATAATTTTTTGGAGAGAGAAACCTTGCAGTAACCTTTAAATCAAATTATGTGAGCAGCTGTCTGGTGATGAGTTAAGCAGAATCTTTTATTTGCAGAAGTTTAATGAGTATGTTCAGACCTCACCATTCTGATTACAAAGTAATTTTCCCAATTATCCAAATTATAGCCAAGTTGAGATACCAGTTGCCCATAAGGAACTTCTTGCTCCTCAGAAGGGTGCTCTCATTACCTCATGTGTCGATGAGAACAAACGCCTTATGATCTTTGTGCGTAGCCTCTGTTGAATCTCTACTCCTCTACTTCTTCAGACAGAAACTCCCAGGAGCCCGTGGCTTCACTGGAAAAATACTCCCACAGAAGTACAGACACATTTAAGACAATACAACTGACCAATCACAAGGAATAAGCTTTGGGCTATACAACATATAAGAAAAGTACGTAACTCAATGATTTTAGTCACTTTAGCAAACATATTGTTGGGAAGCTCCAGATATAAACAGTGCACTCCTTAAGACTCTGATTGCTGGTAACTGAAACCAATTATAGGTAGCTTTAAAAGAAACAAAAAATAAAGAGGAATGCATTACAAGGACATAATAATTCCAGGAATTCTCAGAATTCAAGAAAAGAAGAGGCTAATGGGTAGTGAAATGGGAATCTAGAAAATGTATAATCCTGCTTCTCAGGATTAAATTTCTCTTTCTGTCTGTGTTGTTTCATTTATTTTTCTCTTTGCCATCTGTTTCTTCTGCTTCCAAATCTTCAGGGTGATTTGAACCACCATACTGAGGTCAGCACCATAAAGCTTTCTTGAAGGGTAGGTCAGATTTTTCAAAGTGTCCCAGGAACCCAGCCTCAGTAGGATTGTTGCTAGCTGTCTAATCTACAAAAGGCATAGAGTATACACAGTCTTGGCTACTATTTCCCTAGGTTTTACCTGCCTAAGACAAACTTGGAAAAGGAAAGAGTAGAGATACTAGATATCTGTTATATGCTGATGTTAAACTTGTGATAAAGCAAGTTCAGAATCGTAATAAAGCATGCTAAATAATTGTAATCCACAAAATGTAAAGTACTATTGCATATATCAGAAACTCCTATCCTACAAACCCTAACTGTCCATTTACTTGTCTCCCTTAATTGCTAAGCAGCATATCTCTTAGAAATAAAACTGAGTTGAATTGATTTAAAATAACATGATTTCATTGGGGCTTATAAAAGTTTTTTACTCTAAACTTAACTATGGTTTACTATTGGCAGAGTTCAGACCTCCTGCTGAAGTTTCCTCAGTGAAATCAGATTTCATTCAAATACTCTAAAAGCAAGTGAAAAACCATCTTACATGTGGCCCATTTAGCTTCATGATGGGGAACTAATAAGTGTGAATGAAGCATTACTCAGTGCTTCTCATTTTTACACTTTTCTTTGGTGACCCATTCACTCAATGTTACACTTCCTAGTCATCGTTTAGTCATTTCCAAGGCATTTTTGTGCATCCTTATTTTAAAAAGTACATTTCTCCACTTCATGTTTATTTATTTACTAAAATATATGCATTGTAAAGTAAATAAATACTAAAAACTTTAAACTGTGGGGAGAAACCAAGATGGTGGCATAGGTGAACACCTAAACTGCAGCTTGCACAACAATTTCAAAACTACAGTTAAAAGACAAAACGGACATCATCCAGAACCACAGGAAAGCTGGCTGAGTGGAAATTCTACAATTCACAAAGGAAAGAGAGGGGCTCATGAAGACTCAGAGGAACTACAAGAAGCTGAGGTACAGAGACACACACCTGGATGGGCAGCCGGGTGCCTGGCTAGCTTCCTCTAGTGGGAGGGAGACAGAAACTCCCAACTGCACTGAACTCCAGTTCCAGATGAGACTCATACAGGGGAGTCTGGACTGTCATGAAAAGAGAGGAGTGCACAGAAACTTAGGGGATCTGTGAAAGGAAGAAGTCTGGAGGCACGCAGAAAGGACTGACTATTGATTGTGCCACTGACTTTCTCCAGCGGGAAGAAGGCAGAACCTCCCAACTGCACTGAAATCCAGTTCCAATTGCACTGAACCCCAGTTTCAGGAGAGACCCTAGGGACCCAGACTCACACGGGTCCCTGGAATTCACAGAAACTCAGGGGAGCCGGGAAGGCAGAGGTCTGGAGGTGTGCCAGCGTGAGTGCACACAGAGATGGCTGCAATGATTACCAAGGGACACTGAGACCCAGGGGCCATGTAGGGCAGGGCTGATGGGAAGCCAAGGCTGTCTGCTCAGCCCTGAGACTCCACCCCATCCAAGCTGAACACATTGGCTTTTGCAATTTTGCAAGTCTTGTATCATAAGGCTGACTCTAGCACAGAAGTTCATCACAAGGCTGACTCCAGCACAGGAGTTCTCCCAGCCTAGACACAGCTAATCCTCACAATCAGTTGGCTAGGAGGTCAGTTCACCCCAGTGATACCAACAACAATCAAGACTTAACTGCAACAAGGCTGTACACACAATCCACAAAAGGGTGCACCAAGAGAGTCCACCTCAGGTAACTGGGGAGGGGGAGCTACTGGGCCATATAGGACACCTAGCGTACAAAGCTACTCTACCAACTCAGGGAAGCAGCAAAAATGCAGAGACAAAGGAACAGATCATGAACGAAAGAAATGGAGGAAAACAAATGACTGGATATAAAGTTCAAAATCACAGTTATAAGGTTTTTCAAGAATTTCCTAGAAAAGATGGATAAATTTAGCAAGACCCAAGAGGAAATGAAAAAGAACCATTTAGAAATTAAACATACACTGACTGAAATAAAAAATATTATAGAGAGACCTAACAGCAGACTAGAGGAATGCCAGAATCAAGTCAAAGATTTGAAATACAAAGAAGCAGAAAACACTCAACTGGAAAAAAAAGAAAAAGAAAAAAAAATCCAAAAATGTGAAGATGGTGTAAGGTGCCTCTGGGACAACTTCAAGCATACCAACATCAGAATTATGGGGGTGCCAGAAGAAAAGAGAGAACAAGATACTGAAAATCTATTTGAAGAAATAATGACTGAAAACTTCCCCCACCTGGTGAAAGAAATAGACTTACAAGTCCAGGAAGCACACAGAACCCCAAACAAAAGGAATCCAAAGAGGACCACACCAAGGTACATCATAATTAAAATATCAAGAGCAAAAGACAAAGAGAGAATATTGAAAGCAGCAAGTAATTACCTACAAGAGAGCACCCATACGATTGTCAACTGATTTCTCAACAGAAACTATGCAGGCCTAAAGGGAGTGGCAAGAAATATTCAAAGTGATGAATAGCAAGAACCTACAACCAAGATTACTGTACCCAGCAAAGCTATCATTCAGAATTGAAGGTCAGATAAAGAGCTTCACAGATAAGAAAAAACTAAAGGAGTTCATCAACACCAAACCAGTATTATAAGAAATACTGAAAGGTACTCTTTAAGAAGAAGAAGAAGAAAAAGGTAAAGATAAAAATTATAAACAACAAATACATATCTATCAACAAGTAAATCTAAAAATCAAGTGAATGAAAAATCTGATGAACAGAATAAACTGGTGAATATAATAGAATCAGGGGCATAGAAAAGGAGTGGACTGACAATTCTCAGGGGGAAAGGGATGAGGGGAGTGCAGGGAGAGACTGGACAAAAATCATATACCTATGGATGAGGACAATGCGGGTAGGGGTTAGAGGGGCAGGTAAGGATAGAGAGAAGGGTAGGAGCCTGGTAGAGGGGAGCTATGGGGGGAAAAAAGAGGAACAATTGTAATAATCTGAACAATAAAGATTTATTAAACCAAAAAAACAACAACTTTAAACTGTGATCTACACTAAGTGTAAGTAGATGTTGCAGTATTTTCTTCCATGCTCCTTAATGAGCATCTTGTGCACTGGTCTGTGTCCCTGGACTATCAGCCCATCTGAGTTGAGTTGTTTTTAGTGCATCATTTTCAGTGTCTTTCAGTCCAGTCCTGAACTTTAGTAATGAAGTGTTCTTGGTAACCACATCTTCACTTGAATTCTCTAGCACCAAACCTTTCATTGTGTAAGTGCCATGAATATTTGTCTGTAGTGCCCAAAACCACCAATTGAGTGTAAAAGTGGCTAACATCAAACATAAATTTTCTAAAAGAAAAATTGGAAAAGTAAGGCATGGTGGCATGGCTGGGCTTGAACAATAAGCTTCAGACATCAAAGTAGATATAGCAGGGGTTCAGGTTGTCACTGACGAAGACAAATATAACCCCACATAAAGGAGAAAAGAAAGCCACTTGGACAATGATGGTATCCAGTGGCCAAATTCTCTCTTTTTCTTTACATTCATTCCTTCTGTCCTCCCCCGGAAACTGAGACCCTGAGGTAATGCTGACCCTGCCAGCAATTCAGACCAAAGAAAATGATGAGATGTAGTAATATGTAAACCAACAATCTAATCCTACCTGTTAAAGAGGGAATATGCTAATTGACCCACATGCCATTGCAAAGATCGCAGCGCCCACAGCCGATAAGGAGGGAATATGCTAATTGACTGCCACACCCTCAAAGATGGCGGCACCCACAGCCCTAAGATGGAGGCACTCAGTCCCCTCAGCCCTACCAGGGCAGTAGGCACACTCTGCGCACCTGCCTCCGGAGTCCCCAAATCCCCTCAGTCCCCTAGCTCTCAGGGCCTAGCTTCCCAGGGTCGTCCAAGGCTCAGGTAACCAGGACCAGCTGAGGCTTGCACTGCTGGCAGTGACAGTAGCAAACGTGTGATGGGGTGTCGCCTTCCCCTGATCGCCTGGTTGCCTCCTGCCCCTGAGGGCTCCCACACTGTGAGAGGGGGCAGGCCGGGCTGAGGGACCCTCCCTCCAATGCATGAATTTTCATGCACTGGGCCTCTAGTCCTTTAATAAAGCCCTTCTCATAAAAGGAATGACTGGCATTTAACAACAAACTGAAAATACTATTTGTTAAAAGAATGATAGGCACTGGAGTTATAACTCCAGTAATAAGAAGTACACACAAATTCATGAGAACAGTAAGACCTCCCACTGAGTAAGTCAGCAAAGGATATTCAAAAAAGAAGAAATGATTGCTTGACAAATATGTGAGGAAATGTTCAATTTTCATTTTTTAAAATGTCATCGTTTAAAACAACAGGGTACTGTCCTCTGTCAAATTAGCAATAATTTATTTTGAATTGTATTTCTTTTATTTATTGTTGACAGTATTACAGATGTTCCCCATTTTTCCCCTATGCCCCCTCCACGCAGCCCTTGCCCCACCCCAGGCCTTCCCCACACTATTATCTGTGTCCATGGGTTGTGCATATATATATATATATATATATATATATATATATATATATATTATCTGTGTCCATGGGTTGTGCATATATATATATATATATTCTTTGGTTAATCGCCTCCCATCCCCTCCCCAATTCCCCACTGAGATCTGTCGTTATGTTCCACACTAAACTATCATAAAGTACAAGCCCAAGAAGTGAAATGAGAACTTGAGTTCATCACAAGTAGAAGTGTATATTAATCTGACTCTTTGCAAATGAATACTTAAATGCAGATCAAAAGCCATTAATATTTATATTTCCTTTGATGTAGCAACTCTTATTAATTCATCTTAGGAAAATAAAAAACAAAGATTTAGAGACTAACATGTTTACTGACACACTTTATAAAGCATTGAAAAAAAGATAAAATACCAGGAGGAGGAATCCAAGATGGCGGCATAGGTAAACACCTATACTGCTGCCTCGCACAACAATTTCAAAACTACAACTAAAAGACAGAACGGACATCATCCAGAACCACAGGAAAGCTGGCTGAGTGGAAGTTCTACAACTAGAGGGAAAGAGAGGGGCTCACAGAAACCCAGAGGAGCTGCAAAAAAACTGAGGTACGGAGACGCGCGCTGAGAGAGCGGGTGCCGGAGTACCTGGCTGGCTTTCTCTGGCGGGAGGGAAACGGAGACTCCCAACGGCATTGAACCCCTTCTCTTACGACACTAAACCCCAGATCCAGCCGAAACTCATACGGGGGGAGTTTGGACTGTGAAAAGGGAGAAGTGCACGGAAATTTAGGGGAGTTGCAAAGGATCGGAGGTCCGGTCGCGCACGGCACCACGCAGAGGACGGATTGCTGATTGTGCCGCTGGCTTTCTCGAGTGGGCGGGAGACAGACCCTCCCAACTGCGCCACTTCTGAGTCCACTGGGCCCCTGTTTTGGGCGAAACCCTGGGGACCTAGACTTGTGTGGTCCTGGTGCGCAGGGGAGCCGGAAAGGCAGCAGTTGGAGGCGCTGCGGGTGCGCGTGTACAAGGACCGCTCCAGCCATTACCCAGTCACGTGAGACTCAGGGGCCGTGGAGGGCGGGGCCGACTGGAAGGCAAGGCGGTCCCTTAAGCCCTGAGGCTCCACCCTCCCAAGCTCAGCAGAGGCTTCTGCGGCTGAATCCAGCACAGAAGTTTCCCCGGCACAGTGAAAATGCCGAGACAAGGGAAGGGATTACAAGCAAAAGAAATGGAGGAAAAAAAACGACTGGATATAGAGTTCAAAACCACGCTTATAAGGTTTTGCAAGAATATGCTAGAAAAGATGGATAAATTTAGTGAGACCCAAGAGAAGATAATAAATACACTGACTGAAATGAAAACTATTATGCAGAGTACTAACAGCAGACTAGAGAAAGGCAAGGATCAAGTCAAAAATTTGAAATATAAAGAAGCAGAAAACATTCAACTGGAAAAGCAAGAAGAGAAAAGAATCCAAAAATGTGAAGATAATGTAAGGAGCCTCTGGGACAGCTTCAAGCGTACCAACATCAGAATTGTGGGGGTGCCAGAAGTAGAGAGAGAGCAAGATACTGAAAACCTGTTTAAAGAAATAATGACTGAAAACTTCCCACATCTGGTAAAAGAAATAGACTTACAAGTCGAGGAAGCACACAGAACCCCAAAGAAAAGGAACCCAAAGAGGACTACACCAAGACACATCATAATTAAAATGCCAAGAGCAAAAGACAAAGAGAGAATATTAAAAGCAGCAAGAGAAAAACAGTTTATTACCTACAAGGGAGCACCCATACAACTGTCAGCTGATTTCTCAACAGAAACGATGCAGGCCAGATGGGAGTGGCAAGAAATATTCAACGTGATGAACAACAAGAACCTACAACCAAGAATAATCTATCCAGCAAAGCTATCATTCAGAATTGAAGGGCAGATAAAGACCTTCACAGAGAAGAAAAAGCTAAAGGAGTTCATCAACTCCAAACCAGTATTATATGAAATGCTGAAAGGTACCCTTTTAGAAGAGGAAGAAGAAAAAGGTAAAAGACAAAAAATTATGAACAACAAATACACATCTGTCAACAAGTGAATCTAAAAATTAAGTGAATTAAAAATCTGATCAACAGAATAAACTGGTGAATATAATAGAATCAGGAGCACAGAAAGGGAGTAGACTGATAATTCTCAGGAGGACAAAAATCATAAAGCATCAAACAGACTGTGAAATTATAGCAGAAAGATTAAAGTTAGGTGAGGTAAATAAGTGATCAATCAAAGGACTTGTATGCATGCTTATAAACATAACCAATGATCACAGACACGGGGGGGTCGGGGTACGCCTGGGAGGGAGGGGCGACAATGGGGAGTTATGTATAAAAAATTAATAAAAATTAATTAAAAAAAAAAAGATAAAATACCAGGTTATTTGATAATATGAAATAGATAAGTAAACTATGATATATCTACACATACATTATTGTCCAGTTCCTAAAATATATGTTTATTAGGAGAGCTTGGTAGTATGATGGATGTCATGTTAAACTCATCAATGGAAAAAGTAGGATATGCAATTGTCCTATAGTAATGACAACAGCCAAGAAAAAATTTACATGAAAGAAGGCTCTACATAAAAATAGCCAAAAATTCTGTTATTATTTTTTTTTTGGTTGGTGGATCTATAAATAATCTTAGTTTCTTCTTTCTAGAGTTTAGTTTTCATTTTTATACCTCTTTTCAAATTTGTATTCATGTAGCAAATATTTACTGAGGACCTACTGCCGTTCCAGATACACACTATCCTAATTGTCTAGAATAAAGCAACAACAAACACAAAATTTCCTCTCTCAATAGGTTTGCCAAATTTAACAAATAAAAATAAGCATCCAATTAAATGTGAATTTAGATAAGTAATTAATAATATTTTAGTGTAAGTATAGTATTTTACTAGCAACCCTAAGTTTCACAGAATTTAATTTTAGTGGGGAATATATTTCCTACAGTGAGCACAAATTAATTTTTACAGAGAGGAAGGGAAAGGGATAGAGAGTTAGAAACATCGATGAGAAAGATACATCAATCAGCTGCCTCTTGCACGCCCAACTACTGGGGATGTGCCCACAACCAAGGTACATGCCCTTGACCGGAATCAAACCTGGAACCTTTCAGTCTGCAGACCGATGCTCTATTCACTGAGCCAAACTGGTTTTGGCACAAATTAATTTTTAAAATTCATTTTTCATTGAAGTAAAATACACATAACATAAAATGTATCTTTTTCACCACTTTAAAGTGTACAATTCAGTGGTATTAAGTTCATTCACAATGTTGTGCAACCATCACAACTGTCTAGTTCCAGAACTTCTTCATCACCTCAAAGGGGTACATATTAAGAATTCATTCCCCTTTCCTTATTCTCCCCAGTGCCTAGCAACCACTAATCTGCGTTCTGTCTCTACAGATTTGTCTATTCTGTACATTTTGCATAAATGAAATTATATAAAACTAAAGGCCCGGTGCATGAAATTCATGCAAAAGGGGGAAGGAGGATGTCCCCTCAGCCCAGCCTGCACCCTCTGTGTTCCGGGACCCCTTGGGAAATGTCCAACTGCCAGTTTAGGTTCAATTCCTGGGGATCAGGTCTAAACCAGCAGTTGAACATCCCTGAAACAATCCTGAACTGCTGACTCCTAATCGCTCACCTGTCTGCCTTCCTGGTTGCTCCTAACTTGCCCCCCCCCCCCCCGCCAGCCTGATCGCCCCTCACTGCCTCTGTGTGCTAGCCTGGTTGTCCATAACTGCCCCCCTTGCTGGTCTGGTTGCCCCCAACTCTACCCCCACACATACACTGGCCTGGTCGCCCCACACAGTCTGCTCTTCAGTTGTTTGGTCATCCCTCACTAACCCGCTGCCAGCCTGGTTGTAAGCAGCCATCTTGTGAGGACTTGAGGGACAATTTGTATATTACCTCTTTAAATATATAGGATGTGGCCTTTTGTATTCAGCTTCACTTAGCATGATGTTTTCACAGTTCACGATGTTGTAGCATGTATCAGAATGTCATTCCCTTTTGTGAATGAATAATATTTCATGGTATGTGTATACCACATTTTGTTTATATAGATGGGTTTGTTGGAGTGTTCCCACCTTTTACCTGTTGTGAAGTATGTATTAATTTTACACTTTTAAAAATAAGTTTTATTAAAATATTAAAAGCCCAAGTGATAATGAAAATCTTTCACTAAGCCTTCTCTACCTCAATGTTATATGTTCATATACCTCTGAATAAAGTAGGATAGCCAGTCAACACAAAATAGTGCAATAAGCAAAATAAAATACAATGTAGCAGCTATGAAGAAGCATAAAGTATAATCTTGTCATCAAGAAGCTTATACCAAATTCTGGGAAATGAAAGAGAGTCCAGCGTTTCATCACAGCAAGGCTACTCTGCCTCTCAGAAACAGCTGAGTTTACATTACTAATTCAGGGCTGCCACTAAAACAATAACTAGGGCACATCACATCTGCATGATTAAAAAGCTTACCAAAAACTCTGCTTCCTAGGGGAGGAAAAAAAGAGACCTTCATCCAAAGACAAATCACATTTTCCAAACCTTGAAGCCATGAGTTCAGAAATATTGGAATTCCTCCTCCAGCATATGTCAGATAACTAATTCCTGCCTTCCCATTTTAGTGAGTGTTCTTCTGTTTCAGGTCCTCTGAGGTTTTCAGACTTACATCAGTAAATTCTCCTTTCAACAGCTAGTGGAGACTGGCTTGCAAAACCTTTCGCTGGCATCATCTCAGAGAATATGAAACCTAAGAAAGAGAAGCAACACAGGAAGTGGGAAGAACCTTCACACCTCTTTCTCCTTTGCCAGAGACCAAGCAGACAATGTCTGAACCAGAGCCAAAGGCTGCACAGAGAGGTGAGGCTCAGAAAGATGGTGTGGTGAAGAGCAGTCAGAGACTCAAGATTCAAGTGTCTTCTCTGTCTCAATGAGCTCATTCCTTCTTCCAAAACTTGCCAGACTTCTCCCATTGCCTTGTTCAAGTTAACAGCCTTACCTTACTTCCTGCTGCCTACTGATTAAAATTTTATGTTTTTCCTTAAGACTCAATGCAAATCCTACTGCCTCTAAAGTGGTTTTGCTGATCTTTTTCTTCTTTGGAAGGCTTTGGAAAGCCTTCCAGAAAGCCTCTGCTGATTCTTCTTCCTCCTAAAGAAGGAAGTCACTGTTTTTTCCCTATTTGGGTCCAATTTCACCATCCTATCTAATAAAGAGGGAATATGCTAATTGACTGTCACACCCTCACAAATATGGTGGTGCCCACAGCCACAAGATGGTGGCGCCCAGTTTCTTCAGCCACTCAAGGCTGGCCCGAGGCGCAAGCAAGCCTCTGATGGAGGTTGCCTAGCCACCCAGGGCTAGCCCGGGGCACAGGCAAGCCTCAGATGACAGCTGCCCAGCTTCACAGGGCCACCTGAGGGTCAGGTAACCAGGGCTGGCTGAGACTTGCCCTGCTGGCAGTGGCAGCAGCAGAGGTGTGATGGGGTTGTTGCCTTCCCCTGATTGCCAGGTTACCTCCCACCCCTGAGGGCTCCCAAACTGTGAGAGAGGGCAGGCCTGCAGAGGGATTGCCCCTCCAGTGAATAAATTTTCATGCACCGGGCCTCTTGTATTTGTTATAATTGCTGCATATCCTAGTTATTCGTATGATTGGTTGGTACTTGTTCCCCGTGTCCTACCAACATCCAATAAGCATAATACAATCCCAAAAGTTGTCTCCTCATGGTAGCAACTACATTCCACTTGTTTGTAAGTCCTTCCCATTCTTTCATTTATTGTGCCACACCCATGACAGGTTGATCAGTAGTGTATGCAGGTTTGATACTCAGGAAAAAAGTTCTAAATGGATGAATGGTTACTTATTTTTAGACTCCAATTTTAAAGGCAAAGATGTATTTTCAAATACCTTAATAACAGGGTAGTGGTGTTTACCTGCCCACTGCAAGCTAAAAGTGTATGTGTGTTTTTTAATGATTTTTAAAAATATAGTTGCCATATTATATTAGTTTCAGGTGTATAAATGGTGATTTGACATGTATATACCCTATGATGTGAACACCACAGTAAGTCTAGTAACCATCTGTCACTCTTTCACCCAACCCCTACCCACTTTCTCTCTGGCAACTACCAGTTTGTTCTTTGTTTCTGCTTTTAATATTTTGTTTTGTTTGTTTTGATTTTTTAAGTTCCACATATAAGTGATTTGGAAGTACAGTGGTACCTTGAGATACGAGTGCCATAACATACGAGATTTTTGAGATACGAGCTGTTGATTGAGCGATTTTTGCTTTGAAATACGAGCAACATTTGAGATAGGAGTAATGTCGTGGATCGGCTGGCTGCACACGACCCACCAGTTTACCTCGACTCGAGCGTCTCATAGTTTCCCATGCCTCAAGATTACGGAACAAATTAAACTCATATCTCCAGGTACCACTGTATTTCATTATAGCTGGAAGTATATGATTGGAGCATCTTCTTTTTTTAATTCTTAAAATAATTTGGCTTTTAGGGTATAAAAGGGAAAATTCAACTCATATTTCTCTAAATATGTCCTGAATAGTACTCTTTCTTTGTTTCCATATTTTTTCTGTAGCCATTATTTTTCTATACTATATGTAAAAACTAAGAAAGTACAACATTTTTATGAAGAAAATATCCAGCCTAGTCATGTGGCTCAGTGGTTGAACATCAACCTATGAACCAGGAGGTCACTGTTCAATTCCAAGTCAGGGCACATTCTTAGATTTTTGGCTCAATCCCCAGTGTGAGACATGCAGGAGGCAGCTGATCAATGATTCTCTCCCATCATTAATGTTTCTATTTCTCCCTCTCCCTTCCTCTCTGAAATCAATTAACCTATCTAATAAAGAAGGAATATGCTAATTGACTCTCAAGTCATCGCAAAGATGACTGAAAGGTCCCAGGTTTGATTCCAGTCAAGGGCATGTATCCTGGTTGTGGGCACATCCCCAGTAGGGGGCGTGCAGGAGGCAGCTGATCGATGTTTCTCTCTCATTGATGTTTCTAACTCTCCCACTCCCTTCCTCTCTGTAAAAAATCAATAAAATATATTTTTTAAAAAAACAAAAACAGTGGTGGCACTCATAGCCAATAAGGAGGAAATATGCTAATTGACTGACACTCCCTCAATGATGGTGGTGCCCACAGCCACAAGATGGCAGCACCTAGACCCCTCAGCCCTGCCAGGGCAGCAGACACACAGGAATGCCTGGCCTGCCCCCAGATAGGCCCGGCTGCTTCACACACCTGCCTCTGGAGTCCCACAATCCCCTCAGCCCCCCAGCCACCCAGGGCTGGCCCGAGGCACAGGCAAGCCTCAAATTGTTGACTGCCCATTCGCCCAAGGCTGACCTGAGGTGCAGGCAAGCCTTGGATGGTGGCTGCCCAGCTCCTCAGGGCTGCCCAAGGCTCAGGTAACCAGGGCCAGCCGAGGCTTGTGCTGCCAGCTGAGGTGTGATGGGGTGTCACCTTCCCCTGGTAGCTGGGTCACCTTCCACCTCTGAGGGCTTCCAGATTGTGAGATGGGGCAGGCCTGGCTGAGGAACGCCCCCTCCAGTGCATGAATTTTCATGCACCAGGCCTCTAGTATCTATATTTAAAAAAATAACCAAAGCTTTAATTTCTTTAACCCAAAGTACCTGGGGTGGTGGTGTTATTGTTGTGAGTCATGCTGCTGGCTTTGTATATTGCAGGAGAGTTGTCAACATGGCTTCATTAACTCATTCATTCCTTCAACCAATATTTATTGACTGTAGTATCTGAGATACTGAACTAAATACTATAGTACTATAGACTGGCTCATTTGTCTTATTATCTTTTGCCAGCACAACTTTCCCACTATCCCTTATGAACTGGTGTTTTTCAGGGTTTTGTTCTTGAGTCTCTTTCTTCCATTAGTGGAAATGGTTAACACCTGACACAGGTGCAGTCCCTACCCTCTATGGAGCCAATGTGGATACTAGTAAGTTATGATTCCTGGCCCTTTCCCACTGTGCCTGACAATGGCCTTACATTCTTTCTCATGTAAATCATTTGGAGATGATGTGCCACAGGAAATCCTTTTGCTCCCCTGCAAGTCTCTCACTCACTGATTTCATCTTCACCAGTGGCCTCCACTTTCACTTCTATGAAGATGATCTCTAAATTCTACCTGATATTTTTCCTGAATTCTAGAATCATAGTTTCAATAACCTTCTCCACTTCATGTCTCAAACTCAGCTTGTCCAAAACTGAACTTACTATATTCTCCATAAAACCTACTCTTAGAAATTACTATTTACAGTCATTCAGCCTAGAAACTTATCTTTACTTTGTCTTATCCCCCACCTAATATAATTAAGTATATTAATTCTACTTTATAAATGTTTTTTTAAGTATATTAGCACTTGTCCTTTTCCACTTTCCCAATTTAAGCTATCATGGATTGCCTACCTGGATGCTTGCAATAGCCTCTATCATCTCCATGAATGGATTATTCTCACTCCAAATTAACTGTCCATCTTGCCATGAGTTATCTTTCTAAAGCTAATTATCTGACCCTATTAATGATTTCTTTCATTTCCTTTGGTGGATCCTTAAAATCCTTCATTGTCGCTAGGGGAAATATCAGATTTTCTTCTTTGCTTGCTGTCCAGAGCCCTTGACCTTCCAGCACTAAATTACTTTTCAAGCACATTTCTAATTATTTCCTCAACTCCTACCTATGCTTTAGGCATATGGTACCAGGTACTCACTAAGTATATCAGGAACTTCTGTACCTGTGTGCCTTTCCTCATGCTGTGCAGAATGTTTAGAATGCCTTTTCTTCCACTAACTGCCTGGGGAAATTCTCCTCCTTCTGCCCTCAGACTCTCTCCCCTTCTGCAGCCCAGCCTCCATTAATGGTTCCTGTTGCTTTGTTGTGTTATGGTTAGTTGAGTCTATTGCACCAGGCTGTTGACTTGTGGAGTAGTGTCATCCATTTTTGTATCTATAATATGAAAAGTAGAGTGCCTAAAACATAGTAAAATTAATGAATGCTCTTTGCATTTGAGAAAGCAAATAATAGCCCATATTCTAAGTCACTCTTTTCTTTAAAGAGTAATAGCTGGTTGGTAAAGGAAGATGATTACTTTAGCTTAAATTTGAATCTTATCATATGGCCTTGGATTGGAAATTGTTGATTTGCCAATATTTTTTCCCAAGCCTCCAGTGAAACTTCTTTGGAAAGTCGTGCAGTGAGGTGATTCATCCCATCTTTATTATCTTGTTTTAGAAACAAAAACAAAACCATCAATGCTTGGTTGACATAAGCAGAAAAAACCTTTTGTTTTGTATAATCCAGTGTTTTCATTAAGTACATTTGCAGAGTAGGAAGAGGAAAAGAGTATTTGTAGGGACTTTCCGAGGCATTCTACCCAAGAAAATATGATTAATTTGAATAGTAGAATTGGAGGTTCCAAGCATCCCTCATATAAGCCATCCCTGAAGAAAAGAACTTCCCAGTAACAAGCTGCTACTTCAGGACAGAAATCCCTTTTCCTGCTGCCTGCAAGGCTCTGGAAGAAAGTGTTTCATGGCACTTTCACACTGAAATATATTTTAAAGAGGGAAACCTGCTAATGTAGTGGTTGGGCATAATAAATATGATATAATCAAATGTTGGTTTATGTAATGACATAATTCTTTACCATAAAAATTCAAAAGTTTAGGAAGTATATTAGAGAGTTAATACACACTAGACTAAAATTAAAAGTAGCACTGTGTAGGTCTCCCCTCAATCAATCTAATAATATTTACCTCCATTATAAAACTGTATTTAATAAGGCAAATGGGATTAGTGAATTACAATGTCATTTATGAGAGAATAAAGGCCTCCAGTTCAAATACTGCTGTAAGCAGTTCCCAATGGAATTCTTTCATTAACCGTGGAAGTTGATTTAAATTATGCAATCTAAATTTTAAGTGGAACTGTTAAGAAATGCATCCAAGACACAGAAAGATAGAAAAAAAATTCCCACAAAGCTTAGATACCAATAAGTGAATCTTTCCTACAAAGAAAAAAAAATGGCAGATTACAAATGAGCACTCTCTTTAGTTGGCCGGTAAATCAGTGTGCAGGCCTGGATAAAGGGAACAATGAACACCTTCTGACACCAGGCTGTGTGTCTGGTGAGCATCCCTCAGTGCAAATGTTAGTACTGTGTGAGTATTTATTGTGTTTCTATAAAGTCCTAATGAGCTCCTTGGGTGAGAGTGAAACCCTTTGCTTTTTCACACTGTGCTCAAGACCCCTAAACTTCATGGGGTCAAATCTAAAGAAAGGGTAATGGACCATGAGGTCCAGCTTAATAGACCTGATATTAACACAGCAGCAAGAATGTCACCAAATGCAAAGTTTAGGGCAAGCAATGAATGAAGTATTTGTTACACTTAAATAATATACAAAGGTTATAACAGAGTAGTGGCACTATATCAATGTCATCATTGCAGGACTTTGAAAACCTGCCATGTATGAAATAACCCTGTAACACATCTTTAGATGACAATAGACAAATTTGCTTTCCAACAGCAAATAATAAATTAGAGTAGAAAGTTATGCAACTCTGGGGACTACTTATAGTTATTTTTAGATATTGAAAATCTCTTGCCTAGAGGAATAATTAGGATACTAGCAATATATATACTAATGTAATAGAAGTGTATTGTACCCTTCATATTGAGTTTGCAGTTCACATACCAAAATGTACATTTTCTCTAAATGAAACAGAAAATTTTTTCTCCTCTAGTGGTCTGCTTCCTTAAGGATAGGACAGATGTTTCTTGCTTTGAAATGAGTAAAACATAACCACACTGAGTATGATGTCATGGACAGAACCACTTGTGTAAATATAGGACTCTTTCACTAGATTCCTCATCCATGTAGTAGTTGACTCATCATGATAAGCCTCGTCTGTTATTACAGTGAACTTGCAATTCACATGATGTGATGTAAGCCACAGACAGGATCTGAAAGCATTGCACTCCGTGGTTTTGTTTCTAAGTTAACATTAAAAGCACACATCACTCTCTAACATGGGGAAAAATGAGAAGATGTGAGAGTATGCGCCAGTAAAAATATTGGTGCTGTTCACCTTCCATATTTTCATTTTCTGCTGCATTACTTTTCTTTGGAGTTGACTCAAGTGGTTTATAAATTATTTTAGGACTAGGACCCTGCCTCCTGCTGTTTTATGCTTCCATTCTCAACACCAAAGACAAAGCCACCATATTGTTTACACATGCCACATCTTGTGGAGATTTTATGCATATATATTACCAAAAAATGTATACACACACTTTGGATAATTATAAAGTCAGTGTTTATTAAAAATACATTTCATTTTCAAAATTGAGCTATCAGCTGTTAAAGTGTGTATACATTTTTGGGACACCCTGTATGAGAAATATTATTCACTACTCACCACTTCCTGTTTTTTCTAGGACTTATTATCACAAAAGTGGAAAATTGCATTTATTCAGGAAATGCAGACATTCTATTGCCAAATTAGTTAGCTAAAATATGCTATCATGAAATTTCAGCATATTATTAACTACTAATTTTTCCTTGTTGATTTGCATTCCAGGAATCTGCCCAATCCAGTAATTCAGAAGTTACTTGAATGTCACTTCCACATTTATAAAATTAGACCAGGTTCTTATAAGTGAACAACCTCACAGGTTTTAGAAAACTAGTTTCAGTGTGGAAGTACATGAAGCAAGGTCATTTACAAACAGAAATGCCTCTGGACTCCTTAAATTCCAAGATTAAGTGTCATCATTTCTCCTTGACTATTCTCTTGGACTAATGAGGATGGAAATAATGACATAATTATTTTACTTATACTTGTTGCTATTTTTAAAAGGAACACAGAGGAATTTAAAAATGGAAACCACTTAAATCTTTTTAACAAAGAAAAGCTGAAAGCACTTACCTGTTGATAGGGTTCACCCTAAGGAAGGGGCAGTAGGAGCCAGCCAAATGTGTGTGATACAGGAATGTCGAAACTCTGAGCTTCCTTTTCCATTCCTGTAGTCTATTTCTCTCAAACCATCACTTGTAGATTATACCAGTAAAAGAAGTACATAAAGGAAGTCATTGTAAAAATGAAGTTAATATATCATGACTGAAGCCAAACATGTACAGTTTCCTTACAATGGCAGTGAAGGAGAAAACAATACAGGACTCGTCCCATTGAAGGGGTTATTACTAACACTTCACTAATAACATAGACTTCGCTGGGTCAGCAGTTTAACAGAAACAGCCCCTGACAGTGATTGACCTCATCAAAGTTTAGTTTTCCTTCTCTATTGAAATGTGTCTTCACTAAATTGCTTGTGGTGTGCCTATGCCAATAGCTTCAAAGCATTTTATTGTTTCAATGTTAAAATGTCTATTCTCCCTATAGAAGTTTCATGCAGTCCTTTAAGCTGTTGGAATTCAAATCCCTTAATGGCAGTAATAATGATGCTAGCTGACATAAACTTTCAGTAGATACCCCAAAGCTCTGCATCAAACACAAAGTGAAAATAGGATATTTCGTGTTTTTGTCTAAAGACTCAGACTCCTTTGTAAATAGGCATCAAGAATTAATAGGTATTTGTGGTTTCCTAGGGAAATTCTGCCACCTAGAATTTAAATGGAGGAATCTACGTGAAATAGACCTTATCGTTTTAAGGGAGAAAATATGTAGTATGGAAGAAGGGAGAAAGGAGAGGAGATTTGAGTGATACAATCACAGTGTTTTGGGACAAGAATCATGTAAAGTTCACAAAGCAACTTTAATTCTGGTTTGAACAGCTCTTGGGGTATAAATTCAGGGAGCAATCATAACACTAGGTCTTTCTCAGATAAAACCTCCAGGTATCTGTAGAGTGTGGAATATTTAACAAGCCTTCATTATATGTCAAGAAATGTACTATTCACTAAAGATGTAAAATTCAGTTCACATTCTACTGAGAAAGATCTACCTTTAAAAGAAAATTACAGCCCTAGCCCATTTGGCTCAGTGGATAAAGCATCAGCCTGCAGACTGGGTTCAATTCCAGTCAAGGGCACATGCCTGGGTTGTGGGCTCAATCCCCAGTAGAAGGTATGCAGGAGGCAGCCGGTCAATGATTCTCATCATTAATGTTTCTATCTTTCTCTCCCTCTTCCTTCCTCGCTGAAATCAATAAAAATATTTTTAAAAATTTACATTTAATAACCCCCAAAATTGAGAGCAGGGTCTAAAAGAGGTGGTTGTACATGCATGTTCATAACAGCATTATTCACAATAGCTAAAGAAAGAGGCAGCTCCAGTGTCCCTGGAGAGATGAATGGATAAGCACAATGTGGATATACATACAGTGGAGTATTATTCAGCATCAATGAGGAAGAAAACTGATATAGGCTACAACATAGATTAGGACATTACACCAAGTGAAATAAGCCAAAATAAAACTAATCGTGTGTGATTCCACTTATATGAGATATCTAGCATAGTCAAAATCATAAAGACAGAAAGTAGAAGGGTGGTTGCCAGGGCTGAGGAAAGGGGGAATGAGTTGTTATTTAATGGGTAGAGTTTCAGTTTTGCAAGATGTAAAGGGTTCTGAAGATGGATGGTGATGATAGTTGCACAACAATGTGAATGTACTTAATGCCACTGAACTGTACACTGAAAATGCTAAAAATGGTAAATTTATACCAGGTGTACTTTACCAATAAAATTTTGTGGGGGAGGGAACTACATTTAAAAATTATGAATATATAATAGAAACACAAAGAACATACTGCAGAGTCATGAAATACGAAGAAATTACCTCTGTGTTAGATGGGGTGGTGGACAGAGAAAGCTCCCAGCAAAGGGGCTGGCAGAGTGAGGCCTCAGAGGACACAAAATCCTATTTAATCCCTCCACTTAACACACTCCTCTGTCCCCGCTGTAAACCATGCTACTAATTGCAGTTATAGTAATCGCCTTCTTGAGTGACCCGGACCTCCCTGTTCCCCATGACCTGTGTGCATCTCAGGAGTCAGAGGCACTGATTCAGTGTTTATACTGCTGTACTTATTCCTCATCCAAATGATATATCGGGTAAACTAATTCTGTGTCACCATGAGGAAGAAGAGACTTGTTTGTCTACAAAAACAAATGCTTTGGAAAGGCTCCATAAATTAGTCACTATAAAAAAGTTGAAATTGGGTATAGCTAAGCCACCTATCAAAAGCTGGGAGAAAATTGTAAACATCTAGATGGATTTTGCACTCAGGTTACTTTGCAAGTGCACCTAATTTCTCTTCCTCCTCAGTGAAATCAAAACTAGAAATTGTAGAACCCTGAAAAGAAAGACACAGGTTATGCACAATGAACTCTAAGGAACTTGAGTGAGCAGACTCATTCTCAAAGAAAAAAAAAAAAAAACACGTGGTCACTAAGGTTTGACAAGGAAGTGAGACATTTATATGTTTTAATTTTAAATATACATATGCTCTTGTAATTAAACACCTTTTTCTACCATACCATCAGTTGCAGGCATGATTTTCTTGGTTAAGAAGACACCATGGTTTGGGGCGCAGGTTCTGGAACAAGATTGCCTGCGCTGAATAATGGTCCTACTTAGAAGCTATGTGACCTCGGGCAAAGGAATCTCTTTACACTTCAGTTTTATCAGCTATTAAATGGGGTCATAACAGTATTTATCTATGAGATTTCTTTTAAGGACAAACTTACTCAGAATATGTAAAGCACTTAGAAGTGCCAGACACAATAAATGCTGTGTGTTAGCAGTTACCAGGACTGGTAATGGCACTGATACTACTAATACCCACTGTATTTTGCCAGGGAGAGAGGAGCCAGGTGAAGAATGGATGAAGAGAGAGCATTTGGAGAGGGAATGGCCTGCGGATCATGGAGTTGTGATCATTGCCAACGGGAGGTACAGTGCACATGGGAACGACGAATGATGAGGGCTCTCAGGTCCACATGGTGATGCCGCCTTCCCGTTCCATTTCTAACCCACCCTGTGTCTCTAATTCTCTCTGCTCTCTTGATCAGTTTTTAGATGTCACATTATAAGATTCTAATGAACATAGAGATTAGTGATCTCAAGTCCTAATGAATTTACAATTCAGCAGGAGGTTCTGGTACATAAATAATATGAGGGAATACATTGTATATCCTTTAGGTAAAAATGCACTGATGCAAAGCAAAGAGTGCAACAACTTGGCCTAAGAAAATATGATAGAAAATGATCACTGAACTGGATGTTAAAGATGAATAAGAATTTGTAAATGATAACATCCCACACACATAATTGGCATCACTAGAATTACTAGTAATAGACAAGGGAATCCAAGTGCCCTTTCCAAGTAGTTACAGCAACAAAGAAACCTCTATCCTGCACTAAAGATCTGGGACGTGTAACATCTGTATCCCAAGGTCACGGCTATTTTCTCTTTGACGTATCCTTGATAAAACTCTGAAATATGTCATTGAGCCCAACCACTTATCTATGATTAAGTCATCTATATGGCTCCTGAAGTGTTCCTCTCGTCCATCTTCCTGTATTTTAGCTCTCTAGCTTAGACAACTGGCAAGATAAAAATGAACATGAAATGTTGAGTACAACCCAGAAAAAGCTATAATCATTGTTCACTGCCTCTCCCTTCAGTACAACACAATAAAAGGAGATTCCATAAAAATCATCTCACTTTGGTATCATCTATTATGGGTGGTATCATTCTGGCATTTTTGTTCTGTCTCCTGTTGGTATTATAGACATAGGAAGGGGCAACTAACTTTTTCCTGAATGCTCACTAAAGGTTAGCAATGGGCAATGAATAGATCAAGCACCAGGCAGGGGTTCAGCACAGAAAAGCAGCCACAGCATAGGCACTGAACTCAGCCAGACTCCTACCTCACAGTGTGTTCAGCGACACTACAAAGTCACAGCACTTCTGTTAAATGTAGACAGTGAGTCCTATCCTCTGGCTTTTCTGGAGGATTAAGTAAAATACTTAGTATAGAATACCTGGAACATTATAGATATTTAGTAAATGCTTCTTAAATAAGCTTACAAAATACAGTTCTTTTCATTTTGCATCTTTTTCAAGAATACTGTCATTGTTTTTTATTTTTATTTTTTTAAATATATTTTATTGGTTTTAGAGAGATAGGGAGAGGGAGAGAGAGATAGAAACATCAATGATGAAAGAGAATCATTGATTGGCTGCCTCCTGCATGCCCCCTACTGGGGACTAAGCCCGAAATCCAGGCAAGTGCCCTTGACAAGAATTGAACCTGGAACCCCTCAGTCTGCTGCTGATGCTCTATCCACTGAGCCAAACCAGCTAGGGCATCAAGAAATACATCAATGCCTGTCAATGATTCTCATCAAATTAAAAACTGTATTGGTTTTTAATTTCAACAGTAATTGTATTCATTTTCCTAGGATGCCATAACAAAATGCCACCAACTGGGTGGCTTGATCAACAAAAATTTGTCTCACAATTTTGGAGGCTAAGAAGTTGTTGACAGCAATGGTTGGTGCTTTCTGAGGCCATTGGGGAAGGACCTGCTCCAGGCCTCTCTCCTGGGCTGTAGATGGCTGTCTTCCTCCTGTGTGTCTAAGTTTCCCTCTCTTTTAAGGGCACTAGTCAAAAGGAAACCTACTCTAGCATGATCTCATTTTAGCTTAACTAATTACATCTGCAACTAATTTCAAAGAAGGTCACACTCTGAAATACTGGGGGTTAGGACTTCAACATGTGAATTTGGAGGGAGGGCACAATTGAACCGTAAGAGTAATGAAGACTTTGTGTAATAATTCAAGCAATATAGAGATATAAGAAATTAATAGTCTCCTCCCCGCCCCCATCCAATCCCATTTCTCTGCTTTTAACATTTTTTCAATGAATCCTTCCATAAGTCTTTCCATACCTACACACACACCTCATACACCTTATATTTAGACACATATATAGTTTTTTTCTTTTTTATTAAATCCAGTCATATTAAACATATTACTTAGTCCCTTGCTTTCTTTACTTCACATTCATATTTTTCTAAATGTATGAGTATAGACCTATGTAAATATTTGCCTAATATTCTATAGTAGCCTACCTAATAATGAGGGAATATGCAAATTGACCATCATGCTGACAAAGATAATGGTTCCCATAGCCACAAGATGGCGGCACCCAGTCCCCTCAGCTCCACTAGAGTCCCACAGTCCTTTCAGCCCAGATCGGGGGCGGCAGGTGCACGGTGCAGCCAGACCTGCCCTCAGTCCCCCCCCACCAGTGCCTCGGGCCAGCCCAAGGTGCAGGCAAGCCTTGGATGTCGGCTGCCCAGCTGACACCCAAGGCTCAGGCAAGCCTCGAATGGCAGCTGCCCAGCCACCCAGGGCCACCCGAGGCTCAGGTAACCAGGGCTGGCTGAGGCCTGTACTGCCAGCAGTGGCAGCAGCAGAGGTGTGATGGGGCATTGCCTTCTCCTGATTGTTGGGTCACCTCTCATCCCTGAGGGCCCCTGGACTGTGAGAGGGGGCAGGCTGGGCTAAAGGACCTCCCCTCCAGTGTATGAATTTTCATGCACCAGGCCTCTAGTGAATTAATAATAATCTATTCTGTACTTGTCCTACTGGTATATATTCAGAATAATTTCACAGTTTGATTTGTTCATTTTTTTTAATTCAGCAATATACAGTTGTACTCAGCTTTTCCCATAAGACTAATGTTTTTCTTTATGTCAGTTAGATTCCTAACATAGCCTTTTTAAGTCAAAGATATGCACATTTAAATTTAATATTACCAGGTGACTTTAAAAAATGTTTTAGCTATTCACACATTCATCAGTAGTGCCTAAGAGGTATTTGTTTTCCCCACACTTTTGCCAAAGTACATTTGATCAAATTAAATTTTCTGTCTCTCTGATACATCAAAAATAATCTTTGTTTCTTTAATATACATATCTCTGACTACCACTTAGGTATAGCAACTTTTCAAATGTTTACTGGCTGTTTGTATCCCTTATCCCAGAATTGCTCCATCATCATGTATACCTATTTTTCTATTGTATATCCTGTATTTTATCTATTTGCAGGAGTCATTATATTTAAGGGAAACTAACATCTTATCAAATATGCTGCAAATATTCTTTCCCAACTATTATTTCTCTTTTAACTTTACACTGGTGCCTTTTGTGATTCAGACATTTTAGGTTTTTAGGTAGTAAAGTCTCTTCATTATTTTTTTAATGATTGGTAGATTTTTTTGTCTTGCCCATAAATTCTCATACCCACCCTACCCCCCTAAGATTCTTGATCTCCTTAATTATATTCTAATATTCTGTTTGTTACAAATTACAAGTCTATCTTTTTATGCCTGGTGAATATTCCATTACTTTAACACTGCATATAAAGTAACTCTTCCTTTTCTCACTAAATTGAAATGTAAGCATCACTACTAGAAATACACCAAGTTGTTATTTTAAAGAATGCTTGAATCTGTTTCAGTAGTGTGTTCTCTTTCCTGATCAGTTTGTTCATCCTTGAGCCAAAATCCATATTGTTTGGGTTGTAGTTGCCATATAGGGAGCAGAATTCGAGCCATATGGCAAATTCTCCTTCACTCTTTGTTTTATTTCATAACTAGTGCCCCCGTGAACAGATTCATGCACATTGAAAGGAAATTAATTAGAAGGTGGCTGGCAAGGTGGGACTAGGCAAGAAAGGCTGGAAACACCCTGGAGCCAACCTCCCACAATTTCTCCCTGGCTAAATGCATCTGGGCAGTGCTGCGGCTCAAAGGTCCACTGTGAGGTGAGGTGGGGGTTCCTCTGGCAGGTGGGGTCCTGTAACATGACCAGCAGGAATTGGACCAAAACCAGCTCTCAGACACCCCAAGGGGTTCTGGATTGCAAGAGGGCAGTTCTCTCTTGTTCCAGGTGCATCACCCAAGAACCACTGCTGCCAAGTCACCCCAGCTCGGCAGTTCCTGCAATGAGTGTCTGCCCCCTGGTGGTCAATGTGCATCATACTTACCAGCTGGTTGGATGGTCAGATGGTTGCTTAGCCTTTTATATATATCAATTTTGTTGACAATAATTTACACTTTTTTCCATATCAATTTTAGAATTATCTTGACCAGTTAAAATAACAACAATGGGACTCTGATCCAAATTGTTTTAAATGTGTATACATATTTGGGACTGTTGATGATTATCCCTATTCAGGAGTCACTTACATCAGCCACATGAGTTTAATATAAAAGCTGCAGCTTGGCCGAAACCAGTTTGGCTCAGTGGATAGAGCATCGGCCTGCGGACTGAAAGGTCCCGGGTTCAATTCCAGTCGGGGGCTAATACCTTGCTTGAGGGCACATATCCAGTGTGGGGTGTGCAGGAGGTAGCTGATCGATGTCTCTCTCTCATCGATGTTTCTGACTTTCTATCCCTCTCCCTTCCTCTCTGTGAAAAATCAATAAAATATATTTTTTAAAGAAAGCTGCAGCTTGGAAAGGTTTTGTTACTTATCCAAGACCACAGAGCTGAAAACAATAGAGGTTGCCTTTAATGTCTTCCTGATGCAAAGTCCACAGCATTAGTTACCTTCTCTGTTCATATGAGAGAAGGAAGATGATATATTAAATTACTGAGATTGTCCTGACTAAAGTACACAGCAGTGTAACCATTTACAAGGTTATCAGACAAGGCAGAACTTGACCAAGCATGGCACCGTTTGTAAGCAAATCGTTAGCTTTTATATTTAAAAAAAAATTATCTTCCTTTAAAAGACCTAGTTAGAATAAGAATGATAATAAACCTCCACTGAATAAGTTCAATACATCTTTACTGATATGAAATTCTGTCATTATAACTTCATTTTTTGGTTTAAAAATGTAGTCTTCTAAAATGAAAATACCCTGACAAGAAGCAAGATGGAGACCTGCAGGAATTAGGGAGAAATAGTGTGTGAGAAAGGGAGGGAGCATTAGAGGTGTATGTGGATGTATTTGGGTGTGTGTGCAAGTTAAAGAGGAACATTTAGACCTGCAGTTCTTCCAGGGGGTTGCCAATCGAGGCAGTCTTAGACAGCAAAACCCCACAGCCTTTGCAAACACTCCATGGAGGACACTGGTGACACAGAGACCATGCCATCTTGAAGAACAGAACTGCTTGAAACTAAGATCCTAGCATCACCACCACCCAGTCTGGTCTCAGAAGCAAACCAGGATCCTACAGCCGCTCTGGTAGAAGACCTGCCACCACAGCTGCAGATCCAGAGACACTAGGACTCCAGGCACCCAGCCACAGATTTCTGTGAGTCACAAAGCCAATCCCCCTCCTCCACCATCCCAGCAGCAGTGACATAGAAGCTACCAAACCCCAACCACACAATAAGGCTCTCTGCACACACAAAGCAGTGGCGACTCTGCCTAACTTTGAGCCTTGGTGTCAGACACCGGAAGTTTGTTTCCCAAGATTAGCCTTCGCACCCAGGCAGGGAGACTGAGTGGAATTCGAGCCTAGCTGCTCATCCGTAGGGAGGTGGTCTTCTCAACTAGATCCCATGCCCACTCACAGTAGGGAGACAGTGCTGAACTTGAACCTGGATTTGTGAACTTGGGGAATTTGTTTCCTGTGACTCATCTCTGCACCCAGACAAGGAGACTGATAGGAATTCGAGCCTAGGCACTCATCCCTAGGGAGATGGTCTTCTGCCACCAGCTCCCATGCCCATTTAGGGCAGGGAAACAGTGCTAAACTTGAGCTTGGACTTGCAAACTCGGGAAATTTGTTTCCCACAACTCATTTCCATGCTTAGGCAGGGAGGTAGCTCTGAACTTGAGCATTGGTGCACGGCCTTGGGGAGATTATTTTCTGCTACCAGATCCTACACCCAAGCAGAGAGATAGCACTGAATTTGAGCCTGGGAGTGCAAACCCAGGGAGTATGCTTCCCATGACCAGACCCTGCACTTCAGCAGAGAGACTGCAGTGAATTTGAACCTGGATGTGCAGTCTCGGGGAGTTTGTTCCCCATGCCCAGACGCTGTGCCCACACAGGAAGGCAACGCTGAATTTGAACCTGGGTATATGGACACAGGGAGTTTATTTCCCATAGTGCACACCTGTGTGTCCAGACCCCACACCCACACTAAGTGGCAGTGCCACCTGACTTTGATTCAGGGGAAATGCACACAGAAGGCTGTTTACCACAGGGCAGAAGTGGACCTCTTGCCAACACAGTGCAACTGAGCTATCCGGTCTCCCAGTCAGATTGAGGACCCTGAATCTCCAAGAGGCAGCATTGACCACCAGTGCCTAGACTCCATCCCTTATTACATGTGCTTGAGATCTCTGATTCACAGTACATTCATACTAAGAGCCAGTGACTCTAATTCTTGGTTCATGTGCACAAAGAGACTTGATTCTCAGTGCAAGGTAGCCCCAAGAAACAGAGACTCTGATACTCGATTCTTGCATGGACATAGTGAGCCTCTGACTCCTGACACACAATAGGGGACTTTGATTTTTGGCACACGCCAGTGGGTTCTCTGTTTCAACGTGGCACAGGCAGGGTCCTTGATCCTAGGTGCACACATGAGGCCACACTAAGTGCCTAGGATTCTGACCCTGGGTGAGTGTGGTTCCCACCAACCCACAGCAACAGCACTTCTTGATATCAGAGGTCTTCAGTGACACTTGGGGGGAGAGGGGTGTGCAAAACTCCCACTTCACATGCTCCAGGTCCCAGCAACTCGACATCTGAACCTGCTGGTGATAGTCAGAATGGGGAGACAACAAAGCAATCCCCAGAGGAAAGTTCGCCAAGTAAGGAAATATGTGAAACAGAAGCATGCAACATGTCAGAAAAGGAATTCAGAGTAATGGTCATACAGTTCATACAACGGATGGATCAGAAATCAACAACCTATGCAAAAATCAGGAAGAAATGAAAAATTATATAGCTACAATAAAAAACACCATGGAAGGCTTCAACAGTAGACTAGAAGAAGCAGAGGACCGAATCAGTGAGTTAGAAGATCAGGTACAGAAACAAGCCCAATCTGAACAGCAACTAGAGAAAAAAATTAAAAAGCAGGAGGAGAGCATAAGGGAGCTTTGTGCCAATGCAAAATGAAATAACATATATATAATAGGGCTGCCAGAAAGACAAGAAGACCAACAAAGATTAGAAAATTTATTTGAAGACATAATAACAGAAAACTTCCCTGATATGGGGAAGAAAAAAGTTACTCAAGTACAAAGAGTCCCAAGCAAGATGAATATCAAAAGACCCACATCAAGACACGCCATAATTATAATGGCAAATGTTATCAACAAAAAGAGAATCTTAAAGAATGCAAGAGAGAGATAGAGTTACCTACAAAGGATCCCCCATCAGATTATCAAATGATTTCTCAACAGAAAAACATCTCTAGAAGAGAATAGAAGGAGATACACAAAGTGATGCAAAGCGAGGGACTCAATCCAAGAATACTCTATCCAGCAAGACTATCAAGACAGTCCCTTCAATAAATGATGTTGGGAAAATTGGACAGATACATGCAAAAAAATGAAACTAGGCCACCAACTTACACTGTACACAAAAATTAATTGAAAATGGATACAGGACTTAAACATAAGACAGTAAACCATAAAAATACTAGAGGAATCCACAGGCAGAGAAATCTCAGACATATGCCAAAGCAATTTCTTCACTGATATTGCTCCTAGGACAATGGAAACTAAAGGAAAAATAAACAAATGGTACTACATCAATATAAAAAGCTTTTGCAGAGCAAAAGAAACCATCAATAAAACAACAAGAAGGCCCACTGCAAGGGAGAACAAATTTGCCAATGATATCAATGATAAGGGTTTAATCTCTAACACTTACAGGAAACTCATACAACTCAACAAAAGGAAGATAAACAATCCAATCAAGAAATGGGCAATGGACCTAAATAGAAACTTTTTGAAAGAAGACAGAAGGAAGGCCAAGAGACATATGAAAACATGCTCAAAGTCACTAATTATCTGAGAGATGCAAATCAAAACTACAATGTGGTACCATCTCACACCTGTCAGAATGGCTATCATCAATAAGTCAATAAATGACAAATGTTGGTGAGGATGCAGAGAAAGAGGAATTCTGATGCACTGCTGGTGGGAATGCAGACTGGTGCAACCACTCTAGAGAACTCTATGGAGTTTCCTCAAAAAACTAAAAATGGAACTTCCATTTGACCCAGTAATACCACTCCTAGGAATATATATATTTTTAAATATATTTTATTGATTTTTCACAGAGAGGAAGGGAGAGGAATATATTCCAAGAAGCTAGAAACATCAATAAGAAAGGATATATGCACCCCTGTGTTCATAGCAGCACAATTTACCATAGATAAGATTTGGAAACAGCCTAAGTGCCCATCAGCAGATGAGTGGATTATAAAACTGTGGTACATCTACACAATGGAATACTACACTGCACTAAAAAAGAAGGAATTCCTACCATTTGCAACAACATGGATGGAACTGGAAAGCATTGTGCTAAGTGAAATAAGCCAGTCAGAGAAAGATAAGTGTCACATGATCTCACTCATTTGTGGAATATAATGAACAACATAAACTGATGAACAAAAACAGTTCCAGAGACAGAGAAACATCGATCAGACTATCACACCTCAAAGGGAAGGTAGGGGAGAGTGGGGGTAAAGAGGAGAGATCAACCAAAGGACTTATACACATGCATATGGGCCTAACCAATAGACACAGACAACAGGGGGGTGAGGGCATGAGTCGGGGAGTGGGGGTAAATGGGAGAATAAGGACACATATGTAACACCTTAATAAATAAATTTAAAAAATAATAAAATAAAAACATTTAATGATGAAAAAATAAAATAAAATGCAAATACCCTTAGAAAGATTACTGCACATACTCATGTGAATTGGTTAAATTGCTACTCTTCAAACTAACTGATGAACTCCTTATTGATATAAAATTTTGGTCTTGGGCAGTGGGGCATGGGATAGAAATGAATATGGAAAATGGAACAGCACCTCAGGGTAGCCGAGGTTAAATAGGTTGCTGGTGGCCAGGAGCCTAGAAAGTTGGACAGGTTGACAAGCAGATAATTGCAAAGGCCCTCCCATCTCAGAAGCAGTGCAGTGTTAAAGGCAGAGGGCCACATCTTCACACTTTGCTTTGGCTAATAAGTTCTGCTCGGCCATCAGAGGACATATGTAGTGAATCACCTTGAAGAAATCAGTTGGCTGGCCTTGCTTTGCTCTGCCTTTCTGCATTGCCTGCACCGATCTCCCTCCTATCCCCAGAGCAGCCACTACAGCCACTGCTTTTTTTAACAGGACATCTGGTCACAATTTAACATTTCCGCTGCTCAAAAATAAAGCCATTTTAAGAACATTTAAAAAAAATAAAGCAAAAGAGCAGGTAGAACTTCATTTTCAAGTGAAAAGCCTAACCTAAAGGTGGAAGCTAGTTGTTAAGAAATGGACCCACCAGGCAACAAATAGGAAAACAGATAAAGACTAAACCAGCCAAATCAATACCTGATCACAGTCAGTTAACTGACCAGTCAGTAGTATTGAGCTCCTGCTATGTGCAAAGAGCTGGCTAAATCGAGTTTTAAAAAAGTACTCAGTGTAATGGACTGATAGTGGAGACACCTGAATGTCCAATGTTTCTGCATTTCTCCACCTCCTTTTTATTCTTGGCAGAATAAAATTATAATGTGCTCCACTTAGTAAATGAAAGTGGTGATTTTAACTATAACTTTTTCTTTTCATCCTGCTTGTGTATTGTGCATATTTCTTTAAACTATTGGATCAAAGGCATGCTTAGAATATTTCCTCAAAAAAATATCAATGGGCATGGCATAATCTGATGAGATGAGTAAATAATTTTCAGTATAGAAAGAAGTAATGTCAAATTAGTACTCCATGATATAGCATGAAATATTAGTCAAATATTTGTGTTGTATTGTGGTGTGCCTCAGTAAAAATTCTTTTTTTAAATATATATTTTATTGATTTTTTTATAGGAGGAAGGAAGAGAGATAGAGCCAGAAACATTGATGAGAGAGAGACATCGATCAGCCGCCTTCTGCACACCCCCCCACTGGGTATGTGCCCGCAACCAGGATACATGCCCTTGACCGTAATCGAACCCGGGACCCTTCAGTTCGCAGGCCGACGCTCTATCCAGTAAGCCAAACCGGTTTCAGCAGTAAAAATTCTAATGCCAATATCAAAAGTCAATAGAATATTTAAATTCAATACTTAAATTCAGTAGAAAAGCCCACTATTTGAAGGATTTTGTAAGTTTTTTTTTGTAATGCAAAAACCATTCTAAATCAGTTTGTTTTGTGAATTTATTTGGTTTTCTTAAAATGAGGTTGCTTTATTGAATATATACAGGATAGCTTCATTTTTGTTCATCTCAATGATTCAAAGCGTCCTGTGCACAGAGGTCTCCTACATGCTCTGTTTGGTAGTGACTACTTTCCGTCCAGCCCTCCTATTCAGGACACAGAAAGAAAAGGCAGTGCTGCCACCAACAGGAAAAATGGAAGTCCCAGTAACTCCACTTAAACCCCACTTCTCCATTTTCTCTACTTAGAACTCTTGTTAAATAAACTAAGTAATAGTATGCACAACAGAAAAAAGTGGAAAAGAGCTCTTCAGATGAATGAAACTTAAATGTAAAAACTAAGAAAAATAGCATTCTATAACAATAAAAACAAACAAACAACAGTATCCTGGGATAATAGACTAAAAGGCAAGTGTTCTGCATTAAAGTGCAGCACAGTGAGAAGTTGAGAAGTCTCCATTAAAATCTTCTTCCTTGTCTACATGATTGAAATACAGATCTCTTAAAAGCCAAAGAAAATATTAACATGCATTAGTAAGGAATTTGATTGGCAAAATATAATTCCATTATAATACTTTTATATAAGAGTATAGATGTATAATCTGCACTCCACATGCTACAAGGTTTTGCTTTTATTGCAAAAATAAAGGTTAAATGTTACAAAAGCATCACTCAAAATTACCAGGAAAAAATGGAATACTAACATTTAAAGAGAATATAATATAATTTTCTTGAAACTAAAAGGCTTATGCAATTATAAATTATAATTATATACATTTATATGTTATAATTTGTATTTTAAAGTTTGGACACAATTAAGGGGTAGGTATACATATATCCATATAAGATTTTTCCAACTCTTACACTCAAAGTCTCTCACAGTCCTTGATCTAGAATCATCTTTTTGATCATTAGAAAAATTTAAAAGTGTCCTTTCTTTAGTCAAGACATGAGAAGAAAAGTGTGGGGTGCCATTAAGCCCCCAGCTCCTCCCATCCATTTTTTTAAACTACTCAACCCTTCTCATTTCAAATAGCTCACAATTACAAAAGACCAAATTTCTCACTCAGTTACACCCACACAATTCCCACTGGGGCTCTTTCTTTCTTTCTTTCTTTCTTTTCCAGTAAATTGTATAAACACATCTGAAGCTACATTTATCCCAAATGAATATGGGCACTTATGTATTTTACTTTCAATTAATATTTCTTCGATATTAAAGATATTTCTTAGAATATTAATGAAAAGTATCACAGGTCCTAGAAAATCTATTTTAGTCAGTGTGTTTTTCAATTACCTTTTATATTCAATATTATTTTGTATTAATTTCAGGTGTAGAACATAGTAGTTAGACAAGCATATACTTTACAGAGTATTCCCTCTGATATTTCTAGTACCCAACCATGTAATATTACAATAGATAGTTATTACAATATTATTTCCTATTCTGTACTTTACATCCCAATGGCTATTTTGTAACTACCAAACTATGCTACTCAATCCCTTCACCTTTTTCACCCAGCACTCAACCCTCCTTCCCTCTGACAAACATCAGTCTGTTCTCTGTATTGATAAGCCTGTTTCTGTTTTATTTTTTGTTTATATTGTCCTTTAGATTACACATATGAGTGTAATCATCTAATATTTGTTTTTCTCTGACTGACTTATTTCAGTTAGTATAATACTCTCTAGATCCATCCATGCTCCCGCAAAAGATAACATTTTGTTCCATTTAATGGCCAGGTAAAATTTCCATTGTATATATGTACTACCACTTTTTTATCTACTCTTCTACTGATGGGCACTTGGGTTACTTCTATAGCTTGGTTATTGTAAATAACACTGCAATGAGCATTGGGATGCTTATATTTTTCCAAATTAGTATTTGGGATGCTTGGGATATATAACCAGAAGTGGAGGAGAAACCAAGATGGTGGCATAAGTGAACACCTAAACTGCTGCCTCGCACAACAATTTCAAAACTACAACTAAAAGACAGAGCGGACATCATCCAGAACCACAGGAGAGCTGGCTGAGTGGAAACTCTATAACTAGAAGGAAAGAGAGGGGCTCACGGAGACTCAGAGGAGCTGCAAAAACCTGAGATACGGACACACACGTGTGGAGAGGACAGGCGGTGGAGTGCCTGGCTAGCTTCCTCTAGTGAGAGGGAGATGGAAACTCCCAACTGCACTGAATCCCAATTCTGACTGCACTGAACCCCAGTTTTGGGTAAAACCCTGGGGACCCAAACTCATATGGGTCCCCAGAGTGCATGGAAACTCAGGGGAGCTGGAAAGGCAGAGGTCTGGAGGTGCGCAAGTGCAAGTGCACACAGAGAAGTCTGCAGGGATTACCAAGGGACACTGAGACCCAGGGACCACATAGGGCAGGGCTGATGGGAAGCCAAGGCTGTCTGCTCAGCCCTGAGACTCCGCCCCATCCAAGCTGAACACAGAGGCTTTTGTAATTTTGCAAGTCTTGTATCATAAGGCTGACCCCAGCACAGATGATATCCCAGCATAGACACATCTGATCCTCACAACCAGTTGGCTTGGAGGTAAATTCCCCCCAGTGATACCAACAACAATCAAGACTTAACTACAACAAGGCTGTACACACAGTCCACAAACGGGTGCACCAAGGGAGTCCACTTTGGATAACTGGGGAGGCAGAGCTATTGGGCCATATAGGACACCTAGCACACAAAGCTACTCTACCAACTCAGGGAAGCAGCAAAAATGCAGAGACAAAGGAACAGATCACAAACAAAAGAAATGGAGGAAAACAAATGACTGCATATAGAGTTCAAAACCACAGTTATAAGGTTTTTCAAGAATTTCCTAGAAAAGATGGATAAATTTAGCGAGACCCAAGAGGAGATGAAAAAGGACCAGCTAGAAATTAAAAATACAGTGACTGAAATAAAAAATATTATACAGAGACCTAATAGCAGACTAGAATCAAGTCCAAGATTTGAAATACAAAGAAGCAGAAAACACTCAACTGGAAAAGAAAAAAGAATCCAAAAATGTGAAGATAGTGTAAAGAGCCTCTGGGACAATTTCAAGTGTACCAACATCAGAATTATGTGTGTTCCAGCAGAAAAGAGAAAGCAAGATACTGAAAACCTATTTGAAGAAATAATGACTGAAAATTTCCCCAACCTGGTAAAAGAAATAGACTTACAAGTCCAAAAAGTACACAGAACCCCAAACAAAAGGAATCCAAAGAGGACTACACCAAGACACATCATAATTAAAATATCAAGAGCAAAAGACAAAGAGAAAATATTAAAAGCAGCAAGAGAAAAACAGTTAATTTCCTACAAGGGACCACCATATGATTGTCAGGTGATTTCTCAACAGAAACTATGCAGACCAGATAGGAGTGACAAGAAATATTTAAAGTGATGAATAGCAAGAACCTATAACCAAGATTACTCTACCTAGCAAAGCTATCATTCAGAATTGAAGGTCAGATAAAGAGCTTCACAGATAAGAAAAAACTAAAGGAGTTCATCAACACCAAACCAGTATTATATGAAATGCTGAAAGGTACTCTTTAAGAAGAGGAAGAAGAAGAAAGAGGTAAAGATAAAAATTATGAACAATAAATATGTATCTATCAACAAGTGAATCTGAAAATCAAGTGAATTAAAAATATGTTTAACAGAATAAACTGGTGAGTATAATAGAATCAGGGGCATAGAAAGGGAGTGGATTGACAATTCTCAGGGGCAAAGGGGTGAAGAGGGTGCAGGGAGAGACTGGACAAAAATTGTACTCTTATGGATGAGGACAATGGAGAGGCAGGTAAGAGCAGAGGGAGGGGTGGGAACCTTTTGGAGGGGAGCTATGGGGAAAAAAAGAGGAACAATTGTAAAAATCTGAACAATAAAGATTTATTAAATAACAAATAAAACTAGAAGTGGAATAGTTGGGTCATAAGGCAGTTCCTTTTTTAATTTTTTAGAAACTTCCATTCCATAATATTTTCCACAGTGGCTTCACAACTCAATACCAAAAAAACAATCCAATTCAAAAATGGGCAAAGGGTCTAAATAGACACTTTTCCAAAGAGGACATACATATGGCCAATAGACATATAAAAAATGTTCAACATCAATAATCATCAAAGAAATGCGAATCAAAACCACAATACGATATCACCTCATATCTGTCAGAATGGTTATCATCAATAAATCAACAAATAGTGAGTATTGGGGAGGATGTAGATAAAAAGGAGCCCTAATACACTGTTGGTGGGAGTAAAGATTAGTCAGTGTGGTTTTAGCTCTTGACTTTCAACCTCCTATTAAGCACTTGCTATATGACAGTCTCTGTCTGAGATATGGGTGTGCCAAAATGAATCAAGATATCATCTTCTTGATTCCAAAACTAAGAATTAATAAAAGGACACATTTTTTAGCTCTAACTTTTGCATATATTTATTTGTAGCTATTCCATGTAGAATTCACAAGATGAAAATGAAGATTATAATAGCAATTGCTGGGGAAATTTAACAACACTGGTAATTTCCCTAACTTATTTCATCCACCTTTCAGGTACTCAGATGTTAGTATTCAGTATTGAGTAACATTTTCCTTCTCTCACATTACATTGTTTAGACCACACCATTCTATGTGATTCTTCAAAAATGAAGATGAAGTGATTTAACAATTTCGGATCAGTTCAAATTTCTCTACCTCTATCTCTTCTTTTTTCAGAAAGCTTTTGTCCCACGGAACATAAGTGTGAGAAGGTGTGCAATGTTGCTGATTTGATTTGTGGCCCTATAACCCAGCATGCTTTCTCTGTTTGCATTTTTTTCAGTAGTCTCTCAACTAGAATCCTTGCCCCTAGATCACCCACATGCCAATCCATTCTCTCTACACTCATCATTTTATCTACTTAAAACCCTTCAATGTTGTTGTATAACCAACTATATAAAATCCAAACTTCCTAGAGTAGCATTTGAAGACCTTCACATCTGATTCTTTTTCCTTAGCTACTTCTTTTTTTTCTTGAAATAGCTAAGATTATTACAGTTGTTCCTCTTTTTTCTCCCCATAGCTTCCCTCCACCAGTTCCCACCCCACCCCATGCCCTTACCTCCTCCCATTGTCCTCATCCATAGGTGTTTGATTTTTGTCCAATCTCTCCCTACACCCCCCACACCCCTTTTGCCCTGAAAATTATCATTCCACTCCCTTTTTATGCCCCTGATTCTATTATATTCACTGGTTTATTCTGCTCATCATATTTTTTTCACTCGATTTTTAGATTCACTTGACGATAGATATGTATTTGTTGTCACTTTGTTGTTCATAATTTTTATCTTTACCTTTTACTTCTTCTTCCTCTTCTTCTTAAAGAATACCCTTCAACATTTCATATAATACTGTTTTGGCCGTGATGAACTCCTTTAGTTTTTTTTTTTTTTTTATCTGTGAAGCTCTTTATCTGACTTTCAATGCTAAGTGATAGTTTTGCTGGGTAGAGTAATCTTGGTTGTAGGTTCTTGCTATTCATCACTGAATATTTCTTGCCACTCCCATCTGGCCTGCATAGTTTCTGTTGAGAAATCAGCTGACAATCGTATGGGTACTCCCTTGTAGGTAACTAACTGCCTTTGTTTTGCTGCTTTTCATATTCTCGCTTTGTCTTTTGCTTTTGGCATTTTAATTATGATGTGTCTTGGTGTGGTCCTCTTTAGATTCCTCTTGTTTGGTGTTCTCTGCACTTCCTGGACTTGTAAGTCTATTTCTTTCACCAGTTTGGGCAAGTTTTCTGTCATTATTTCTTCAAATAGGTTTTTATGTTTTGCTCTCTCTCTTCTTCTGGCATCCCTATAATTCGGATGTTAGTACACTTGAAGTTGTCCCAGAGGCTCCTTACACTATCTTCATATTTTTGGATTCTTTTTGCTTTTCCAGTTGGGTGTTTATTGCTTCAAATCTTTGACTTGATTGTTGGGATTCTCTACTTTGCTGTTGGATCTCTGTATATTGTTCTTTATTTCAGTCAGTGTATGCTTAATTTCTTTTTTTTAATTTTTTTAAAATATATTTTATTGAACTTTTTTTTTTTTACAGAGAGGAAGGGAGAAGGATAGAGAGTTAGAAACATCGATGAGAGAAACATCTATAAGCTGCCTCCTGCACGTCCCCTACTGGGGATGTGCCCACAACCAAGATACATTCCCTTGACCAGAATCAAACCTAGGACCTTTCAGTCCACAGGCCAATGCTCTATCCATTGAGCCAAACCGGTTTCAGCTATGCTTAATTTCTAATTTTCCTTGAAGATCTCACTAAATTTCTTGGAGGTTTCTAGAAGATTCTTGAGTATCCTTATAACTGTGGTTTTGAACTCTTTATATCCTATAGTTTGTGTCCCTTCATTTCTTTCATTTGTGACATGTTTCTTTGTCTTCCCATTTTTGTTGCTTCCCTGTGTTGATAGGGTGATTTTGTGTGCTAGGTGTCCTATAGTGCCCAGTGGCCCAGCCTCCCCAGCCACCCAAGGTTGATGCTCTTGGTGAACCCCTTTGTGGGTTATGTGCCCAGTCTTGTTGTAGTTAAGCTTTGATTGCTGTTGATATCACTGGGGGGAACTGACCTCCAGACAAATTGGCTGTGAGGATAAGTTGTGTCTACAATGGGAAAACTGCTGTGTTGGAGACACCCTTATGGAGCAGGACTTGCTTCAGTGGGTCTTTGGTGCTCACTGAGTCTGCCCCCTGAGTGTGTCTCTTATGGATCTGAAGATTTGTAATCTGGTGTGGTATCACTTTGATCACTGGGTTCAGTGGCTCTTGGATTTCCAAGGAGATGGTAAGTCAACCTCTGCCTGAGGCCACCCAGCAGAAGCTACAGAGAGATCTTCAGTTTCCTTCTCCTAGTTTGGGGTTTGGAGGTGCCTAGATGGGGCACAGCTGTGAAGCAATGCAGGCTACTGATCCTTAGGCAGTCTTTTGGAATCTCTGAGGTTCTTTGACCCAGCTGTAGTTTTTAAGGTTAGGTTGCAAAAGGCCAGGCCATTTATATGCAAATACCATTGCCCTCAGCTTGGGTGGGGTTGTAAATTGGGTGGGGCAGGATCTCAGGAATTCATGGGCAGAGCAAAAAGCAATGGCTGACAGTCAGCTCTGCACCAAAGAGGCCCCTGGGTCTCTGTGCCCTGCAGCACCATGCAGGAACAATGAATGCTGTGATCACCTCTAAGAGAAAGCTGCCCTCTTATTCCAGCCCGATACCAGACAGTCCAGTTTCTCTTCGTATGAATCTGGGTCCCCAGAGTCTCGTCTGGTACTGGAATTCAGAGCAGTTGGGAGTTTGTATCTTTCTCCCGAATGAAAAGGACCACACTGTTCTCAGTTGCGTTTCCACATTTGCCTCCATATCTTCACTCTTCAGCACTTCTGCACCTCTTACCAGTCTAGATGTGCTTTTCTCTTTCCTTCTTGTTATAGAACTTCCTCTCACTGAAACCAGTTTGGCTCAGTGGACAGAGCGTCAGCCTGCGGACTGAAAGGTCCCAGATTCAATTCCGGTCAAGGACATAGTTTATCAATGATTCTCTCTCATCTATTCCTCTCCCTTCCTCTCTGTAAAAAGCAATAAAAATATATTAAAAAAAAAAAAAAAAGCTTACTCTCAGCCAGCCTTCTCATGGTTCTGGATGAATCTGTTTTTACTTTTAGTTGTAGTTTTGATATGGTTGTATGAGACAGCCAGTTCAGGTGCTGCCATCTTGGTTTCTTCTCTATACTGACTTCTTGTAGTCCAAGAATCTGCTGCCTATCGTAACCTGTCCTTTGCATATTTTAGTCCTTCTACTTAGAATTCCCTTCTTTCCTTCTGTTCCCTTGTTCTGGATAAACTTCATATCCTTCAGTGCTCTGCTTAACTATCTTATTCCCCAAAACCTTCCGTGGTCTGGAAAGGGGTCAAGGGACTATTGCAGAGTAGGTTAGGAGCCTATTGAAAATTGTCCTTAGGACCATGTGCTCACCCCATACTGTCTTTGTACATATCATTTTGGGGAATCATCTGTTTAATTATCCATTTTTCCAATTATAAAAGCAGGGTGTCAGCCTTATTCACCTTTGAATCTTCACTCCATGACGCACAGAAGGCGCTTAGTAAACCTACTGAAGAATTAAGAAGTAAATTTGCTCTCCCTAAAATGAAGACTTGTCTGCTCATATTAGCATAAGGTTCTAATCTACCAAACAGAGTGCTCATGGAGATTGATAACTCACAGGAGAAGTTTCTCTTGCTATAAATTATGTAAATGGAATCTGTATGAGGATAATTGCTTAAAACATTTTCTTTTGTTTAAGCATTAAGAATCAACTTGCTCTGGTTTTTAATGTGCTGACCAGCAGGGCAATTCAACATATCAGAGAAGGGATGGGGAGCTGAATGCAGATTGAGGAGCCATAAATCATGTCTCTTTGTCCTAAAGTGCTGCTCACTGAGTTGATTAACAAGCAACAATCAATTGGCTACTCACCTTTCAGGCTTTGTCAAATGGCCAGCTGTCCTCCTCAGGTGACACCTTTGTCATCTCCCAACTGTAACATACCTCTCTACATATGAGTATCGAGAATTAGAGTCATTACTCACATAATGAAAGCTAGGTCAATTTAGGCTGACTAAAGACCCAGTCCTGAAAGTGGGCCAAGTCATAAGGCATTCCCACGGCTGCCATTGATTCTAGACTTTCTTCATCACCCAGATAGGTACACTTAGACTAGGGAATTTTTCCCAGCACCAGCAATCTGGAATTCCATCCTCGTTCTTTACACTTCTGTTCTGCATTTATATGCTGCTGTTGCTTTTGTTTGTACAACTTATTGCCCTTTAAAAAGAAAACCAGGTTTAACAAGTTTCAAAAAAATGCTTGGCACTGATTAAAACAAAGAGGATTAATGACCAATTCCAAGAAACCATTTCTGCTGCTGGTAACACTGTCTAGAATTTTCACTTTAAATGCTGAAAATAAAGATGGAAAAAAAAATCTGAAAATGAAAAATAATAAATTTTAAAGTGTGCAAAATAGTAATACTCAAAGTTTTATATTATAGAAGGGTAAGGCACCAAAAACAGGCAGTATAGGTATTTGATAAAACTTCATTTTCATAAATAAGCAAAATATTTATATAAAATAATGTTTCATATTAGCTTAAATAGTATCACTAGTAAAAAGCAATATAATGGGGTTTACTCCAAGGATAGTCTTGCTCTTCTAGGATTTAATTAACAATTTTTCAACTGTTATTTCTCTTAGCTACAGGATGATAAATGGCATACATAAATGTTAGCCTAAGGCACTGTAAGATTATGTGACTTGGGAATCATTGAGTAATTAAATAATGGTTAATCCTGATCTAAAATTTAAGTGTGTTTTATGGTATTTGATAGCTGCAAAGAAGAGCAAAGGTACTGAGCTCTGAGTCTCAGTACCTGTTTAACTGTAGGTTTGTGATTTGGAGCAAGTCAAGTCATTCTCCCTGCCTGCCTTCATTTGTTCCCTGTGCTAGCCAGTGAAAATACAAATATGATTTAGCCAAAGTTTCTGATTCTCATTTTCCTTATCCATAAAATGGGGCTTTCATTATGATAATTAAATAAAAGATGCTAAAGTGCTATTTTTGAACTGTATTTTTATTGATTTCAGAGAGGCAGGGAAAGAGAGAAAAATAGAAACATCAAAAATGAGAGAGAATAATTGGTCAGCTGCCTCCTGCACTCCCTCCACTGGGGACTGAGCCCTCAACCCAAGCATGTGCCCTGACTGGGAATCAAATAATGATCTCCTGCTTCATAGGACAATGCTCAACTACTGAGCCACACTGGCTGAGCTTAAAGTACTTTTTAAATGGTTAGCAGTCATACAGATGTCAAATGTTATTACAGCTAAAATAATGACAAGAATTTTTAATGAATAGAGGACCTCATTAAAATATTTGCTTCACTTTTTAAAAATTTTATGTGGAAATAAAGTCAAACTTACAGAAAGATAGGCAAAGAATCTCCATATATCTTTAACCAAGGTCACTTATTTATAACATTTTACCTCATTTGCCCACTCTTTCCCTCTCTATCTCTCTTTCTTTCCTGAACAATTTAAACATAAGTTACATGCATCATGGCCCATCACTCCTGAATATTTGTGTTTCCTAAGAGTATGGGTATTTGCTTACGTAACCACACTACCATTTTCAACTTTTGTAAACTGTATTGATATAGTACTGTTATCTCATTTGCATCCATATTCCACTTTGTCAATTGACCCAGTTACATTCCTTTTTATCTTCTCTAGTCCAGGCTTCAGCTTAGATCAGGTATTGCTTTCATGTTAATTGTCATGACTTTTTAGTCTTCTTTAATCTGAAACATTTCACACCCTTTCTTTGTTTTTTCTGATGTGGACAATTTTTAAGAATACAGTCCCCCTATATTTTGTAAATTAGATTTCTCATTCTTTAGTTCTTTCACATGGTTATTTTATATTTATCAACTGAAGGTTCTATTCCTCCCACTGGGGATCTAAAAGGCACCCCTGCATGTAAAACAGTAGCGTGCACATGGTGTCTGGCTTGCCACAGATGATCATGTAGCGTTCATTTCGCCCCCTTCCTCTCCTGCCCTATTTCTTCCCTTCATTCTTCTGCTTTCCTATGGATCCTTAGACTGTGACATCCAACTTCCTCTCCCTTCCTGGTATCTGCACTAAATGGATCATGGACAGAATGTCATATCTGTTCACATTATTCCCACCAGGGGGAGAGGGACCAGAAGGGCTCATCCTTGATTCTTCCATTGTATCTCTCACCTTCTTAGTCTCCTTAGTTTCTTCCTACTAAATGACAGATTCCCATCATATTGCACTTTTCCGGCATGCAACTTTATTTCACTTGAACCTTTGAGCAACCAAATGTGTTTGGCAGCATTTACTATCCCCATTTTGTAGATAATGAAACAGAAGCTCAGACCCATTGAGCCTTTTTCTCTATACTCAGGTGCCTAGAGAGTTATAGGTTCAGGCTGAAATCCATGAGTTTGGGTTGCTATCCAATGCTTCCCCGCTATAGCTTGATGTCTCTTTATAGTAACTTTCCATCTACAGATCCTGTGTGATCCCATGGCATGGTGGCCGAAGATGCAGGACACTGAGGTTAAGCTGCCTTTTCTTTTACGGAAATAGTAGAGGTAGTTAGAGCTGGCACATTTAGGACATATGGTGCTTAAACTCTTAAACAAACTTGAAATTTGGCAAACATAGAGAAATATATTTGTTGTAATATGCACTTAGCAAATTTGAAGGATATAGCTCAGAAATTTTCCATAAGTATTCATCAAGATTAATGTGAGATCTCACGAATAATAGCTTTTAAATGAGCTTATATTTCAAAGATATTAACTTGCAAATACACACAGTCATGAAAACATCAAACAAGAGACAAGGAAGAGATCTAAGGGATCCTGCCCCACTTTCTTATTAACAGCATAACATGTTCTTTAAGGAAAATTTAGACATACACAAAAATGTTGAAGGGGGGTTACTAACTACAAATGTGGAAACTAAGAGAGAGTCTTAAGTATCTTGTATGTGGCCACATTGGGTGTCAGTGACAGACGTGGGCTTAGACCTTGGACCTCCTGCTGTTAGTCCAGTAGGCATTTGCCTACATTTTTATGAGTTATTTGTGATATAAATTTGAAAATATTCTAGTCCTCTCATATAGAACAAAAATATGCACTGACCTAAGCTAAGCTATATAGAGCCAAGATAGACGTTTAGCAAAATTAAGTATTAAATTGAGGAAATACTATTTTAAAAAAAAAAAGAATTCGTTTGGAGCATCTAATGAGGAAAATATGATGAGATGCCTTTAGCCTCAGGTAAGTAGGAGAGAGTAAGGTGTACTTCAGTTGTCTTCTCTCTTTAAGGATGTTCTCAAATTGGACAGTCAGCTGAGTCTTGGGGTATCTGTTATAATCACACACATTTTAAATGAACTATTGTGTATGCTGCAAGATAAGACTTGAGGTTCATTTTTTGGTACATGGATGTCCAATTGTCCCAGCATCATTTGTTGGATATTTTGAATAATAAGATATAAAATTAACGCCAGAAAATCTCAAATATCAAATGTACACATAGGCAACATGCATATTCCATAAGCAAGCTCTTTCCCCCTTTAAATAGACCTCTCTAGGAAATAGAATTAATCTTTTATACATGTAGCCAGAGAAAAAAAGAGAAACTTGCTTTCTCTCAAAATATGGTAAAATAAGGTAAGTGCCCATATTATTGTATGTCATAAGTGCTTTCATTGGGAATATTCTTAAAGAAAAATCACAAATAAGAGTTAAAGAGAACAGAATTTCAAGAAGCATAAGTGAAGCATTATTCTAATTTATCAAGCATTCAAGATATACAAATGCAGCATATCAAATCTGCAATTCTGTAAATGAGCTGGTCACCAATGCTCCAGTTCCAAAATGATTTGCAGTTCATGTTGAGTTGAATTTTTTCAAAAACTGTCCACTTGGTGGCACCATGGTGCTGCTTCAAGAAAGAACCTGTTGATTTGGATAAAGGTCCAGTTAGGGGCTGATTTCTTATGGAGGGTTTTGCGATTATTAAACATGTGGTCATACCACAATACGTGCCAACAACTGACAATTGTCCTAGTCATTTGCCCAAGAGAAGAAAAAGAAAAAATATATGTAGGTGGTTCAAATAAAGACAGAGCAGGATTTAAGTGGACTCTAGGGCAGGTTGAACAAGTGCATGGATGGAAGTCTACCAGACCAATCTTTTACCTATATTCTTAAACAGAAATGCTTCCATGGAGTTTTTTTCTTCTCTCTTCTTATGACTTGATTTTGAGCAGAAAATTTGACACTAATAATTTCAGTACAAATGAAAAGTCAAGTTGAGCTTCATTTGCTCCGTAATAAATATTTAGAACCAGCGGTGCCATCATTATTGGGCAGCGTAAGTTACATATGAGAAAGCTAAACACAGTCCTTACCCTCAGTGTCCTTGCAGTCGACCTGAGAAGACATGATGTATGTGTAAAACGGTAATTGCTGAATTGTGTACTAGAGAGAGAGCCAAGTAGAGGCCATCATTATGAAAGCCTTCGCTGAGCAGGTGGGACTGTAGCTGGTCATAAAGAATGGCTTCACTGTGGCAGGCAGCCTGTCGCTGCACAGCTGAGTGGAAAGAGGGTAGGAGGGAGAAGGACTTGGCAGTTGTTCTGGTGGCCTGGCTGGGAAGGGGGAGGTCAGCGCCTCCTGCTCTGCAGCAGTCGTTTGAGAAGCAGCCATCCCAGCTGGATCCTCTGGCCTCTCCATCCAGCTGGTCCATTACTCAGTGCATCCACTGACGCACTGATCCATTTTTTAAATTATGTTCACTTATTTCTTCCAGATATTGGGATGAATATAAACTATTAATTCATTTAATTTATATTTTTTGTAGTTGAATTAGAAATTTGAATATCAAATGAGTGAGGTTTCTGTGAAATAATTTGGTAAATAATAAACCTAGAGAATAAAGTCCCTACTTCTTAGAAAAGTATTGATGACATTAAACATCTTTATTTCAACCCATATAGGGGTGAAATGACATGAAGTCTTGGGTATATTTTAAAATATTTCAGCAAAGGAAAAACAATACATATTGCAGTGTTATATAATTTTGCTTATTATTGATTTTGGATGATGGGTATTTAGGGATTTATAGTACTATTCTATTTTTGTGTATGTTTGAAATGTTTTATAATTCCTTCTCCTTACAAATTAGTTGATCATTTGAAAAGATAATTCTGGAAATGGGCAAGATTAATTCTAAATTTAAGGTAGATGGATTCAGGTGCGGGTATGAAGTAAACACCAAGAACCGTCAGCTGGAAAAACCCCATTTATTAATGTGTTCTACCCAAAGCATGATGGAAATAATGTGTTTCCTCCCAGAGAGATTTGCCAGATAAAAAAATCTGCAGGAAGTGGACTGCTGCTCTATGCTTCAGTTCACTTGCCCAACTGTGACAAGAAGGAGTCAAAGAGATGATCAGTCATGTGTAGATTATCAGGGACTGTGCAATGGGGAAGCCATAACACCTGCTAAGGAAGGATTATGTGCACTCTTAACCACTAATGGCTTTTATACAGGTTCTCTCAAACACATGAGAAAAGCCATTCTCAGCTATGTCTGTGCTCTAGAATGACTCTAGCAATCTCCTCTCTCACCTATAGGCCAACGAGAAAGAGGCTGGTACACCAAGAAACAAAAGAGAAAGGTCCCGGGTTCGATTCTGGTCAAGAAATCGAAGGGCATGTATCTTGGTTGCGGGCACATCCCCAGTAAGGGGCGTGCAGGAGGTGGCTGATCGATGTCTCTCTCTCATCGATGTTTCTAACTCTATCCTTTTCCCTTCCTCTCTGTAAAATATCAATAAAATATATTAAAAAAAAAAAAAAGCAGAATGATGTAAGGCAAAGCATCTCTCACTCCTAGTGCTCCCTTCCCCCTACCTGCAGAGGAAGGAAGTTTTTCTCCAGTAGCACTGCCAGCCTGGCCTCTCTGTGTCCTCTCATTATCTCCTCCACCTGAAAGGTGGGGGGATATGTCTGATTGGTGAGTTTGGATTGAGACACAGAACAAACATAAGCTAGCCCTTTCCCCTCCCTTTCTCTTGTCTGCCTGCCTGCCAAGAGCACGAATTCTAGTGGGCTTCATCTCTGATAGCACTGCTGTAAGTATAGCAAGGGTACATGGCGAAAATGAGCTTTCCTATCCTGAAACTCAGTATTAGACAGAATTACTCACATATTCCATCCATGCCAGAAAATTGTAGGCCTACTCCATAGAGGGCAAATCCCCATTTACAGCTGAATTTAGCAAATGGCCTACCCATTCTGCCATGAAATATATGTATAAATGGTATTGATTGATTGCAACTTTCAAATCAACCTATAGATAAAGCATAGGTGATATAACTAGTTATAGAATAGACTGTAAGTGCTGTAAATCTTGATAGTGAAAAAAATAGTGGTATTATTGACCAATAGTTGGTGAGACATAGAGTAAAGAGATGATATTATGTACTGACTGTTCGCGATCTCCTAAGTTCATATGTTAAAATCTAACCCCAACATGATGGTTTCTGGACATTAAGCCTTTAGGAGGTCCTTTGGTCATGAGGGTGGAGCCCTCATGAATGGGATTTGTGTGACCTTATAAAGGGGAATCCCAGAGAACTCCTTGCTCTGCTCTCTGCCTTGTGAAGACACATGACAGTATGGCCATGTGCAAACCAAGAAGTAGACACTCACCAGACACTGAATCTGCTGGGGCTTCAATCTTAGATTTGCCAGTCTCCAAAACTGTGAGAAATGAATTTCTGTTGTTTAAGCCACCAGTCTATGGTACATCGTTATTGCAACCCGAACTGATGAAAAAAGATCTTTTTTTTTTTTTTTTGGTAAATTTATTATGTTTTAAAAACGTAAAGCAGCCCAACTGGCACGGCTTGGTGGTTGAGCATCGACCCAGGAACCAGGAGGTAGTGGTTCAATTCTCAATCAGGGCACAAGCCTATGTTGTGGGCTTGGTCCCCAATAGGGGGCGTGCAGAAGGCAGCTGATGAATGATTCTCTCTCATCATTGGTGTTTCTATCTCTCTCCTTCTCCCTTCCTCTCTGAAATTAATAAAGATACATTTCAAAAAAAAACAAAAAACATAAAGTAGTTATCACTCACCTGCTTAAAACCTCCAAGGCTTTTTTCTATGGTTTCCTAGCCCTATTCTGGGGTGCGAACCTTTTTTCTGCCAAGGGTCATTTGGATATTTATAACATCATTCGAGAGCCATACAAAATTATCAACTTAAAAATTAGCCTGCTAAAAAAAAAAAATTAGCCTGCTATATTTGACCAAACATTTAATTAACTCACCCCTGATGCCTTGGCAGGGCCAGACCAAAGGATTTCCGGGGCTTTATTGGCCTGTGGGACAGATGTTCCCCACCCCTGTCCTTCAGGATCCGCCCCTGATATTCTTCTGTCTCCTCTAGTACCCACTTACTCTCACTCACAACATTCCCGCCATTCTGGACCAATGACAGCTTCTAAAAGACAAAGACATTTCCCCTGCTCATCCACACGACAAGTAAATGTGAAGCCTAATGGTCCCCCTCTCCAATTCAGTTTAATTTCCTCTCTCCCTCAACAACATGTACTCAAACAACATACTGCTCCTGTTCACTCATGTTTTCAAGAGTTACTTTTGTGGAGAGACAAAATGGCAGAATAGACGGACGTGTCCTGAGCCTTGTCCTGGAGCAAACAGAGTGAACGGCAGAAACGAGTGGAATTTCTGCCTGAATTGGCCAAGGAGACGCAGCTAGTGAGACAGTTTGCAGCCGGGAAGGGCAGAGGTCCCCTGGCTAAAGGTGAAATCCAGGATCTAGGCATTAGAGTATGCCGGACCTCTGTGGCCCAGAGGATCAGGGAGAAACTACAGGGCGCCAAGCATCTGAAAACAAGCAAAGCATCTGACTATGATAAAAGGATCCACAGGACTGCGGGAGGTAGGGGATTTTGGACCTTGGAGTCTGGATTTGGGATCTGAGCGCAGAGGCAACCCTGAAGGGCTAGCTGGACTGCGCAGTGCTGGCAAGAGAGGAGCTGGCAGGGACATAGTTCCTCCTCACTCTGGGGCCTGGGCCTTTCTTCACTGAACATAGTTTGTAGGACCTTTCGGATGCAGACACTTACCCGTGGGAAAAACTGTGGAGTTGTAGAATCTGGCGAAAGTGGGTGGTGGTACAGGAGAAGTGGTAGCAAGTCTGGTGCTGAGTCATACATGAGCCCTGGTCTCCATTTTCTTCAGAGAGCTAGCCCCTCCCTCCAGTCTTCAGGCAACCAATACAGTCACTCCCAGATCCCACCCTAAATAATACAAAAGAGTCTGAATACTCCCTGAGGTTATAGGAACTGGCCTAAAGAGAAATCTCTAGCCCCAGCAACCAGGAAACTGAGAAATAGTACAGTACAGATGACTGGGATCATAAGCCAGCCAAAGAAACGACACTTTACTTTTATTTTTATTTTTTTATTATCCCTTTTTTCTTCTTCTTTTCTTCTTTGTTTCCCTGTTTTTGTTTGTTGCTTTATTTTCTATTTCTTTTTGCATTATTTTTCCATCACTATTTTTTATTTGCTATTTGTAATTTTTGAAATCAAATTTTTTGTAAATTTATTATTATTTTCTTCTCATTACCTTTCTTTCATCCACTTATTGCTTTATACTTCCTCAATAATAAATTGCGGTCCTCCCCATATTCTTCCAATTCTTAATCTTATTTTCAGTATATAAGCTCAGCTGCTACAGAGTCTGCCTCAACCCTCTTTGCTGGGTGTTTGCTGTTTTTTGTGTGTGTGTTTTTTTGTTATTGTTGTTGTTGTTGTTTTGGTTTTTGGGTTTTTTGTTTTTTTGTTTGTTTTTTGTTGTTTTTTTGGGGCGGGGGGTTATTTATTGGTTCTGTGGTCTTACATATGTGTGTGTGTGTTTCCATTTTATTCCTTTGTCTTTTATCTCTTATCTTTTTCTCTCTCTTTGATGGCATTTGTGCTCTCTTTTCTCTGCCCTAACTCTCTTTTCTCAGATGGTCACTTATAATGGGGTTATTGGTGACATGAGTACATTCATTTGTGCTTAGTTCCCTCTGTGTTGTGTCTTGTTGAGGTAAATTTTATCCTGTCTGGCCAAAGGGCTTGAGAGCAAGCCACATGACCAGACACCTAGAGAGGAAACTCCATCCACGAATGGGTCAATAACATCCTAGACCCAACAATAGAGGCAGGAAGAATGTGACATTGAGGGAAAGATCATGAGTGAGTGAGGGAGTAAAAGAGGAGTGTGTGGTCAGGTGTGGTGTGTGTGTGTGTGAGAGAGAGAGAGAGAGAGAGAGAGAGAGAGAGAGAGAGAAAGGCACAGTTAGATCCCATAGGACCTTCAGCGGCAGGCTAATCAGGCTCCTAACTAGGCAGCTTCTGCTACCATTGCAAACAGTACTGGGAGGCCAGCTTGTCGCCTAGCCTTTTTGAAGGGGAGAGCTGCTGTAACTGGGTTCCCAGCCTCAGGTCCATCCAGAGTGCCTCAGATAACACCTGGGACTCTACAACCACCTCTGCCAGGAACATACTGTCTAGGCTCTGATCCCACAGTCAATGAGGCTCCAGCCACCCTGAGCACAGGCTCCTGTGAGTTCTGAAACAAGCTTCCCTCTCTAACCGGCCCAATGCTTTAGCCCAGGGCACAGCAATCACGTGAACAGCAGACATGTGAGCAGCCCACTCCTGTCCAAGGAGCAGCAGCCCCACGAGCAACCCATCCCAGGCCTAAGAGCAGCAGCTTCACGTGGCCTGCCCCTGTCCAAGGACAGCAGCTGTGTGAGTGGCCAGTTCCCCTTCTGAGGAGCAGCAACCACACGAGCAACTTGCCCTATCTGAGGAGCAGCAGCCACTTGGGCAGCCCACCCATGACTGAAGAGCAGCAGCCCCACACAGCTGGCCCCCATCTGAGGAGAAGCAGCTGCATGAAGCCTGCAGCTGAGTGCAGCCCGCACCCTGCACCATCCAAAGAGCAGCAGCTGTGCTGCCTGAGCAACCAGCCCCCTTCCAAGGAGCAGCAGCTGTGTAAGCAGCCCACCCACATCTGAGGAACAACAGCCCTGTGCAGTCCACATTGGTCTAAGGAGCAGCACCTACATGCAGCCTGCACCTATCTGACGGGAAGAAGCCAGGTGAGTGGCCCGTCCCTATCCAAGGAGCATCAATAACATGAACAGCTCACTGCCACGTGAGTAACAACAGCTGCATGAGCCAACCACCCCCTATCTGAGGAGAAGCAGCTGCATGAGCAACCTGCACCCATGTGAGAAGCAGCAGCCCTGCAAGCAACCTGCCCCTGTCCAAGGAGCAGCGGTATCATGAGCAGCTCATATCATCTGAGGAACAGCAGCAGCAAACAGCCATCCCCCATCTAAAGAACAGCAGCCATGTGAGCAGTCCACCCCTGTCTGAGGAGCAGCAGCCATGTGAGCAGCCAGTCATATTCAAGGAGCAGTGGATGTGAGCAACCCATCCCCATCAGAGGAGAAACAACCTCATAATCAGCCCGCCCTGTCCAAGGAACAGCAGCTATACAAGCAGCATCCCCCACCAGCCAGAGGATGCTGGCTACTCAGCACCCAACAGAAGAGCCAGTGCCAAATGAAAAGTAGCTGCTACCATGACTGCTCTAGGAGCAACCACAGCCCAAGAAGCCACTGCCACCCAAGGAAGAGCCCCTGCATGGCTCGACATCTAGATCAGTCAGTGGAACCACAAATGGGTAGACAAAAATACCCCCAAAGGAAAGAAAAGGAGGAATTGCCAGAAAAGCAGCTAAGTGAAACAGAGACATGCAATATGTCAGAAAAAGAATTCAGAATAAGGGTCATAGAATTCATAAACGAATGGAATTAAAAATCAATACCTTATATAAGAATCAAGAAGAAATGAAGAGTGATATAACTGCAATAAAAAGCACCATGGAAAGTTTCAATAGTAGACTAGGAGAAGCAGAGGACCAAATTAGTGAATTAGAAGACAGGGAAGTAAAACACAGCCAAAGTGAATTGCAACTGGAGAAAAATAAATAAATAAAAGACAGGAGGAGAGCCTAAGGGAGCTATGGGACAACATGAAACAAAGCAACATACGAATAATAGGGGTGCCAGAACAACAGGAAGAAGAACAAGGGTTAGAAGACCTATTTTAAGAATGTCAGAAAAACTTCCCTGATGTGGTGAAGAAAAAAGTCACACAAGTACAGAGAGTCCCAAACAGGATGAACCCTAAAAGACCCACACCAAGACATACCATAATTAACCATGGCAAATATTCAGGACAGAAAGAGAATCTTAAAGGCTACAAGAGAGAAACAGAAAGTTACATACAAGGAAGCTCCCATTAGATTATCAAATGATTTCTCAACTGAAACACATGAGGCCAGAAAAGAATGGAAGAAAATTTACAAAATGATGCAAAGGGACTGAATCCAAGAATACTCTATCCAGCAAGGCTATCATTCAAAATTGAAAAGGAAATAAGGAGCTTCACAGACAAAAAAAAAAATGCTAAGGTAGTTTATTACTACCAAGCCAGCAATGCAAGAAATGCTAAAGGGATTGATGAAGCCTGACTGGTTTGGCTCAGCAGATAGAGCATCAGCCTGTGGACTGAGGGGTCCTGGGTTCGATTCCGGTCAAGGGCACATACCTTGGTTGCAGGCACATCCCCAGTAGAGGGGGTGTACAGGAGGCAGCTAATCAATATTTCTCTCTCATTGATGTTTCTAACTATCACTCTCCTTTCCTCTCTGTAAAAAATCAATAAAATATTTTTTAAAAAGGGATTGATGAAAAAGAAGAAATAAAAAGGTAAGAAGGAACACAGATACAAAAAAAATAAAAATGGCTATGAACAAGTACCTTTCAATAATAACTTTAAACATAAACAGACTAAATGCTCCATTCAAAAGACATCTAGAGGCTGAATGGATAAAAAAAAAAACATGACCAATATATATACTATCTATAGGAGACCCACCTCAGAAAAAGGGATTCATAAAGACTGAAAGTGAAAGAATGGAAAAACATCTCTCAGGCAAATGGAAAAAAAAAAAAGCTGGGGTAGTAGTACTTATATCTGACAAAATAGACCTCAAAGTAAAGGCCATCAAAATAGATAAGGAAGGCCACTTCATAACAATAAAGGGATCGAAACAACAAGAGGATATAACCCTGACAAACATATATATGCATCTAATGTAGGAGCACCCAAATACATAAAAAAAAAAATCCTGAAAGTTATCAAGGGAGAGATGGACAAAAATACAATAATAGTAGAGTACTTTAACACACCACTGTCATCACTGGATAAATCATCTAAACAAAAAATAAGCAAAGAAACAACAATCCTAAATGACTCACTAGATCAGATGGACTTAATTGACATCTTCAGAGCATTTCATTCCAAAGCTGTGGAATATACATTCTTCTCAAGTGCACATGGGACATTTTCAAAAATAGACCACATTTTCAAAAATAGGTCATAAGCAAAGTCTCCCCAAATTCAAAAAGATTGAAATCTAAAAACACAACAATGCAAGCACTATGGGACACAATGAAAGCAGTCCTGAGAGGGAAATTTATAGCTCTACAAGCCTACCTCAAAAAACAAGAAAAAGTGGTAATAAATCCTCTAACTCAACAACTCAAATAATTAAAAAGAGAGCAATAATAAAAGCTCACAGTGAGCAAAAGGAAGGAAAAAATAAAGATCAGAGCAGAAATGAATGCTATAGAGACCAAAAAAAAAAAAAACAATACAAAAGATCAATGAAACCAAGAGCTGATTCTTTGAAAGGATAAACAAGACTGATGAATCTCTGCCAGGCTCACCAAGAAGCAAGAGAGAGGACTCAAACAAAATCAGAAATGATAGAGATAAAATAACAACAGACCCCACAGAAATACAAAGGATTGTTAACAAATATTATGAACAACTCTATTCCAACAAACTAGACAGCCTGGAGGAAATGCACATATTCCTAGAAAAATACAGCCTTCCAAAACTCAATCAGGAAGTTTCTAAAAATCTCAATAGGCCAATAACTATAGAAGAAATTGAAGCAATCATCAAAAAGCTTCCAGTAAACAAAAGCCCAGGACCAGATGGCTTCACAGGGGAGTTTTACCAAACATTCAAGGAAGAATTAAAGCCTATCCTCCTCAGACTATTTCAAAAAATTCAAGAAGAAGGAAGACTTCCAAGGTCCTTCTATGAAGCCAGCATCACCCTAATACCAAAACCAGATAAAGACAACACAATGAAAGAGAATTATAGGCCAATATCCCTCATGAACATAGATGCCAAAACCCTCAACAAAATTCTATCAAATCAGATCCAGCAGTACATCAGAAAGATCATACACCATGACCAAGCAGGATTTATACTAGGGATGCAAGGATGGTACAATATCCACAAATAAATAAATGTGATACATCATAAACAAATTGAGGGGAAAAATCATATAGTCATATAAATTGATGCCGAAAAAGCATTTGACAAAATCTAACACCTTTTCTTGACAAAAACTCTCAGCAAGGTGGGAATAGAAGGATCATACCTCAACATCACAAAAACCATATATGATAAACCCACAGCCAGCATCACACTCAATGGACAAAAACTAAAACTATTTCCCCTAAGAACAGGAACAAGACAGGGATGCCCTCTCTCACCACTCCTATTTGACATAGTACTCGAAGTAATGGCCATTGCTATCAGACAAGAAGAAATAAAAGGCATCCAAATTGGAAAAGAAGAAGTAAACTGTCCTTATTTGCAGACAACATGATACTGTACATAGAAAACCCTAAAGACTCCATCAAAAAATTATTAGACTTAATAAATGAATTCAGCAAGGTAGCAGGATACAAAATTAATGCCGAGAAATCTATGGCATTTCTATACACTAATAGTGAACTTACAGAAAGAGAGAGGAAAAAAGCAATCCCATTTATCATCGTACCAAAAAATTAAGATACTTAGAAATAAACTTAAAGAGGTAAAAGACCTATATGCAAAATCTACAAGACCTTGAAAAAAAGAGATAGAGGTATACATACAGATAGAAGAATATACCATGTTCATGGATTGGTAAAAATCAACATCATCAAAATGTCCATTCTACCCAAAGCAATCTTTAAATTCAATGCACTTCCCATTAAAATACCAACAGCATATTCAATAGACCTAGAACAAACTTTCCAAAAATTCATCTGGAATAAAAAAAAAAAGAGACCCCGAATAGCTGCAGCAATCCTGAGAAAGAAGAACAAAGCAGGTGGGATCTCAATACCAGATATCAAGCTGTATTACAAATCCACTATTCTAAAAATTGCCTGGTACTGGCACAAGAACAAACATAGATCAATGAAATAGGATAGAGAACCCAGAAATCAACCCAAATCACTATGCTCAATATTTGACAAAGGAGGCATGAACATACAATGGAGTCAAGACAGTCTCTTCAATAAATGGTGTTGGGAAAATTGGACGGATACATGGAAAAAAAAATGAAACTAGACCACCAACTTACACTGTACACAAAAAAATTAACTCAAAATGGATACAGGACTTAAACATAAGATGGGAAACCATAAAAATACTAGAAGAATCCACAGTCAGAGATATCTCAGACATGCGGAAGCAATTTCTTCACTGATACTGCTCCTAGTGCAATGGAAGCTAAAGAGAAAATAAACAAATGAGACTACATCAAATAAAAAACTTTTGCACAAAAAATGAAACCATCAATAAAACAACAAGAAGGCCCACTGCATGGGAGAACATATTTTCCAATGGTATCAATGGTTTAATCTCCAACATTTACAGGGAACTCATACAACTCAACAAAAGGAAGATATACAACCCAATCAAAAAATGGGCAACTGATCTAAATTGACACTTTTTGAAAGAATACAGAAGGAAGGCCAAGAGACATATGAAAACATGCTCAAAGTCACTAATCATCAGAGAGATGAAAATCAAAACAACAATATGGTACTATCTCATACCGTCAGAATGGCTATCATCAACAAATCAATAAATGACAAGTGCTGGTGAGGATGTGGAGAAAAAGGAACCCTCGTGCACTGCTGGTGGGAATGCAGACTGATGAAGCCACTGTGGAGAACAGTATGGAGTTTCCTCAAAAAACTAAAAATGGAACTCCCCTTTGACCCAGTGATCCCACTTTTAGGAATATATCCCAAGAAACTAGAAACACCAATTAGAAAGGATATATGCACCCCTCTGTTCAAAGCAGAACAATTTACCATAGCTAAGATTTGGAAACAGCCTAAGTGCCCATCAGCAGATGAGTGGACTATAAAACTGGTACATCTACACAATGGAATACTATGCTGCGCTAAAAAGGGAGTTCTTACCATTTGCAACAACATGGATGGAGATGGAGAGCATTATACTAAGTGAAATAAGCCAGTCAGAGAAAGATAAGTGTAACATGATCTCACTCATTTGTGGAATATAATGAACACCATAATCTGATGAACAAAAACAGTTCCAAAGACAGAGAAACTTCAATCAGAACGTCAAACCTCAGGGAAAGTAGTGAACAGTGGGGGTAAGGGGGAGAGATCAACCAAAGGACTTATATGCATGAATATGGGCTTAATCAATGGACACAGACAACAGGGGGATGGGGCATGAATGGAGTGGGCAGTAATGGGGAAATAAGGACATGTAATGCCTTCATAATCAATAAAAAAAATTTTAAAAGATATTGCAGTGCTAACCCCAATGAATGGAAGTAAGAAAAATGTTATATGTTTTTTAAATAATACATTTTATTTTTGTGATTAAAATAAATACTCCATCTTCATGAAAAAAAAAGTTACCTTTGTGACTAGTTGAACTTGATTTATTGTGTGCCGCTGTATGAATAAACCCTGTGTACTTATGCATTCCCCAACTGATGAACATTTAAATTGTTTCTAGTGTTTGGCTGTTGCTAATAAATTTTTAGGAAACACCCTTAATTAAATTTAAGAAGATTCTTTATACTTATCTTCACATAGGATGTTTTTACAATAACGAAATATTACATTTTATCAGATATTATTATGATGATTAGCTACTAAGATGTTTATATATGTTTACTTTTTTATAATTTACCTGGATAGAATTTTCCTGGATAGAATTTTCCAATATGAAACTATCCTTAATTTGTGATATAAACTCAACATTGGTCATGATTACTGTTTTTTAAATAATGTTACCTGGATTTAGTTTACTAATAATTTGTTTCTTAATTTCCTATCTGTTTCCATAGATGAG
>JAAGEH010000311.1:8741626-9043207 GCA_011751065.1 Lasiurus cinereus | reverse complement strand
TTACTAATAATTTGTTTCTTAATTTCCTATCTGTTTCCATAGATGAGATTTGTCAATAAATTGATTACTTAGTTTCAGTATGTAAGGTTATGCTGTTCTTCTACATGAATTGAATATTTTTTTCCTTGTCTAAAATGTTTATCTACCTGTTTCTTGAAACTTTCATGCAACTCATCCTTTGCTCCCTAAAAGATATTCTTTTGGAAGAGTAGAGTTGTTAAAATTGATGCCATTTCTCTAGTGGTTATTCATTTATTTGAATTTTCTATTTCTTCTGAGTTTAATATTTATTTTTCCCAGAAAATTGTCTATCTTATTTGTTTTTAAATTCATCAGCAAAACAGTTGGTTAAGCTGTACCCAGGTATAATTTTCTGTATTGAATTTGGTCAGTTTTCATAAGGATATATATTTTTATTTATCTTTTAGAAAAATAGGTTTTGAGTTTGTTAACTATTACCATTGATAACTTTTCTTTGCTTGGTTTCTCTGTTTGTTTTTATTCTTGTGGTTGTAAACTTCTTATATTTTTCCTCATAGGTTTAATGTAAAGTATCTTCAATTAATTCATGAAATTATTTCTTGAAAATAATATTTATTGTTTATAAGTGAATACACTAAAGCATAAATTTCCTCCTAAATATTGTAGCTGCATAATACAAAGTTTGAAATATATTGTTTTTTTGTTTATTTTTGTTCAGAGTTTTTCAAGTTTCCTCTTTAGCCCAAGGATTTTTTAGGAGTACCGGTGTTTTGTTTTAACAATCATTTTGTTATTACTTCCTAATTTAATTACATTATAGTTTAAAAAAACATGGTCTATCTGATAGTAATTATTTTAATTTGTTGAAATATTCTGTAACCTAATATATGTTTAATTTTTATAAATATTTTATCTATGCTTGAAAAGAATATCTATTCTTCATACATTGGGCAAAAGGTTTTGTGTGTGATGTGCATGTCTGTGTACAATAAACTCTTATATCAGTAAACCAAATATTATTTATTCTTACAAATTTTTATTTTTGTCTATTTTATCTATCTGTGTTTGATCAAGGTGTTTTTCTAATTATTCAAATATCATTGTTGATTTTTCTACTTCTCTTTGTGGTTTGTTTGCTTTTATAGTTTGAAGCTCTGTTGTCAAATCTGTCCTTGCTCATGATTACTATGCTCTTTGTGGATTGTTCTTTCATCATGTGTTTGTCTGCTTCAGTCGTATTAATTCGTCCTTTTGGTCTGACTTTAACCTTGCATAATAGGTTCTGTTTTCATTGTGATCCTAGTGTACTTTACCTAGTGGTTTTCTTTTATGGGAATGTCTATATACAGTAAGTAGCTTGATTTTATGAAATCCTTTATTGGTATTTTAATAGCTGAGTTTAATCAATTGATATTTATTTTAATTATCGAAACATTTAGAAATACTTGTCATATTGTTTTTCTATTTAATAGGCTTTTCTTTCCTTCCTCTACTATTTCTTTTCTTTAGTTGATTTGACAAAGTTACTTATTAAAAATTAAAGGTTTTGGTATCTCTTTCTTCATATTAAATTATAATTTTTTGCTATATACTGAGCTTCCCTTTCTCATATACAAGCATTAATTAATTTATGAGTGTGTTTATCAATTAGACATCATACTTTTTCCCTACAAATTTGTTTTGTTTTTAATCTTTATAAAAAGCTCTTTAGTTAAGGGACTATGGATAGAAAATTATTTCTGTGGATCTGAATAATGTCTGTATTTTAAATTAAATCTTGAACAATAGATTAGCTGGGCATAAAATTATATTTCTGTCTTCCAACAGAACTCCAAGGAATTGGAACAAACCAGTCCTTCACTAAAGGGGAACGTAGGCAGTATATCACAGTGTCCCCTACATATCTCCACTTCTGTGATGACATGATTTGAGGGACATCACTGGTTGAGTCTCCACACGAGCAATTTGGTGCACATGATAACTGCTCAAATGTTTTATCTTATCTTACCACCCCATATAGACCACTTTATGTAAATTATAAAGCTCTGGCAGGTGTCATAGCCCCTTTTGAGCTTACCTTTTCAGTCTGGGGGATCTACTCTAGTCCCCATTTCTTTTACACACAATGAGTCTGGCACAAATCCCCAATAACACATGAAATTTGGTCTTGAATTTTATCAGTGCCATTTCACTACCCATTGATGTTATTATTTTCCTGAGCCTATTGATTTGATTCATAGTATTAATGAAAATCCTGATAGTAAATTATTGTTGTGGTGGACAAATATTGCAATATAGTGTGAAATGCAGTTTGCTAGCTAGTCCAACTGCACAACAGAATATTAAATACCCAATTAATGGGAGATTCTGAAGAAATTTTTATGACATTATGAAATAATGTTTTCTTTATTATGTTTTGTTCCTTCTGCTGTGTAGAAAATTATACATCTTTATTCTCAACTTTAAATTTCACCTCATCTGAAATTAACAGTGCCAAGTGTGGTTTATTCATAACTGGTTGTCTCCAGGAGTCTGTCAAATGGTCTGCCGGTAGTTTTTCCATTTTAGAGGCAAAAGTAATGAAACCATTTTATGCATATACATTGCCCCAATTTGAAATATTAGAATGATTAATTCTAATTAAGAATAATTTTCACAGGACTTCCACCACCCTTTATTAACCATTATGTTTTCTGAAAGCTGTGCAAGTCCTGGAAGGACATATGTCAGTTCATTTCTGCCAACATGAAGTTAATACATGAAGTTCCTCTCAGTTAAGTATTTTCACATTATTGCATATTTCTGTTTATTACAGGACCTTATCCAAAGGAGCTGAACTAGTTAGACCTCTTTTCTCTTTCCCAACTGAGCATCTAGTAACAAATCATTTGCCTCCAGATTAAAGTTGCGACTTCTACCTGTGTGTTCTACTTGTAGAAATTAGCTTTTTCCACATTTATTTGCATAATATTCACATATTGGCCTTGTTTGCATGTTACTTGCATTTGCTATATTTGCATTTACTTTTTGTGTTAAGCTCAAGTTCACCAAAATGGGTCAGCTGGTCAAGGGTGTGATATTAAAGAGTAAGAGTAGTAATTGACAAACTGATTCTGAGATGCATATGAAAATACAAAGAATCTAGAAGGGTCACAACTAAATAAAATTTATTTATTTTTTATTGATTTCAAAAAGGAAGGGAGAGAGAGAAATATCAGTGATGACAGAGAATCATTGATTGGCTACCGCCTGCACGCTCCACACTGGGCACAGAGCCCACTATTTGGGCATGTGCCCTAACCAGTGAATTGAACTGTGACTTCAGAGTTCATAGGTCAAGGCTCAACTGCTGAGTCATGCTGGCTGGGCAAGGACAGGATTTACTTTATGCATTTTTAAAAGAAAACTTTATGATTTTGAATGGCTGTGCAACATATTATCTTGAATGGTCTGAACATGTCACTTTAGATTGAAATATCTTTGACCTTTGAACAGCATGGGTTTGAGCTGCACTGGGCCACTTCTATGTAGCTGTTTTTCAATAAACACACACAGTTCTGTAAATGTGTTTTCTCTTATGATTTCTTTTTTTTTAATCTTTTTTTAAAATATATTTTATTGATTTTTTACAGAGAGGAAGGGAGAAAGATAGAAAGTCAGAAACATCGATGAGAGAGAGAGACATCGATCAGCCGGCTCCTGCACGCCCCACACTGGAGATGTGCCCGCAACCAAGGTATATGCCCCCAACCGGAATCGAACCCGGGACCTTTCAGTCCGCAAGCCGACGCTCTATCCACTGAGCCAAGCCGGTCTTGGCCTCTTATGATTAAATAATATTTTTCTCTATTATTTAATTGTACGAATGCAGTACATAATACATATAGCATACAAAAATATGTATTAATCAATTGCTTATATTATCAGTAAGGCTTCTGGTCAACAGTAGGCTTTCAGTAGTCAAGTTTTGAGGTTGTCAAAAGCCATATACATATTTTCATTTGTGCGAGAAGTCAGCAACTCTAATCCCTTGCATTGGTCATGGGTCCACTGCATATGGGAAATAAGATGTCAGAATTTTTTTTTTTTTCAGACAAGAAGGGAAAGGGAGAGATTGATAGAAACATTAATGATGAGAGAGAATCATGGATCGACTGTCTCTTGCACACTCCACTGGAGATTGAACCCACACCCCGGGCATGTGCCCTGCCCAAGAATTGAATCTTGACCTCCTGGTTCATAGGTCTTTGCTCAACCACTGAGCCATGCCACCCAGGCAGGATGTCAGAACTTTTAATGGGACAAAGCAAATGGCGCAATGGTAGAGCATGTGACCTTTCCCATTACTGGCTGAGTTTCTTCACTTGTACAAAAAGAGAGTACTGAGTCTGTTTAAAATCACATCTAAATGCTGCAACTTCTTGCCTCCTCTGATTGGAAGAGGAGTCCAACTTTCAATAAGGCAGAGATTATGGTGACCAGTCCACTGGAAGTAGGACTTCCCTGTGCTTCTTCTGTCCTAGCTTCCAGCTGTGTGCCTCCCATGTCAAAATGCCCGCTCAACTCTGTAGGTCTGTGCTAGGAGAACATACTGAAATCTTTGGTTCCCTTGCCTCTTCCTCCCCCTAATTGTTGTAGAGTTCCAGATAACTCTGATTCTTTCTCTAGACCCCAGTTCAAGCTAGACCAGCACCAAGAATTTTATTCACTTTATTTACATAAAAGTTATTACTCCTTTAATCTATAGCAGTGATTTTCAACCATTTTCATCTCATGGCACCCATTACTAAAATTATGCAGCACACCTAAATTATATGTTTTTGCTGATCTCATACACACAAAAAATAGGCATAATTGTTATTCACTCATACTGGACAACTATTGTTGTGTTGCCTGTTGTCATTTTTTATTTGATAATCTAAGGGAAAAGATGTCAGTGACCCAACTAAATAGTCAGGTACTGCATGTTTTAAAAGTTTTTGCAGCATGCAGCTTAAAAATCGCTAATCTAGAGGCGACCAGCTCGTTCAGGATGGGGAGAGAAAAAGAGTCCAACTCCATCAGATAGGATTTATTATCCTGATCATTGTCCCCAACCCCCCTTGACCCTGGGCTGGAGTATGATCCTGAGCTAGGGAAGGAGCCTGGCTTGTGTGAGGGTGCTCCTGGGAGTATCTTGAGTTTTGTTTATTCTTCTCTTTTTACTCCAGCCAATGAGAAGGAGTCAGCAGAAAGTAAACTGACAATAAAGAAAGGAAGAAATAATTGACCAAAAAAAGTTCCCAGAGGGTCTAGGAAGGATAGAATGAGAACACAGGTAGAATTGGAATAGGAACACTTTCCTGCTCTTAAGTGGAAAGCAGATGGGCAAGCAAGGAGCAAAGGCAGCCTTGCGTAAATTATCAAAGTGCCTGTACTTAATAGGGACTCAAGTAGTCACTGAATTCAATAAAGGGTAACTAGAGACACAGATTACCAGCTCCTGGGCATAAGGAAAGCTGTCAGTGAAACATCCAGGAGTCAGCACATGAGAAGTTAATGTAGATATTTAGAGTCAATGTAGTTGACTTAGCAGAGCAAATGGTATCCTTAGTAGTCATCCATTCTTTTAATTATAATGATTACCAAATGTACATTCTTAACATAGCAGGACTGACCTGCACCAGCAGCACAAACTCTCTCCCACCTTTAACTATTTCCAAAAGATTAAAGAAAGAAAGTAACAAGGATTGAGACCTTAAGTGCCACGCTGTATGTCAAATGTCCTAACCCAGTGGTCGGCAAACTCATTAGTCAACAGAGCCAAATATCAACAGTACAACAATTGAAATTTCTTTTGAGAGCCAAATTTTTTAAACTTAAACTTCTTCAAATGCCACTTCTTCAAAATAAACTCACCCAGGCCGTGGTATTTTGTGGAAGAGCCACACTCAAGGGGCCAAATAGCTGCATGTGGCTCGTGAGCTGCAGTTTGCCAACCACTGCCCTAACACGCTGTTTTATTTAACTCCTCACTAAGATACTGTTGAAGAAAATGGCCCAAAGAAATTAAGTACTTTCTCAAGTCATGCATCTCAAAAGCAGAGGTGGGACTCAAATTCAGATCTGCCTCATTTAAAAGTCCACTCTTTTTACATTCAACTGTACAACAATGCAAACATAAAAAGTAAAGTAAAAGAAAGTTTGATCTCCAGTAAATTCATTTCATGACAGAAAGAGACAATTTAAGTATCTAACAAAGAAAATGTCCATTCGAAAAACATTCCCACTTAACCTAACTCTTCTCAGCGTCATGAGTAACTCTATAAAATGTCATAGATTTGTAGGTATTTTCAGGAAACTGACAACTTGTAGACGGAGCGTAACTTTTGTTCATCTATAGACTTCCTCTATTCCAGTGAGAAAGCAATTTTAAAAAGCCTTCTATTTCTCTCCCTCTAAATTTGAGGTCCTCTATTATTTTCTGTTGTCAAAACTCAGACAAACCTTATTATTTTATTAGGTCATTGGCTATGATTTATATGTCTCCTAGGAGCAGTGACTGTAGACAGAGAGAATGATAGGACTTATCAGGCCCGAGTGGACTGAGCTCACCCATTAAGTTAGCCTGTCTGCCCTGCTCTTGACAGTTATTAATGCTTCCACTTCCTGCCGCTCCCAATCTTTTTCTTCTGGAGTGCCAATTCCAGATGCTATTGTTACATGTGGCAGCACTTACAACCCAAGCACACCAGTGGTTTCTGTGTCTTGGGCATAGTCTTACTGTAACAGTTCCCCGGTTGGCTCCCTTCCAATGCATTATCCAAGAAGCACAAAATGACCAGTCAGAGCCCTTGAAACAACCAGCGTATCCTTGCTCAGGCCGTTCAAACCGTTTCTCAGTAAACAAAGCATTGTGTGTTGCTCACTCCCCACTAACCTGACAGTCCTTGCTTTACCTTCATCAGCCAGCATTGTGTCTGTAGCCTGAGTGGCCAATGAGCCCGACTAGCCAGCTCTTTGCCCACAATAAGAACTGTTTCCTGTTGCAGGGTGGGCGAATAGGGACAGAGAGAGATGTGATTTCTCTGTATCAGTCAGGTATGCTTAGTTTCTTATGCTGGGGTAACAAATGATCCCCAAATCTCAACGGCGTACAATAATAATAAATAGTTCTATTTTGCATTTATATTCATAGCCATTGTGGGTTAGCCTCAGCTCTACACTCTGTTGTCCAGGACCCGGGCTAATGGGGCAACCACTCGGGGGAACAGTAAGTCTGTGGCAGAGACAAATAAAGCATGACAAACACAAGCTCGTTCTTAAAGCTTCTGGCCCCACTTGGTCAACAAAGCAAGCCATACAGACATCAACAGAGAGGGGATGTGAAACCCTCCTTCAGGGAGCAGTACCCCAGGGTGGTGGCAGCAAACATTTTGAGCATTAATACCATCTGTCACTCTCTCTTTAATGGAGACCTCTCATGCCTAACAGGAGCACCATCTATGGAGCCCAAGTCTCAAGATTTCACAGGATTCTGCCAGGACCAGGGATACCTGCTCCTTTTCTCGGCCTCACAGGCTGCCTGCCACATTGACTTGAGCTCCTGACATTGACAGATGGGGTGGGTGTCCTGGAGATTCCCTGAGATGAGGCAAGGCATGGCTCCTGGTCTTTGTAATTCTTAGGCTGTGTGATCCCAATGCCTGAAGAAGCAAACCTCAGCCCTTGCCAGCCCCTGGGGCCAGTGTAGGGAGAAGAGCCCCTATATCAGAGCCCACATTTGTGTCAGCAAAGGACACTCCACTATGAGTCACTTATTTCTGCAGCCTGTCAAAGACCAAATTAGATCACTTTGAAGGAATACATTATGACCATCTGTCCATTCAGATAAATCACTGACCTTCCCTTTTTTTTACCCTAGCAGTAGGGTGTTCATGACAGTTGTCTCTGTGATAAATCTTTACTAGTAGCATAAACATGGTTGTGCTTGATGTTTTATGCTATGATTATTGCTGTGTTGAAATGTATAGGACTTCAGGAGTTAATGCTGTCCTCAGCGTCATGAGACACATATGGAATAAAAATAACTTACTGATTTGAATTATTTTAATATGCAGAAAATGCCTTGCAACCACTCCAAATATGGTTGAAAATAATTTCAAAGTGTTAATAACAACTATTTTAAATATATCATTTTGGAGGCTACATGTATGCACACACACAAATATTTCTATATAAAATTCATTAAGTATCAAGCATTTATTAGTCATGTAAGTCAGGGAGACAAAGAGAACCAACCAACTTAAAAAGTGTCTCCCATAATGATTATTACAAGTAGCCTATAGTTACAGTACCTTTGTTGAATTGTTAAAACAACTGCTATTCCTTCATTCAAAAACAATGTTTATCGAGCACCAGTTATGAGCCAGGCAAGGGGATACAGAAGAGAATAAAACAGGTAAAAATCCCAGTCCTTATGGAACTTAGGTTCTAGTTTGAGTAGTATCTTGTGGGTATTTCTAGTTGGAGGAGAAATGTCCTTCTCTGGATGTTTCCACATGAAGGAGAAATGTTCTTTTGTGGATATTTCTACTCAGAGGAGAAATGTCCTTCTGTGGCTTCTTGTGCTTGGACAAAAGGTAAAACTTAGACTCGAGGAACATCCCTGGTTGAAGCAGAGGTAGAAATAGAGGTGAAGACTGAGGTCTCCCACTGCCATGTGGCTGAGTCCTGCCTCTGCCTTCAAGGCTACACAAAGTCATCCACCATGCCACGTGTGGCTTCAGACACATCTCTACTGCCCTAGGCTCTGAGCCACACAGAACCAAGGCTGATACAAAATAGTCACTTCTTAATCCTCCCAGTTTTATGCCACATCATTTCAGAGAAACATAAAACTACTCATCTCACCCCCCAGGAATAGCTTCCGTAGAGCCATGATTTAATGCTATGTCCTAATCTCTCTCCCACTGCTTTAAAAAAAAAAGTGACCACATATATTTGCTTTTCATCTTTATTTGTAAAATGGGCATTATGGGTCGTTTCCCAATATTTCTCAATGTCTTCTTTACAAAAACCTATATGATAAATTATCCCAGGAAAAGGTTTCTCTCTCCTCATGGACGTACATGGTCCTTCTACTGGAAATGAGAAGTAGGTTTTCCTCCTGTTTTCCTCCTGGCATTGGCAAACAGGAAGGTCAGAAGCAAGTGTTCATGCTAAATTGCTATGACTTTTCTCAAAAATTGTTTTTTAATGTGATTTTATTTTCTTTCCTAGTTTCTCTTCTCGGGTTTTTGTCATATATATTTTATTCTATTGTATTTATGATTTTCTTATAAAAGTAGGTAAACTAAATAAATATTATAATGCAATTTAATTAAGATATTTTATATTTATTAACTTTTTTCCTGGCTGTCTACATTATAATAATCTATAAGTTAGGAAAACTTTAGCCAATTAATAATTTTTGGTTTCTATGCTAACCAAAATGACCAATTTGCCTGATTTTTCTTTCCCATTCAAGAGATTGTGCTTCTTCATTCAAGAAAGGACAAGCAGTACGTCTAGGTAATTCTTTATTTCCAGGATCAGTGCTCAGTACTGGGGGATGAATGTGGAACAGACCCTATCCTCAAGGAGTTATTTTTCATATTTCTCATTTAGAGCCAGTGTTTATTTGTAGTTAAAAACTACAAATTTATAAAGAAACACATTTTGGGGGGCTGGTAATAAAAATAATTTTCCCACTTAGTTCTCTGCTGCCAACTGATACCGAGGTAAAAGAAATAAAAATTCTAAACCATCTACAACTGTAGGTTGCTCCCAAACAAACATGAGACTGTTTTAAAAATACTTACTGCGATAAGGATTTATGGAGGGCAGCCTAGGCTTCTGACAAGCCACTGGGGCCATAGTGCTTTTGCTCTTGATCCATCCTACTTCTTTCAACATCAAATCCCCTTAAAGCATTTAAAATCAATATTTGGCTTTGAAAGCTGAAATGTGTCTGCCTAATAGGTCAAGCTACATTTTTATGTCAGTCATAATTCCTAGCAAGTTTTGTAGCTTTCCGAGTTTGACAAATCACTTTCTGCCATTGCCTATGTGAAAACTACCAGCCAAGGTATTTGAAGGCCTCCAGGTTACAGATGTGTTCAGCTCCAATGAATCTCCAACTTCTAGTATACTATTCCTCCATTTGACAAAAATTTGCTAAGCACCTACAGTAAGTATTCCAGGCTCACTACTATGTGCTGGGATATAAATGATAAATAATACAGATGTGTTCTCTGCCCTCAGGAAGCGGCATCTAACAGAAAACAGAAACAGTAAACAAATAACTCCAAGTGTAACGAAGGCCAGGATTTTTGTCTGATGCCTTCACTGTTGTATCTCCCTCATGCACATAGCAATGCCAGGCTCAATATATATTCGCTGGGTGAACAGTAGGAAAGAGGAAGCAGAGTGTGCACAGGAACATGTCAGGGGGCGTCGTCTAGTCTGGAGAGCTGAGGGAAGCCAACCTAAAGAAGTGCCATTTCGTCTGATACCTTAAATGAAGAATTGAAGAAGCGAGGGAAGTGCAATGCTAGTGGAAGAAAACAAGGTCCCAGATGTAAAAGAACTGAAGTTTTATAAATACACCCCTACCTGCCTATATTGGCTGATGTGAAAAGAGCATAGAGCGAACTGACAAGAGATGGGGTTGAAAGCTTGATATAAGTGGCAACTCAGATGATCTCACCAAGCAAGTTATGAATTTTGTACTTTATCTTTCAGGCAGTGGGAAACCATTGAAGTGTTTTGAGTAGATGGGTGATGTAAATCAGATTTGTTATTTTAAAAGATCCCTCATGGTATAGAGAGAAGTCCTTGTAGCTGATGTTAGAAAGTGCTGTCTTTAGTCTGGTGATTCCTCAAAAAAGTGAGAATAGAGCTACCATACAACCCAGCAATCCCTTTCCTGGGTATATATCTGAAAAACTCGAAATCAAAAATACATGCACCCCTATGTTCATTGCAGCATTATTCATGGTGGTCAAGGCATTGAAACTACCAAAGTGTTCCTTGATAGAGGACTAGATAAATATGTGGTACATATACACAATGACTACTACTCAGCCGTAAGAAAGGATGAAATAGTGCCATTTGCAACAACATGAATGGGTCTGGAGAACATTATGCTAAGTGAAACAATTCAGTCAAAGAAAACTAAGAACCATATGACTTCACTCATGTGGGATATAAAGCTGAACCTCATGAACACAAACAGCAGTGTGGTGGTTGCCAGAGGGAAGGGGTAGGGAAAGAAAGGGATCCTAATATATGCTGACAGGAAAGTATCTGACTTTGGGTGGTGGGCACATGGTACAATACACAGATCTTGCAACATAGAAACCCATACCTGAAACCTATGTGTTCATGTTGACCAATGTCAGCCCAATCAATTTAATAAATAAATACCATATTTTCTGGTGTATAAGACAGCTGGGCAAATAAGACAACCCCCAATTTTTCCAGTTAAAATATAGAGTTTGGGATATAATGGCCCTATAAGACTGATAATAAGTTGTGATATATTTATACAAGGAACACTACACACACACACAAAAAAGACGACCCCGACTTTTGAGAAGATTTTCCTGGGTTAAAAAGTCATCTTATACACTGAAAAATACAGTATATATATTTTTATAAAGTGCTTCCTTCATTCGAATTATCTTCCTATTGCTCTATACTCTATTTCCCCCTTCTGCTTGCTCTGTAATGTTCTATTATTGAGACATCTTTATTACAATTCCATACCTCTCCTGCATGCCCAGCATCCTCCACAGAGAGGGCAGCATTACTGTCTCCCAGGCAGTGACCTAGTGCATTCTTCCATGATTTCTTACTCCAGGTACCCTTTCAATCATAAGCATATATCTTAATTGACAATACGATATACCTGTACCTTATGTCCCAAGACTCTCCTCACTTGTCTCATGATTTAGTGCCCATCTACACTAATAAAAGAGAAACACGCAAATTGACCATCCCTCCACTACACCCACCAGTCAATCAGGAGTGAGTATGCAAATTAACCCCACAAAGATGGCAGTTAATTTGCATAGCAGGTGTGGAGCAAAGACTGAAGACAACGTAGAAGGAAGCCAAGTGGTGCAGAAGGGAGCAAAAAGGTAGAGACAGGAGGGAGCAGAGACAGGAGGGAGCGAGGCAGCAGAGAAGGGAGGAAGCACAGCAGCAGGAAGCCCTATTCTTGCAGGAATCTTCCTGCAACAGGCCTCTAGTAATATATAAATGAGTAAGTTAGAACTTCCCTCCCTCAGAAAATAGAGGGCCCTGCACAATTCTGAGAACATTCAGAAAATGCTCCCATTCCCCTGTTGTTTTTTCTCTCATTCCAATCTGCTGCTCCCCAGATTTCCCTAATTATTTCTCATGGTCTCCTCGGCATTTTATATGCTGTCACAGAATTCGGTCACATTACCCCCAAACACAGACCTCCCTTCTTCGCCCCTAAGCACAGCTGGAGACTCAGGAACAGAGGATAATTTCAGGGAAGAAAGGCAGAGCCAACATTTGGTTATCAGCTCACTGCTACCATGCCCTTTGAGTGGCAGTCTGCACCATACCCCCCAGCCAGCTGTATGTTGCTGGAACCAAGGTCAGTTCAAACGAGTCTCCTGTTGCTCCACCCCTCACCCTGTCTCTAGAGCCTAAACATTCCTTTCTTCTTAAACCCAACCAGTGGGGGCTATACCAGGGAGCGTATAATAATCTGCAAGAGTTTCCAACCTATGCAGAATGATGATAGCTATTAACATTACAAAAGAAGGGGTTTATTCCTCTGTGACTCGACTTTTCCTTCCCAGACTAGCCCCCGGGATTTTGACTTGACTTGGCAAATCAAAAGGCCCACTATAGTGTTTTCTTCCAAACTAAAAAAAAACCTTCCTTTGAAAGACGTTTCTTCTACATCCCCCTAGAACACAGACAGACACAGGGGCAGTTTCAGAAATAACATTTTTATTTACTTTATAGATGTAAATAAGAGGCCCAGTGCACAAAATTTGTGCGCAGTGTGTGTGGGGAGTGTCCCTCAACCCAGCCTGCACCCTCTCCAATCTGGGACCCCAAGAGGGATGTCCAACTGCCCATTTAGGCCTGATCCTACCTGGCAGTTGGACATCCCTCTCACGCTCCCAACTGCTCACCTGCCTGCTTTCTTGATTGGCCCTAACCACTTCTGCCTGACAGCCTGATCACCCCCTAACTACTCCTCTGCCAGCCTGCATGATGCCTAACTGCCCTCCCCTGCAGGCCTGGTCACCCCTGACTGCTCTCCCCTGCAGGCCTGATCACCCCTAACTGCCTTCTCCCGCAGGCCTGGTCCCTCCTGAACTGCTCTCCCCTGAAGGCCTGGGTGCCTCCCAATTGCCCTTCCCTACAGACCCAGTCACCCCCAACTTCCCTCCTCTGCCAGCCTGGTCATCACTAACTGCCCTCTTCTGCAAGCTTGATTACCCCCAACTGCCCTCCCTTGCAGGCCTGGTCCCTCCCAACTGCCCTCCCTTGCTGGCCATCTTGTGGCAGCCATCTTGTGTACACATGAGAGCAGCCATCTTGTATGTTGGAGTGATCGTCAATTTGCATATTACTCTTTTATTAGATAGGAGGATATATATATATATGTATATGTATATTCGCCTGCACATGATGTGTGGGAACCTCTTTCCACGTCCCGCATGGTTCAGGGTTCCCGGGTCAGGGTTCGGGTTCTGAAGGAGGCCGCACGCAAACGAAATGAGAGACTAGAAATCATTAATTTGGCCATATTGGGGGGCCAGGCAGGAGCCTTCCTCTAGTGGAAAGGACTGCCACTTGCTCTGGCCTTTTTTTCCCTTTTATTAAGGCTTTGGGACACACCCCTAGCCTTTAGGCAGGAAATAACAAAAACAGAAATTAACATGAAACAAACAGATAGAGGTTGCTTCAACCAATAATGTTTCAACTAAACAGTGAGTAATTAGCTCTGACCTTTCAGAGCAATTAAGGTTGACCAGCCTTCTGGCTTCCTGTTTACATCCATTTAGTGAGAACAATATTTGGTTTCCGACATCTCCCCCATTTTCTTTCCCTCTAAAAAATCTTGCACCTACAGACTAGAAATAAATATTAAGAACAAAAAATAAGACAAGCAACAATGGCTATGCTAAGAGGTAAATGAATAAGTCTATAGTATCTTTCTTTCTGGACCAACAGTCCTTTGAGTCCCAGTTTCAATGTCCAACAGTTTTTTGAATGTACGTATTAGCAATGATATTTCAGTTCTGGATGGTGGACAAATGGTGGCAATGCAGGTCCGACCCTCTCTGGTTTGGTCCTGGGCAATCTGCATCGATGCACAGCTGCTGACTGTTAGGATGGCAAGGTGTCGTCAGCATCTTCCATCTCTGGACTGCTTCTCCTCTCGTCTTCATAGTTGGAGCATTCTCTGTTGTAGGAATTCACATGGTCTTGGAGCTGTTTTTCTGAAAATATATAAACATTCTCGACCAAAAGTTAGTAAAGGAATTTTTTCTATAAATTTGACTTTAGATCTTTTTTATTTTTGCCCAAATGATTTTCCTTTGACTTATTTTAATACTATGTATGTTTTTCATGGGTGTCTTGCTGTTAAGTAAAAAAATTTTTTAGATGTAATTTGCTTCAGGATGCTTTTTCCTTACATAATATTACTGTACTATCCCCCCTTTTTATGTAATTATGATGCTTTTGGAAAATTTTTTATAATGCAAATATGCCTGCTTTATGTTTATTGCATGTTGAGTAATTTTACCATGCAATGAACTACCAATAGAAATTTAAGTTAATACTTTAGGAACAACTGTTTTCCAGTACAATTAAATTTTCTTGAATATTCACCTATTTCTAATTAACCAATTAAATTAATTTGAAAATTTAACTACTATTTTATTATTAAATGTAATATTCTAACAACAATCTTAGTTTTATCCTGTAAATATTATGGAAAGGATTTATTTGCATTCTTGAGTAGTCCCTGAGCATTCCTGGTGTTAAGTGGGATTTAGAATATAGGGCAGCTGTCAGCCAAGTCTGTCTGTTGCTGGGTCCCGATCTGAGCTGCACCAAATCTTTGTCTGTCATTTGTGTCCCGAACGGAGTGGGGCAAGTCTCTGTCTTGTCACCTGGATCCCGATGGGAGCTGGACGTGGGAAGTGAAGCAGCCATGGGGCAGGAGACCTCCCTCAGAAGGGGCGAAGGTTCAAGCCTCTGCAATGTTGGGGGGTGAGGATCAACCTCTGTTGATCCCCAAGTTTTTTTCCTGATGGCCCCTCTGCGATTGTGCCTGTCTTAGGTCAGGAACTACCATACGGTACCAACCCACCTTACCCGTCATTGGAAAGCAGGGCGGCATAAGGCCCAGTTCCTGGCTTAGGTGGTGGTCGGTGTAACGTATAAGTTCCAGTTGCCCGTCTCTGGCTAACCAGCCATCCTCCAGGGCCAAGCAGGTTGATGTGAGGTTCATTCAGGTCCATCTCCTTGGACGCTGATGCCCTTGTGGCCTCCACGCCCAGTACCTGCCTTGGGATCCCCTCACCTGCTGGCAGGGTCCCAACACTGATCACATATCTTGGGGAACCCAGGTTTCTTCTCCAGGAAGGGCCCAGCTCACACCACTGGATGAGAGACAGAGTCATGGTACCAGCCAACACTAGGCTTCAACCTCAGCATGAACAGAAAGCTCAGGCGACAGCTGTGGGAGGGTCCTTCTTGGCAAAAAGAGCAAGAAAAGCCAATATAGAATGCTCAAGTGCCTTCTCACTGTCTTAATTCCATTTATTTATTTATTTATTTATTTATTTATTAAATTGCTACCAAATATTCAGAGAATTAGATTGTAAGTTTGTTTGGGATATTTGTCAAAAAAAATTATAATGACATTGTAGAATAATATTATGTAAGGAAATTCTTTTGTTCTAGGCCATGGCAATTCAATTTTAAACTGGCTATCAATTTCTTTTTTGTATAGAGAAGGTCTTAGTTACTTTATTAGAATATTTAATCAAATTGCTTACAAAAATATTGGCTCTTTATTTAGCTGAAAACTTTGATTTTTATTTAAAAAGCTAATTTATTAATTAAAGTAGGTATCTCAATTTAAAAAGCAAAGCAAACTTAGTAAATGGTTATGTCTGATTCACAAGCCACAAATGTTGCCCTGCCTCTAGCTTAAGAATACAGGTGGCTTTGGGCTTTTTGTCATTTTAAATTCTAATGTTGGAATTTTAATAAATATTTACTTAATTTTGCCTTCTTAGAGACTACAAGAAACAGGGGAATCAGTACACCTAACGGTTCTTACCCATGAAGGGTCAGGAATATAAGTCAAAAATACTTCCCCATGTGCCCCAGGAAATATTACCGTACAGCTGGTAACTGTTGGTATTGCAAGAAATACTTTCTTAGGTGTCTGTACCGTCCTCTTTTCCATGTTCCTGGTAACACAGGACCCCAAATTCCTGTAGGAATAGCTTGCAGAGCAATATCAGGAGTCAAAGTGACTGCTATAGTGCTGTTAAGATCCAGGCCTGCACTTTCTGGAGTTGCTCGGATGAGGGAATCCACTGTGGGCCTTGCAGGGCAGGTTTCCCCTATTAATAACGGGGCTCGGGGGCACACCTCTGGCCGTTTCCCGGGGGTTGACTATACCCTGTATCTTGATTTAGAGGCTGCCCATTTCTATGAAATTTTGATTTACACTGTCTAGCCCAATGGTTACCTCTCTGACATCTAGGACACCGAGAGACTGGATCTCTCAGAGGCTGAGTGTTTATGCCTCTCCCTAGAGTGCTACTTTGTGTCCTTCTTAGAGGCCAAAACCTTCACAACATTTAAAATATAGTTATTAATTCTCATTTGATAACGCTTTCCATGAAATTTCAAGTATATTAGATCAGTTAAATTTAAGAAGATGTCCTTTAAAAAGAGAGAACAAATTTCTTGTATTACTCTGGGCCCATGGAGCTTTACAAGAATCATCTCTGTTAAAGCCTTGAAGTTTTAACATGGAAAAAACCATCAAATATATATATTCATATATGATTTAAAGATTATAATATTTTTTATAATTATCTTAAGATATCAATTATATTTTTAAACTGTCATTGGGAATCACAGAATTAATCCTTTTTTATTAGACCAATCAACAATGTATTTTGAATTCCTAATTATTAGAGAAATTTTATTTTCTTCCAATTTAATTTGCATTTAGCTGAAAACCTTGATTAATAACACAAAATCATCTCCTTTTGGTTCCTTTATGCCATTTTTCTTAAAAAATAAAGACCAGTTCTGGTTTTTCTTTTTCTGCAGCTTTTGCGGAGAGATTCCAGCTTAAAACCCTGTCTAATATGTCCAAAAAGGTGGACAATTGCGCGCATTTCTTTTTAAGCCGGGCTTCTCTCCTCATGAGTACAGAAATTCCAGACACATCTCTAAATTTTTAAAACTTTTTCATGGCGAGACAGGAGACTTTAGATTAGTATACTGGGAGAGTGGACTTTCATAATGGATTCCACAGTGTCTCTCTTCCTCCACATCCTGCTTACTTCAGGGGAAAGCATCAGTAACAGATCTGGCCTAATTTCTTTTCATGCTTAAAAGATAAAGACAGATCTTAAATTTTTTCTTTCTTTTTCGCTTTCCGAAGTAATAACTAGCACCTAATTTGGCCAAGATTAGCATTTCCCTGCGATTTCTCTAATAATTTTTAAGTGAAACCTTAAGTAATCTCATTGCAGGAGAGCAGAGAGCCTTGCCCTCTCCTGCCACCTTTGAATTTCTCCGCACCAGAGGCAGTTTCAGCAGTGGAGTTTCACTCATTACAGATTTCAGATTCCAAATGCAAACTAAGATTTTAATTTGAACAAGAAACCACATTATTTAAGCTTGCAAACCAAAAGTCTATAATAAAGTTTACTTTATATTTATAACCTAATTCTTCCCCATTAGCCTGGCTGCAAAAGACGTTCCCACCCTACTTACAGATCGAGACTCTGCAGTTAATCCGTGGGCTTTGCGTACATTGAATTCCCCTCACCTTTTCCTAGGTGAATCTTCTCTCACCATTTTCCTTGGTGAATTTTCCTTCCTTCGCTCTTAGGCGAATAATACCTTCTCCTCCAGACGTCCCGCGGTCAGGTGCCAGATGTGGGAACCTCTTTCCGAAGCCCCGGATGGGCGCCAGATGTGGGAACCTCTTTCCATGTCCCGAGTGGTTCAGGGTTCCCGGGTCAGGGTTCGGGTTCTGAAGGAGGCCGCACGCAAACGAAATGAGAGACTAGAAATCATTAATTTGGCGATATTGGGGGGCCAGGCAGGAGCCTTCCTCTAGTGGAAAGGACTGCCACTTGCTCTGGCCTTTTTTTCCCTTTTATTAAGGCTTTGGGACACACCCCTAGCCTTTAGGCAGGAAATAACAAAAACAGAAATTAACATGAAGCAAACAGATAGAGGTTGCTTCAACCAATAATGTTTCAACTAAACAGTGAGTAATTAGCTCTGACCTTTCAGAGCAATTAAGGTTGACCAGCCTTCTGGCTTCCTGTTTACATCCATTTAGTGAGAACAATATTTGGTTTCCGACAATGATGTTTCTCCAATTTTCCAAATTAATTACTAACAAGTGAAAATTCTAGGAGGAATGGGGAATTTTATCTCAAAGCAGCCTATGGAAAGCATATTATTTCTGTAGAGTCTTATATTTTATCTTCTAAAATTTACATTTTGCATGCCTCTCTAATATGTTCAATACATAACAATATAATGAAAAACATTTAAACCCAGCCATAGTGCTAGAAAGAGGAATCCACAAAATTCTGTCAAGAGTAACAAGGAGAAATCATACCTTAGTGTAGTCCCTGGAAGAGAGAAGAGAGAGAGAATTGAACCACCTCCTGTCTTCCAGCTTTCTCTCAAGAGGATCAAACTGATCCACACCTCCATTCTCTGAGCAACTGCTCAAGAGAATAGGACCCATGCTCAAGTGAGGGTTTCATTGGAGTCTGAAAGTGATGGGACCCCAGTGTATGTGGAATGCTGAACAAGAAACAGAAGGAAGTTGCCAAGGAACTCTGAGAAGGTTCACAAGGTTTGTCTCCTCTCAAAAGCAAGTTATACAGAAAGGCCAAAGTTTTACCTTACTCAACAATCCCTGTAGAATATCCAACAAAAAAAGATTAAAATCTTGATTCTAAGGTGAATTAACTTCACATAAAGCTTCTAATTTGAATTCCCCAATTTATACAATTTTATAGCAATTTCTATTCTGCAACCCCTAAACTTAGTAATTATATATGTTTGTCTATACAGTTTTCTACATCTTGTGTATTACTTGCCCCTCCCATCACACTTTTGGATGCTTTAAGTCAGGGACCAAAATAATATAGCATAATAGTTAAAGAAATGGATACTGGGCAATTTACTAACCATTATAAGTCTATTTCTTCATAAACTCCTTCCTTTATAAGTAGTAAATAACATAATGCATTAAAAATGCAATTTTTTTGGTAAATGCCTGGCACATAGCAGTTAAGAAATATTTTATGTTGTATTGTCATAATTGTTATTAATAATTATTTTTCATACCACAAATCAATAAAGTATGGAACCTACCATAAATGTTTAATAAGAAATTTGTTGAATGATCTATGCAGGCTATGCTTTTTAAAATAATGCTTCTATACAAGAAGGAATAAAACACTTCTCTGGATCTTTTTTATTTATTTGCCTAATGAAGGGATTAGGCTCACTTCTCTCAAAACTCATAAAGTTATTCATTAGGAGGGTTCATCATTTTTGTTGAAATATCTATTTGCAGTTTATTTTAGTTACTAGCAAGCAAATACAACCACATATACTATTATGGAGAAATTATGAAATAAGCACTGGGTGTGTAAGATATGATTCATATGATGACACAAGTGATGCTCCACTTAGATATCTAACCTTATCAAAACTGAATATATACAAAACTATATATAATCTCCTCCCCTAAAACTCCCATTGTGTCTCTAGCTCAATGACTACTACAGCAATTTTCAACTTGTATACCACAAGATTCTTTAAAACATGAGATACCTGACTAGAGGCACTGACTTCTTTTCCCTTAAATTCTCAAATAAAAAATGACAACAGCTAACACAAGAATAGCTGTCTGGTGTGAATAAATCAAAATTACAACTATTTTTTTTTATCAGAGTGGCAAAATATATAATATATATTTTTAGTGTACCACAGAATTTTAGTAAGTAGTTTATGTGTGTCAAGAGATGAAAAAGGTTGAAAATCACTGCTCTAATCTATTCTCCACATACCCCAATATGCCCATTTTAAAACTAAATCTATCTCCTCTATAACTAGGTTATAATCCCTCAATGTAGATTAGATTATGGTAGAAAAAGTATTTCCTCCTTCCCCCATCTACTTCCTTTAGGAGATTATCCACTATAACACATTGATGTTGGATGTGCCCATGTGATTTACTTTGATCAACGGGATGTTAGTTCTTCTGACACAAACAGAAGCTGTGTTGTTGTGTACTATCAGGCTCACTTTTTTGTGCGTCTGCTCTCACCATGAAAAGAGTTTCCTGGGCATACCAGGTAACTTAAAAATAAACTACTGGCCTGTGCTTCTGTATGATACATGTGGAACAGAGCCTCTGTAGCTGATCCTCAGACCTGTAGTCTGACGCTGAGCCTACCCATTTGACTTGTGTAACCAAGAAATAAATGCTGTTGTCTTATACTCGAGATTTGGAGGTGGTTTGTTACACAGCTATAGCTAATTGATATAACTTCATATAAAATAAATTTAAAAATTCTTACCATGACCTAAAAGGTCTATTATGAGATTATGAGTTTCTAGACTCACCAGATAGCATGCTCTCTCTTCTTCCTCCCCACCCTATACTGTAACCACTCTTTTAGTCCTTTCAGTACACCAAAGCCCTTTCCCAACCTGCAGTCTTCTCTTGGCCTGGATATTATTTCCTCTCTCTCTCTCTCTCTCTCTCTCTCTCTCTCTCTCTCTCTCTCTCCCTGCCTCAGAAAAACCAGCCCTAAAACTTCTCTTCACCCAAGTACCAGACTAGGAATCATCCCCATTTTACATATTTCCATCTCACTCTTCACATTTCTTTCATAAGCAATCATACAAATTTTAACTTACTAAGTTGGGAAATGTTTATGTCATGGCTCTTACACTAAAGAGTTAGCTCCATCACAGCATGACAGGATCCGCCTTGCTTACTTCTGTACCTTCGTGGCCAGCACATGCCTGACATGATAAGTATTTGAGTAAACAACTTGATTGGAATAAGGTTTACGCACTGTTTATCTTATATCAATGTCAATAAAAACTATCATGTTTTAGAGTCCTTCTGATATGGTAAGTGGCCTTGGTAGAGCAAACAATTTTCTTGTCTTTCTAGAATCTAGTCTATTTCTCATATTATTATTATTATTATACATTTAAGTACATCACCAATCTGAAATGATAGCTAACAATCTACCTTTTCCTTATTATATCTCTAGCAGTAACACTGGACAAATTGATTTATGGGACTCCATATGCAAATAAAAATATTGAAAGAAATTGTAGCCCTGGCTGGTGCAGCTCAGTTGGTTAGGTGTCAACCTATGCACCATTCAATCCCCAGCGGAGGACATATGGGAGGCAGCTGATGGATGTTTCTCTCTCCCCCTCTCCCTTCCTCTCTCTCTAAAAATCAATAAGAAATACTAATTAAAAAAAGAAATTATGCCCTAGCTGGTTTGGGTGAGTGGATAGAGCATCGGTCTGTGGACTGAAAGGTCCCAGGTTCAATTCCCGTCAAGGGCACATGCCCAGGTTGTGGGCTCCATCCCCAGTAGAGGGCGTACAGGAGGCAGCCAATCAATGATTCTCTCTCATCGATGTTTCTATCTCTCTCTCCCTCTTCCTTCCTCTCTAAAATCAATTAAAAAATATTTTTAAAAAAAGAAAAAATATATAACATGCCAGAGCTTATTTTTTAGTGTGTTAAGAGAATCTTTAAATTAAAATGTTACTAAGGAATAAGGATAAAGTGAAAATACCTTAAGTCCAGAATTGTGATGGTGGAGGAAAGAGCATACCAGAAAACTTAAAAAAATCGGTATCCCCCCCAAGAAAAAATAAATAAATAAAATTTTAAAAATCAACCTGTTATCCCATATGTGTAAGAAATTGTCATTGCAACAAAAATAAAGAGGTCAGGAGGGAGAGAACAAGGAAGGGAGGGAAAAAAGGAAGGAAGGAGGAAAGGTAAGGAGGTCAGGAGGGAGGGAAGGTGAGGGAGAAAGGAAGAGGAGAAAAGGAGACTTTCGGTACCAGAGATCTCACTAGTTCAAGCTGAGTTGGAAGAGAAGCTCTGCCTGTAAAACCCTGTCCCTCACCAGTCTTCTAAAATAGCTGCTAAGGGGTTAACAAACAGTCTGAAGCTGGAGCTCTGCCTGGGGCTCTCTGCCAAAGCAGCTGTGTAAGCAACTGTACCCTTCAGAGCAGCTGTTAGGAGCAGCAGAGAATAAGGGTCAGCCCACAAGGGGAGAAGAGGTCAAATCAGCATTTTTTACATAGGAAAATTCAAGGTAAACCATCTCACAGAGTTTTTTGATGGGACTTTCTATGGCATCTAAAATATGTTCTCCCATCACTATAAACCATTAGCAAACAAGACCAGGAAGGTAAGATTTTCTCCTTCTTCTCTTCAAGGATGGGCCCAAAAAAGCACCTCTGCTTCTATACCTGGGTACAAAGCCATTGGATGATAAACTGAGCTGAATCTTAAAGGTTTTTGCATACTATGGCCAGATTCTCCTAAGGAATATACATAAGTTACCAACACTATCTCCATGTAGTGAACATGCATCGTCTGATCCACCCAAAATAACATCTGTTCCTGGGATATTCCATTGCCCCTCCTTAGTTACCATTTTCTTACATATCTCAGTCACCACCATTGATTGGCCCAAGGTTGTTTATCCAATAGAAACTAGATTAGCAAGAATATTCCACATCCTGAACACAACTTATTGATCTGGGAGAGGGTACCTGACATCTATTGAAGTAATTTAAAGAGTTCCTTAGGCTACGGTTTTTGTTTGTTTGTTAACCTGAGATGAGAGAGAGAAAGAAAGAGAACACTTTGGTCCCTTTCAGTGGCACATTGAGAAGGAAAGAGGAGAACAGCTGCTGTTTCCTGCTACATAGTGAAAGCCAGTGTGAGAGAATGAAAGTAACATGACAAAAAAAAGTCAAGAGAAGAAAGTTAGAACAACCTCATAGCTGTTGATTCCATGTTCTTATTGCCTCTAACACCAGCTGGGTCCTGGTTTCTGTCACTTGTAACCCAAAGTTCTGACTAACATACACAGTATCTAGTAACAATTCAATAATGATGAATACTATTGTTGAGCCTATTGACCATATGTTAGAGACCTCCTCAAATTAAGTGCTTACTCTGAAACAAGATTTCTCACATTTGGTATTTTCCTATATCAAATTCTTACAATTAATGTCCAGTAATACTTAGTCAAATATTTAATACTAGAGGCCCACTGCATGAAATTCATGCATGGGAGGCGGAAGTGTCCTTCAGCCCAGCCTGCTCCCTCTCCAATCTGGGACCCCTTGAGGGATGCCCGACTGCCCATTTAGGGATGCCCGATTGCTCTCACAATCCAGCACTGCTAGCTCCCAACTGCTCACCTGCCTGCCTTCCTAATTGCCTTAACTGCTTCAGTCTGCCAGCCTAATCACCCCCTAATCACTCCCCTGTCAGCCTGATTGATGCCTAACTGCTCCCCTGCCAGCCTGTTTGCCCATAACTTCCCTCCCTTATGGGCCTGATCACCCCAAACTCCCCTCCCCTGCACATTTGGGACCCCACACCAACTGCCCTTCCCTCCAGGCCCAGTCACCTGAAACTTCCCTCCTCTGCTGGCCTGGTCACCCCTAACTTCCCTTTCCTACAGGCTTGATCACCCCCAACTGCCCTCCCTTGCACGTGTGATCACCCCCAACTGCCCTCCCTTGGAAACCTGGTCCCTCCCAACTGTCCTCCCCTGCTGGCCATCTTGTGGTGACCATCTTGTGGTTCCATGAGGGGAGTTATCTTATGTGTTGGATTGATGGTCAATCTGCATATTACTCTTTTATTAGATAGGATAGAGGCCTGGTACATGGGTGAAAGCCAGCTGGTTTGCCCTGAAGGGTGTCCCAGATAAGGGTGGGTGTTCCCTTGGGGTATGGGGTAGCCTGGGCGAGGGGCCTGTGGTGGTTTGCAGACCGGCCACACCCCCTGGTGACCAAAGCACAGACTCTGGTATCTGGGATTTATTTATCTTCTACAATTGAAGCTTTGTAGCCTGGAGCAGAGCCAAGTCTTCTGCTCGCTCCTTGGCGGCAACTATTGAAACTTCATTGCCTTAAGTAGAGGCCTGGGCTGGCTAGGGTGTGTGGAAGGCTTGGCTTCCTCCATTGCCAAGGACAACCCAAACCTCACTCCTACTCCCTCTGTTGCTGTAGCCATTTTGGTTTGGTTAATTTGCATACTTTCTCCTGATTGGCTGTTGGGCATGGCTTGTGGGTGTAGCAGAGTTATGGTCAATTTGCATATTACTCTTTTATTGAGTAGGATGTCATCTTTTTTAAAAAGAATACATTTATATGCCTAAGCTAGCTAGCAAGTTTGGATGCCATAATCTGGGGTTATTAAAGCAATAGACATCATATGGGAAGACACAGATTGGACTGTTTCTTCATAAATGAAAACAATTCTGAATTGAAAAAAATGAGTTTCAATGCCCAAAATTTAGATTAAGATTGTTATTATACTCCTAGGAGTGCCAGAACAAATTAATATATTATCTGATTATTGTCATGGAGAATTTCATGTACAGAACTATGAAGAAAGAATATTTATAGATGACACATATGATATTGAAATGCATCTAAATGCTCTCAGTCTCAACGCAAACTACTTCAGTAGCTAACAAAACTATTTCTCCACCTAGTGTGAAAATCAAAAAGTGTGAAAGAGGCAAAACTTATCTTCAGTGCTTTTCTCATGAGGACTAAATAGATATGTGCATCTTCCAAATCTAACTGTGAACAGATTTTTTAGGAAACTCTACTCTCAAAATTAATTGCTCTCTGCTCTGGACTCCTATAAGATTAAATCAACCATACTGTATAGTATTTCCACTTTCCCTGCTAGAATGCAAGCTTTTCAAGAGAAAAGATTGTTTTTGAAAACAATGTGTTAACCAAATTGTTTGTTCTCTTCTCAAAATAAAACAAAAAACTGAATTGAAATGAAATGAAAATTCAATAGCCAAAAAATTACATTTAGATAAGCTCCTTGTATTTCTGTTCCTTGGGGACAAAAACAGTGGCTGTTTTTGGCCACAACCTAAAGTAAGAAATGAATTTTACTTTTTAACACAATATACATGTCCATAGGTATATACAACTGAAAAAATTCATAAAACAACTAGAGGCCTGGTGCATGAAATTCATGCACTGGGGGGAAGGGGTCCCTTAGCCCAGTCTGCCCCCTCTCACAGTCTGGGAGCCCTTAGGGGATGTCCTACTGATAGGAGGCGACTGGTTGATCAGGGGAAGGTGCCACCCCCATCACCCCGCTGCTGCTACCACTGCTGGCTGCCACAGCCCACAAGGTGTTTTCATCAATACAGACTCTAGTCCCTTCACCACGAAAAAATGACAACTTCCTTTAGGCATTTTCAAGATGTCTCTTTCATAGGATATGACATTATTTCTTTATTATTTTTGTTTTTATCCTCACCTGAGGATATTTTTCCATTGATTTCTAGAGAGCATGAAAGAGAGAGGGGAAGACAAAGAGAACATCAATGTGAGAGGGACACTTCAATTGGTTGCCTCCTGCATGATCCCTGACCTGGGCCCTGGCCAGGGAGGAGCCTGCAACCTAAGTACATGCCCTTGATCAGAACTGAATCCAGACTCTGTGGTTCACAGGCCAAATTTCTATCCACTGAGCCAAACTAGCTAGGGAAGAATATGACATTTCTTAGCTCCTCCAGCAGCAGACTTTTGTGTTTTCCTCCAGGAGTGAAGTGGAAAAATTCTAGATCACCTTCTTGGATTCTCATTACCCAAGTTACCAAGAACACTATGAGTGGTGTACAGGGAGCTTAGCCAATGAGCTGTAAGAAAAGGTATTTCCTCTACAGCTCATGTGCAGAAACGGGACTGCTGGTGCACTGTCTCCCAGCAAGGGTGGGCCCCCTTGTGTGTTGTGTCTCTGCTCTGGGTCCATCTGCGCACACAGCCTCCTCCTGAGCCAGTCGTGACTGTTATAGCATCCTGGCTAATTTGCATATCACCTCTTTATATATATAGATATTTATTTTTAAAACATGTAACAAGGTCTAACATTTAGTATTTTTTTTCTTTTAATAATAATGGTTCTGGTCTATTAAGTTAATCTCATATCTCCTAATGAGTCATGACCCATAGTTTGAAATCATTGTACTAATGAAAACCTATGGTGTGGTGCCATCTATCAGAGAAGGTGCGAGAAAATTAAGTGGCATCCTCAAACCAGGTGAAACCTCAAAAGCAGCCATTGTGTCTACATGTTTACTTAATGTATAGGCTGCAGAATTATAAACTCATAGAAATATTAACCCAGAAGCAAAATTTAGAGGACTTATCCTCCCACTCTCAGAATATTTTTTATCTATAGATTACAAGATCTGTGTACAGTAAAGAAAACAAGATTTTGGAAGATTTATTCATATCTGCACCAATGTATTGAACACTGTATTTTAGGTGTTGGAGCTGTAGAGGTAAGTAAAATGTACAAAGTCCCCGTCTTCATGAAATTTCCATTTTAGTGAGGAGCACAAAGAATAAGCACAGACATGTCTAATATAATTTCAAGTAGTGACAAATGTTATGAAAGAAAAATAAAACATGGCAAAGGGTTAGGAAGTAATGGGGAAGAGGAAAGGACTATTTTAGATAAAAGTCCATGAAGGCTTCTCTCTGAAAGTGATATTTGAACAAAATCTTAATGAGCCACTTGAATACCTATAAAAATGTTTGAAGCAAAGGGAGCAGCAAGTGCCATAATTATGTTCACTACAGAAAGGGGGCTGTTAGGCAGGTGGCATGGTCCGTAAAGTTACAGGTGAACCCAACCACAACTCTTTCCAAGGGACACTACCTTTAACATAATCAGGGGCCATATGGCAGATATGGGGAGTCATTGTAACATGTCCCATCCTCCACTTCCAGTCACAACCATTTGGATCAGGTATAAACACCTGACCCTAGGTATAAGAGATTTGGAACTGGTTTCAATAACTGAATAGGAAATAGCAGTTATAACTTGTTATGGGTCGAATTGTGTTCCCCTCCAAATTCATGTATTGAAGTCCTAACACCTAATACCTCAGAATGTGGCCTTATTTGAAAATAGAGTTGAAGATGTCATTAGCTTAGATGAGGTCCTGCTGGAGTTGAGGGGGCCCCTAATCCAAATTCTGGTGTGTCTTTCTAAAAGGGGGAAATTTGGGCATAGTGTTCATGCAGAAACAAGCCTTGTGGACATGACAAGGATGTTCTACAAGCCAAGGACTGTCCACATCTGGACTTTGACATGAACAAGAAATGGCCTTTTAGCTCATCTAAACCACTGTTTTGTTTTGTTTTGTTACTGTCACTTGCTATTGAATCTAATCTTTACCAACACAGGCATGCAGAGTACAGACAGGAGAAAAACAGAACCTGATAGAGGATTTTATTTTATTATTTTTTTAAATAAACCTGTATTGTTCAGATTATTACAGATATTTCTCTTTTTTTCCCCCTATACCTCTCCTTTACCTATTCCACCCACCCATCACCACCCCATGCCCTTACCCCCCCAGCCACTGTCCTCATCCATAGGTGTACAATTTTTATCCAGTCTCTTTCCACACCCCTCACACCCTATTTCCCCCCAAGAATTGTCAGTCCACTCCCTTTCTATGCCCTTGATTCTATTATATTCATCAGTTTATTCTGTTCCTCAGATTTTTTATTCACTTTATTTTTAGATTCACATGTTGATAGATTTGTATTTGTTGTCACTTTGTTGTTTATAACTTTTATCTTTACCTTTTTCTTCTTCTTCCTCTTCTTAGAGAATATCCTTCAGCATTTCATATAATACTGGTTTGGTGGTGATGAACTCCTTTAGTTTTTTCTTATCTGTGAAGCTCTTTATCTGACCTTCAATTCTGAATGATAGCATTGCTGTGTAGAGTAATCTTAGTTGTAGGTTCTTGCTATTCATCACTTTGAATATTTCTTGCCACTCCCTTCTGGCCTGCATAGTTTCTGTTGAGAAATAAGCTGACAGTCTTTTATTGGTACTCCCTTGTAGGTAACTAACTTTTTTTCTCTTGCTGCTTTTAATATTCTCTCTTTGTCTTTTGCCCTTGGCATTTTACTTATGATGTGTCTTGGTGTGGTCCTCTTTGGATTTCTCTTGTTTGGGGTTCTTTGTGCTTCCTGGACTTGTAAGTCTATTTCTTTTACCAGGTAGAGAAAGTTTTCTGTCATTATTTCTTCTAATAGGTTTTCAGTATTTTGTTCTTTCTCTTCTTCTGGCACCCCCATAATTCAGATGTTGGTACACTTGAAGTTGTTTCAGAAGCTTCTTAGACTATCTTCATATTTTTGGATTCTTTTTTCTTTTTGTTTTTCTGGTTGGGTGTTTTTTGCTTCCTCATATTTCAAATCTTTGGTTTGATTCTTAGGGTCCTCTGGTCTACTGTTGAATTTCTGTATATTATTCTTTATTTCAGACAGTGTATGCCTAATTTCTGACTGGTCCTTTCCGTTTTTTTGTTTGTTTGTTTGTTTGTTTGTTTGTTTGTTTTTGCATTCTCATTAAGACCCTTGAAGGTCTCACTAAGTTCCTCAGAGGTTTCTAGAAGATTCTTGAGTAATCTTATAACTGTGGTTTTGAACTCTATATCTAGTAGTTTGCCTTCCTCCATTTCTTTCATTTGTGATATGTTTCTGTGTTTCTGCATTTTGGCTGCTTCCTTGGGTTGATGGAATGGCTTTGTGTGTTAGGTGACTCATAGGGCCTAATGGCTCAGCCTCCCCAATCACCTGAGGTAGACACTCTTGGTGCACCCCTTTGTGGGCTGGGTGTACGATCTTGTTGTAGTTAAGCCTTGATTGCTGTTGGTACACTGAGAGGAATTGACCTCCTGGCCAATTGGCTGTGAGGACCCGCTGTGTCTATAATGGAAGAACTGCTGTCCTAAGGACACCCTTATGGGGCAGGACTTGCTTCAGTGGGGTTTTGGTGCTCACTGAGTCTGTCTCTTGAGTGTGTCACTTATGTATGTGAGGAGTTGAAATCTAGTATTATCTCACACTGACCACTAGGTACACTGGCTCCTGGATCTCCAAGGAGGTGCAAGTCAGCTACTGCCTGATGCCACCCAGCAGGAACTACAGCAAGATCTGCAGATTTCTTCTCTTTGTTTGGGGTATGGAAGTTTTGGAGCTGTCTGACCCAGCTACAGTTTCTTAGGTTAAACTATGAAAGGGCAGGCCATTCATATGCAAAAGCCACTGAATACAGTTTGGGTGGGTTTGTAAATTGGGTAGGGAGGGGTCTCAGTGAATCACCAGGGCTTAGCAAACAGCAATGGCTGCCAATCAGCCATCTCTGTTTCTCCACCTCTCAACATCCTGCGCCCCCAATGCAGTAAACAATGATTCTTGCACTCACCTCTGCAAGAAAGCCACCCTCACTTTCTGACCTGATGCCAGACAGTCCAGTTTCTCCTGGTAGGAGTCTGGTACCATAGTATCAATGGAAACTGGAATTCAGAGCAGTAGGGAGCTTGTGTCTCCTTCCCGATTGAAAAAAACAGTGCACCCAGTCGCCAGCCCAATTTGTGCGCCTCTGTACCTCTGCTTTTCCATGCCTCTGCATGTCCTACCTTGTCTTAATGAGCTTTTTTCTTTTCTTCTAGCTTTTCCACTTTTCTGAGTGATGGTTGTTTTGTGTTTTAGTTGTAGTTTTGGTGTGGTTGTGAGAGGCAGCATGTACACCATCTTGGTTTTTCTGACCTTTTCCTGAGAGAAGATTTTAGTTTAGAGGCAGAAAAATCAGATTGAGAAGGAACAATCAAAGAAAAGCCAAGAGAGAATTTTATTGGGAAGCTAAAGGATATCTAAATGAAGAGAGAGACAAGGCATTAGATATTCCTAAAACTAACAGGACCAAGAAATATCGAATGGTAGGTCCATGTTTCTCAAACCTTAATGTGAATAAGAGTCATTTGGTATCTTGTGAACATAAGAGAATGTGATTCAGGAGGCCTGGGACTTGGCAGTTCAGAAAGCTCTCAGGTGATGTCAGTGCCACTGCTACACTCAGAGTGGCAAAGGTTTAGGTGATGAGGGATCTCAAAGTGTAGTTCTGAACCAGAAGCATCAGCATCAGCACCAGGGAACTTGTTAGAAATGCATATGCAGCCCAGACTCAGTGCATTAGAAGCCCTGGGATTGGGGCCCAGCAATTTGTTTTTACATGCCTATGAAGTGGTTCTGATGTGCTCTAAAATCATTCAGTCACTAGTGAGAATGATGATGATTATGATGATGATGATGATGATGATGATGATGGTGGTGGTGGTGGTGGTGTTAAACAGCTACAGATGTTGCTTACCAACTGTGGGCCAGGCCCTTTAACACTCTTCCTACATTTTCTTATTTGGTCATCACAACAATGTATTTTATCAATGAGGAAACTAAAACTGAGAAGAAGTTAAATAATTTGTCAAGGTCACACCAGGAGCAAGTGGATCCAAGAAACCACATCAGTCTGACACCTAGGCCCAGTCTTGGGCCACCTTGCCACTCACCTTCAAGGGTCAACATTGATACTCTCATAAATAACTTCAGCAGGGTATGAGGACAGAAGCCACATTGCAGTGGCTTTGGAAGAGAGGAAATGGGGAAAGCGAGTGCAAAATACCTTTTAAAAAACTGACTGAAAGAGAAAAGAGAAATAAAATGAAAACTAGAATATAATGAGAGAGAGAGAGAATTCATTTGCTAGCTTGCTTGTTTTATCAGAGATAAAAGAGGAAAAGACTTTGAAGATGCAGGAATGTGCTTGAATTTTCAAAAGATCAAACTTGAGCACAATCAGGGGAAAGTGAATGAGAAAGGAAAGGTGATTGTTTATGTTCTTCATGCTTTGAGGAAATAGGATATTTACTGGGAAAGAGAAGAGACTTGGGCAGAACGTAAGAGTTAACTTTGAAGATCTATTACATAGAAGGGGAACAATTCTTATTTTTATAGCTCCAGAGAGGAGACCAGAGGATGGAAGTTACAGGGGATAGATTTCACCTTAAAGTGAGAAAGAAAAGTCTAATGATTCAAGTTATTTGAAAACAGAATTACTTGCCCTTTGAGATGGCGATTTTCTTATTACTGAAAGCAGTTAAGGAAAACCTATTTGACATCCACGAGGCAAGTTGTAAAAGGGATTTCTATGAATTCACTGGGGGGGTTTAACTCTGCCAAAAGTCTATGCTATGTTCCTACACTGCCCGTTGCTTTAGTAAACCAATGAATAACAGTGCTGCTTATGGTAAGAAGGATTTTATCTGTGAAGTTTACAGCTTGAAGCCTTCCCCTTACATTTTACAAGTAATGGAAGTGGAAAATAGGTGATTGCCTACATCTCTGACATTTTCAAAACAATTCTTGTATTTGGAGTAATTTAAGTCACCATTTGGACTTCAAATCCTCACTTTTTAATAGATCCTGTTTCTAAGCCTCCACTCACTGGTCTTTGCCTAATGATTTTGACTACATAAACAACTGACTGGATTTTTCTATGCCATACGGGAACCCCTTTGTTATGTATATATCTCAGCATTTCTGCCTCAGGCAGATTTTGTTAGCACATTCTGCAAACATCGTCATGATTTACTAGGTAGAATGTCTCCTCTCCCATGTTACCAACACCATTATTTCCAAAGCAGAGGAAATCATAGTTTGACAAATTTATGAGAAGAAAACCATAGAACCCACACGTCTCCTAAACTGAACCTGCAGGGGCTCGATCTGTTTGTTCTTTTTGCCTCCCAGCCTAGAGACAGTGGTATGACCTGAAGACATCTTGGTATCTTCACTCTGGACAACCAAGCCATTGGAAAAAGGGTCAAAACTGAGCCCTCCGCTCTCCCAGGAGATGAACACAACTCAAAATAATTGGAGCTTTTGTGCCCACTGGTGAAGGCCAGCACAAAGGCATGTGTGTGCTGGAGTGGCGGTGGGGGGATGGGGCGGGGGGGGAGAAAGGAGGGTGGCGCACCATCTGTTGCACCTGTTGTGAAGAACAGTTGATCCCCAGACCATGCTGTCGATTGCAATCAAGAGTTGGCATTTACTGGATTGCTATTTCCACTTGGATTCAAGTGGTTTGTAGAACTTGCTTTAAACTTAGATTCTGCAAAGTTTTGAGTGACCAGAACCCGCCATCTCTTAGGGTAAACTGAGGAAAAAGGACATCAGCCCTTTGTTCATGGCTTGTGACTTTGGAACGTTGGTTTCTGAGGTTATACTCGGGTTTTCAACTTGAGTCACAATATGTGGATTTACTTTTGAGAAGAATGTCTTTAATATTTAATTGTACATGCACGCATATGTATACATGTGTGGGTGTGAATATGTTATATGTGAAATTTTGGACATTTATCTCTGAAGCTTTAGATTGAAAGTGAGAATTCCACTTGATATATTGTCACATGATATTTGCATGCATATGCATATGTTATTAGGGGCATAAGAGAGAATGAAAAGGACATAGACCAAGTGCAGTCTATTCCTTTGAAAGAGTTTAAAGAGAAACAGTATTCTTATATGGCAGTAATATATTGCTAATATTGGAATCCTTCTCACAGTCTTGAAGGTCAGTGAAATTTACAAACAATATAGTCTAGAAAGGCAGAATCCTAAGATTCTAGGGTGTCTCTTGAAAAATAATTCCAGGGTGTCCCTTGAACATAATTTGCAGGTGAAAACACACTACACTGTTTTCCAATGCTTTTGTATTTATTTTTCTCACCTTTTAAAACATCAAATAATCCTCAAAGGGGCCTTTTAAATTTAATGCAATCATGGTATTTTAGCTAAATTAGAAGAATTTTTGATAGGGTCATTATTCCTAAAAACATTCTAAAGAACTAGTTTGAAAACTAATGTAAACTACATATAAGATTTCTTTCTAATTTCTTCTGTGTATCAGTTAATTTATCTGTTTTCTTTAATCTTCTGAGGGAAGGGAAGAGGGGCTATTAACAAGAGACCACGAGGGGGCAGCACAAAACTAGGAATCAAGAGCCTTGGGTTTGGGCCAACTGGTCACCAGCTGTGTCTCCTTGGGTGCTGGCCATCTAAACTCTAAGCTTCATTCAGACTTTGGTGGATGGCTCCAGTTAACAACAGAGCCATGTTTCTCTTGCATATTGATGTCTCTCTTTCTCTCTTTATTCTTCTCTATCTAAAATCAAGAAACATACCCTCCAGTAAGTATAAAATATTTTTTAAAATAAATAAACTCTGAGCTTATTTATCATAACCAAAATAAATGTTTCCTCATCATAACCATATGGGAATTTGACATATCTATTGTTATTGCTGCTTTTAAGATTTTGTTGTGACTATGACCGATTAAAAGGGCCTGACATCTCATGTTCTGGGGGACATGAGATGGGAACCCAGGGATGAACCACCAAGAGTCTAGTTGTTTGAGGAAAGGTGGAGCCTCCTGGAGATACTCCATTCTAAAGCACAATGGTTTGGTCCAAGTTTAGTGAGAAGCTCAGGAAAGGGAGGGACTTTGAGTGCAGGCAGGGGTGTGCTCCTTCCTCTGACACATAATGCAGGATGTGATGTGTTCAACAGTTAGGGCAGAGCGCATGCAGATGAATATCAGTCTGTTAATTTGTAAGAGGACATTACTGTGTCAGGGATTAGAATACTCCTGTTTCTGTAATCAGAGCATTCTCTCCCTTTGGGCAGACCGATGTGAAATGCCGAACAGCACTCAGAAGTTTGCCGAGTGACAACTGGAGAGTCGCATCTGGGTATGGTGCATCTGCCTTCCTTGGCCCAGTCTTACTGGGACCAGAACTTTTGAAGTCTGTTAAAGAAAGCCCCTTTCTGTTCTTTGTGTGGCATACACACTGGCCACCAGTGCTGTTTTATTGACGGGCTTTGGAGAACAATGGTTATGTGTATTTTTAAAAAATTGAATAAATGATCCCTGATTTCTCTTCTGTTATTGGTGACTAGAGGTCTGGTGCACAAATTCATGCACAGGTGGGGTCTCTTGGGGTGGCCTGTGGGGATTGAGCCCCAGCTCACAGCTTCAACCTCACAGCCCCATAGCCCCACCTGGTACCCCATCATGATCAGGGCTGGCTCCAACCCTTCTCCCCACCCTTCCTCAGCACCTGGGAGCTGGGCAGCAGCCTCATCCACCTCCCTCCCACTCCACTGCCGCTGGTCATTGTCTGTGAGGTGATCAGTGAGGTGCTCAGGCTCCTGCTCATATCCACCTTGGCCTGGCGCTGCCCGCTCACCTGCTCCACCATCCCACTACAGTCCAGCTCTGTGGGGGCCCATGGAGCCAGCAGCACCTCCATTGCTGCCCCCACTGCCATTGCCACGTCACCGATGCCCTCCATGTTCTGCGCCACCTCCTGGTGGTCAGCACACATCATAGTGAGCGATCGAACTCCTGGTTGAACAAGTTGCAATTAAGCTTTTATTATATAGGATTCTGGGGTGTCACCAAGCAGTGGCATAGCTCAATGGTAGAGGAGTTCTGGCCCTGGCGCCAGACTGCTTGGGTTCAGCCATGCCCACTGGGCAAGTTACTTGATCATTCTGTGACACTATCTTCTTCATCTCTACAATGGGAGAATAATAGTATGAGGGTTCTAAAATTGCCATGAAGATTAAATGAGTTAACACATGAAGCATTTGACATACTTCTTGCCACATAGTGAATGCTTAGATGTTCGCTATTGCCTTTTTCTTTGCAATTTTTTTTGTCTTAATGAGTTTAATATAAGTAATTATTTATTGTGTTTCATAACAAGGTGATTTTATAACACAGTCAAGTATTTAATTTTACATACTTATTAGTTAGTTGACATACTAGCCTTTTTTAACAGTAATAGTATTATTACTAATTTTGTAATGAATCATACTAAAAAAAACTGTAAAATTAATGAGCATGTATTTCTTAGGCATAAGAAAATACAGTAGTCCCCCCTTATTCACAGTTTCCCTTTCCACATTTTCAGTTACCTACAATCAACTGCTGGGTGAAAATATTAAATGCAAAATTCCAGAAATAAAGAATTCATAAGATTTACATTTTGGGCTATTCTGAGTACACAAGGAAATCTCATTTGGTCCACTCCATCTCACCCAGGATGTGAATCAGCCCTTTGCTCAGCATCTCCATGGTCATGCCACTCCTGCCTGTTGGTCATTCAGTAGCCATCATAGTCTTCAGATCAGTCATAGTATCACAGTGCTTGTGTTCAAGTAACTTTTATTTTACCTAATAGTGATCCCAAACTGTAAGAGTGGTGATGCTGGCAATTTGAATATGCCAAAGAGAAGCCATAAAGTGCTTCCTTCAACTGAAAAGGTAGGTAGAGTACAATGAGATATTTTGAGAGAGAGATCACCCTCATTCACATAACTTTTATTACAGTATCCTATCTGATAAAAGAGTAATATGCAAACTGACCATACCTCCCCTATATCCACAAACCACGCCCACCAGCCATGCCCACCAGCCAATCAGAGCAAGTATGCAAATTAACCCAACCAAGATGGCTAACACCACAGAGAAGCAGGAGGGAGGCTTGGGTTGCCCCTGGTGACAGAGGAAGCCAAGCTTTCCACACACCCTGGCTGTCCCATGCCTCTGCTTAAGGCAACAAAGTTTCAATGGCTGTGCAAGCATAAGGCTTGGCTGCATTCCAGGCTACCAAGTTTCAATTGTAGAAAATAAATAAATCCCAGATATCAGGGCCTCTGCTTGAGTCATCTGGGGGTATGGCCAGCCTGAAAACCACCATAGGCCCCTCGCCCAGGCCACCCAATGCCCCAAGGAAACACCCACCTTCATCTGGGACACTCTTCAGGGCAAACCAGCTGGCCCCCACCTGTGCACCAGGCCTCTATCCTATCTAATAAAAGAATAATATGCAGATTGACTATCACTCCTACATACAAGATGACTGCCCCCATGTGGTCAAAAGATCCTGCCCTGTGTGGACACAAGATAGCTATCACAAGATGGCCAACAGGGAAGGGCAGTTGGCAGGGACCAGGCCTGCAAGGGAGGGCAGTTGGGGGTGATTAAACTTGCAGGGGAGGGCAGTTAGGGGTGATCAGGTCTGCAGAGGAGGGCAGTTAGAGGTGACTAGGCCCACAAGGGAGGGCAGTTAGAGGCAACAGGCTGGCTGGGGAGTAGTTAGGCATCAATTAGGCTGGCAGAGGAGTGGTTAGGGGGTGATTAGGCTGGCAGGCAGAAGTGATTAGGGGCAATCAGGAAGTCAGGCAGGTGAGCAGTTGGGAGCCAGCAGTCCTGGATTGTGAGAGGGATGTCCCAGATTGGAGAGGGAGCAGGCTGGGCTGAAGGACACCTCCCTCTCCCCTGTGCACAAATTTCATGTACCAGGCCTCTAGTATTATAATTGTTCTATTTGGTATAAGTTATTATTGTTATTCTCTTACTGTGCCTGATTTATACTTTAAACTTTACCATAGGTGTGTATGGTAAAGGAAAACATAGTATATATAGGGTTCAGTACTACCCATAGTTTTAGGCATCCATTGGGGTTCTTGGAAGATATCTCCTATGGATAATGGGGAACTCTATTTACACCTGGTTGAAGTTTTTTTCAACAAGAGTCATGGCCTTCAAAGAGAGACAATCTGTTGATCACTGCCAAAGTTGTGCCATGGAAAAAGAGCCTTGGGGACATGTTTTGCACACATTAGTCAAGTTCAATATGAGCTTTTTGCATAAGTGTATCAAGGTATGTTTGTGTTACCTATTCCCATTCCCATTATAGAGTCAGGTCAGAGTAATTAAGGAAAACAAATAGTTCTATAAAGTACTGGGTAGCCCTGGCTGAGTAGGTATCTCAATTGGTTAGAACAGTGGTCAGCAAACTGTGGCTCATGAGCCATATGGGGCTCTTTGGCCTCTTGAATATTCTAATGCCATTTCTTCAAAATAGACTCACCTAGGCTGAAAACCGACTTCTGCCCTTGGGCCACGAAGTTTCAATCGCACTGAATATGCGCACTTGCACATGGTATTTTGTGGAAGAGCCACATTCAAGTGGCCAAAGAGCCACATGTGGCTCGCAAGCCGCGGTTTGCCGACCACTGGGTTAGAGCATTGTCCCAATACACCAAGGTTGTGGCTTCAATCCCTGGTCAAAGTATTTACAATTATCAACTAATGAATGCATAAATAAGTAGAACAACAAATTGATGTTTTTCTCTCTCTTTCTTACTCTCTTCAAAATCAGTCAATAGCCCAGCCAGTGTGGCTCAATGGTTGAGTGTAGACCCATGAACCAAGAGGTTACTGGTTCAATTTCTGGTTAGGGCACATGCCAGGTTTCAGGCTTGATCCCCAGGAGGGGGCAAGCAGGAGGCAGCCAATGGATGATGTTTCTCTCTAATTAATGTTTCTGTCTCTCTATTCTTCTGCCTTCCTCTCTCTCTCTAAAAGTCAATAAAAATATATTTAAAAATCAATCAATAAATAAGAATTCAAAGTACTCGGTAAAAATAAAACACTAAATAAAAATAGAGGACAGTTTTAAGTTCTATAAATGGAGCTCTTTTTAAAGCAATTTTAAGTAGATGCAATTAAATTGCTTCTTTTGCATTGTTTTTGAATCATTTTATTCATGTAAAATATATTATTCCAAGCAATTTTAATCTCATCTTTTAAGGGTTTAAGACTTACTAAGCAGAAAGCAAAAAAATGTAGTAAAATGTGTAAATCATTTGTACAAATAATCGATAATAGGATTTATTAGAGAATATAATAGCAATATAACACTTAATCTTGAGTAACTGAATAATTTGTGAAGGACTTCATGACTTTTTAAGAAATTTATAATCACATGGTTAGATTTAGATTAGTGCCTTGGGTAATTTCAGAATATAAAATAATAAAAATATTGTAGAATTAATTCTTGAAATTTGAAATATAAAGAGCTTGATTGATGCTGTGCAATCACTGTTTTCATTGCACTTTCTTTAGCTGTTGGATTATATCCATTGGCTTTTAGCGCCAATTTTTGTACTTAGAAAAACCCCCTTCACATTCATTTCTGTTTCCAGCACCCTCTCCCTGCTGCTTTACCTGCTCGGAGTTGCACATGCATACCACACGGAAAATCCGGCACAGGGCAGGAGACACTGCCACTAAAAACCAAAACCAACGTTTGTGTTTCATATTTTTCAAAATACGTGCATTTGTATGGTAGTGTGTATGAAATGGAATAAGAACTGCTCCTTCCAAGCCCAGCCAGAGTGGCTCAGTGGTTGAGCATCAGCCTGTGAACCAAGAGGATCCCAGTCAGGCATATGCTTGAGTTGGAGACTCAGTTCCCAGTGTAGGGCGTGCAAGAGTCAGCCGATCAATAATTCTCTGTTATCATTGATGTTTACAACTCTCTATCCCCTCTCCCTGCCTCTCTGAAATCTATAAAAAAAAAAATAATTTTTTTTTTTAAAGAACTGTCCCTTCCTGGTGAATGGGTTAGTTCTCAGAGAAATATGCCCACAGTGGCAGTGCCTAGGGTCACAATGTCTTCCGTGTTCCTCCACAGTTGATGGTTTGGCTCTTGCTCGATAGGTTTAGAAACTCAATTTGGTCCATGGATCTAGATAATCAGCCTCTTACGGACTCACAATAACCAATTTATTTCAGGTTGATGCATAAATCAAAATCCCAATTAGGTTGCAATTAAGAAATATGTAGTCTTTCCTGCTCCCATTATAACCAAGCTGGCCAGAACAGGGTCTCTTTTTGCTCTCTGCTGTAAACAAGGTGCCTGGCACAGAATTTTGCACACAGCAGCCATTCAGTAGGTATTAACTACATTTACAAAGAAAGAGGAGAGAAAGGGAGTAGACTAAGAAGGGATATAATTCTGAGTGAAATGTCATCCAGGTCATAAAAGTTTAATATTCCATCTTGCCTCCTCAGAAAACATGGTTGGCGATTTACTAGTTCATACTAGTTCTTCAGATTCCATTTGTCCCCTTGAGAAGAAGAAAATTAATTGAATTATTTTTGCCTTTTAGTGTTGTTATTCAGCCTTCTTCATTCTCTTTATAACTTGGTCTTTCTTCAGAGAGATTACACTACAGGTGATGATCTCAACTTTTCCAGCCCTACCTCTCAGAGACTCAACCCTGGTCATGTTGCTCAGACTTCCCAAATCTCCCTGGGTGATTAATAGATAATCACTTTGTTCTTGGAGGTAACTTCTTCCAAATTCAGGGTCCCTTTCCTCACCTGCATCTATAATCCACAAAAAGCATCTGAAAGAGAAGCTAAAAACGTGCTTAAGATCACACAACAATAAGTGGCATAATCAGGACTTGTGACTCCAGAGCCTACTTTCTTAACTAGTACTTTTGGCCTCTCCTATCTTAAGTCCCAGGAAGGTAAAGTAATTAGCTGCATAACACATATCAACCAGGGAAATCTCAAATTTCTAAAAATCTCATTAGATTGTTTTTACATTGACCCTTTGATCAGTCTTGAGCGTTCTGGGGGGGCATATATGTATAGCTCATCTATCATGCTCTGCTAAACTTTTTATCCCTCAAGGATGTACCTCCCATCCTATTAGGAGGAAAACTAGGAGAAGTAGATGATAGATCAGTTACTTGTATTACCATAACAGCTTTGAGTGCAGCAGAGAGCCTTTGAAACTGATGCATAAAATTAAGCTTCAGGATTATCTACTTCTTTAGTACTTCATTCATCTGGATATAATGAGATGAGTCAGCCAGTAACCAAATCCCACTTACAATTGTGACGTATTAGGAAGAAAAACTTCATGTATTTATGCTTCTGCCCTTGTTGCCCTAAGAACATTTGCTTTAATCTTTTCTTTTTGTGGTTGGAATTCTGTAAATACAACTTCTGAATAGCACTTAGTTACTATGGAATTATAGTTTTCCAATGTCTTAGTATTGACTTCATTTTTTTTCAAATTTTTATAAAAGCAAGCTAATATATTGATTACTTTCAGATCTATTTTTTTCCTATTTTGCTTTTGTATGATGTTTCAGAAGTTGTCAATATTAACAGAAAGATATGCAGACAAATGAATCTATCCCATTTTTAATGATGCTTAGAGAAGACAATATTTCTTTCCCAAAGTTTTTAGTACTTATTGAAGAAATTACTCTCTAATATCTAATTTCTATCCCTGTGGGTGAGTTGCATTTCTTCTGACTTCATCCCATTGGAGATGGAGAATAGTTTGTCATAAGAACAGGGGAGGGTTAGCTTATACGCTATAAAATATTCTGACTTTTAGATATGTGGAGAAGATCCAGAAATTAAATTTTAATAGGCCTCCAGATTTGGACAGCAATCAAAGATTTTCTCTATAGCAACAATTATACACACCACTGATCTGAGATCAAATATTTATGTCTTTCCTGCCTGCTAGAGAACCGGCCTTTTGCTAGTTATTGCTATTACCAGGGCAATTCAATAGAGGGCAAAAGAGACTATAAATGTCATTTCACAGTGGAAACTATAAGGAAAAGTAATAACGAGCCTGGAAAAGATTAAGGACAATTGGAAATGTCTAAACTGCAATAAAATAGTACATTTAAGTGAATTTTTTAGGGCTGTAATTTTAACTTCTACTAAAGAACTTTTGTTTTGCCTATCCCTAAAACACACACACACACACACACACACACACAAAGAAGCCTGATGCTAGCAGGAAACAAAAGCTCTTCTTCATTTCCTAAAAGTACAATTTGAAGAAGACTTATTATGCCATGGGGGGAAATGTCGCCATTTTAAAAAATGAAATAGAAATTACACTTTCCTTTGGAAAAACTTTGTTCCCTTTGTTGTTGCAACCTAGAAGGCAGTAACAGAGTAAATTCTGCTGACGAGGCCTCACCCACCTCCAAGAACTAGAGCTCTCCACATGGCTGCCATTAATCACCACCGCTATGGTCACCACTTTGCCAATTGCTACACTGTAATATCTATGGAGGTACAATCTTGCAACCAATTCCCCCAAACCAGGTACTTTTCAGGAACTATTATAGAGCTGCCTTGAAGAATTTATGGTTTAAAAACTTGCATTAAAGTATTATATTGCCATTCTTTCATGACTTTATTTCTTTTCTGTTGACATTTCTGGTGATTTTATTTGGTTCCAGGGAAGCTGTGAAATTCTGTTATTTCTTCCCATTTGGCTCCAGATATACAACCCAACAGATCTTGTTAGGATGTCTACAATCTCAACTGGGAGGCTTTACACTAAGGATGGCTCCAATGAGGGAGAGGAGTCCCTTGGAAAAGTGACTCAGAAGGGCAGAAGGACCAGAGACGAGGGAAGGTAACTAGTAATAGAAGGCAGTACTGAATGAATGGTGTGCCTGGAGAGAGTTCAAAAGAGGGAGGGAACACTGGATCTGCTGGATTCTGGGAGGGACTCCACGGACAAGGCTCTTGCAGAGACAGGCAGAAAGTTGATGTCTAGATGATGTAAATAGCAATTGTGAAGACTAGGAGGATGGAAGGAGTAATGATGCCCATGGCGCAGTAAGTAGATCTGTCTGTGATGTGGTGTTCATGAAGACAAGAGGTAGGAAATAAGGACAGGAACAGCTGTGGCAGGCCTTGAATCATAGGCTAGGAGATTTGAACTGTATTCTCCATTCAGGTGGACTCAAGTTGTTGAAGATTTCTGGAAGAGGGAAGTAACATCATAAAGGTGGTATTTTTGGAAGATTCATGTAAAAGCCAAGTGCAATACACATGTGAGAGGAACAGGAATTCCCTCCCTAGAATGAGAAGACACATTAGGAATCCCTAAAAAATGTCAGATATCATTAATTCATTAGCAAGCATTTTTTAAGTGTTTATTCTATTGTAGGAAGCACTCTAGGCTTCCAGAATAGAGTCATTAACAAGGTAGGTCTAGGTTTTGTAGGGCCTGAAGTTCAAACAATTAGAGGAGCCTTCTTTAAGAAAAAATATATAAAATGAAAGATAGGAAATATAGGAATTTATAATTTACTCAAAATATGAAAAATAAATAAATAAAAACAAAAGCCTGCCATATTATAGAAATAGAAATTTTAAATGGACAGGGTAGTTTTTTTACCCCCTTTTAAAAAACATCATTATTTCTTTGCCAAGAATATACAACACAAGATCTATTTCTTTTTTATCCTAAGATATACTTTCAAGAATCTTAGTTTATAGGCATGATAGGGGGAAAGTAACCTTAAAAAAAAAAAAGAGGGATTTCATGTAGTCTTCCTGATGGCCTCTTCCATATTAGCCCACTTTAAACACACCTATAGTTTGCTGCATTTTATTTCCTTTAAAATATTTTATCTAGGGAAAAAAATTGATGGCAGAATAGATGGACATGTCCCAAGCCTTGTCTTGGAGAGACAGTAAAAACAGCTGAGGGTCACACAGGAAGTGTTGGTTGGCAAGTTAAGAGACAGCTATACTCCAGAAGAAGGTGTGGGGCTGATGAATGGTGCTCTCCTGATCGGGCAGCCCCCACTGCTGCTGGGTTCCCTCCTGGAGCCACTAGCTTGGACATGGAGACCATACCATCTTGAAAGGGAAAGTGGATGTTATCGGGATCCTGAAAATCTACAACTATGGCACCCACCAAACAGCTGCAAACTCCAGAACACCAGTCCCCAATTGGCATAAACACTCGGATTCAGAGGAGCTTTACACTCCACCACGGAAAGGTCAGATTTTGCCTGGGATAAGGAGAGAGAAAACTACATAACCAGACACCTGGAGAAGAGAGACCATGGGGAGACAAAGAAACAGCCCGCATATGAAAGAAAAGCAGGCATCACCAGAAAAGAAAGTAAGTGAAATGGAGGCAAGGAACCTGCCAGAGAAAGATTCAGAGAAACAGTCATAAGATGGCTGAAAAGAATGGAAGACAAATTTGACAAAATGAGTAAGAACCAAGAGGAAATGAAGAAGAACCAAGAAGAAATGAAAAAATGACATCGCTACTGTAAAGAACTCAATAGAAAACATCAAGAGTAGACTAGAAGAAGCAGAGGACTGCATCAGTGAGCTAGAAGACAAGGTAAGAAAAAATACCAAAGTAGAGCAGCTTCTAGAAAAAATATTAAAAAGCAGGAGAAGAATATAAGGGAACTTTAGGACAACACAAAACAATGTCCACATAATAGGGGTGCCAGAAGGAAAGGAAACTGAGCAAGAAATAGCAAACCGTTGAGACCAGTTTGGCTCAGTGGATAGAGCATCGGCCTGTGGACTGAAAGGTCCCAGGTTCAATTCCGGTCGGGGGCATGTACCTTGGTTGTGGGCACATTTCCATTGTGGGGCATGCAGGAGGAGGCTGATCAATGTCTCTCTCATCGATGTTTCTGACTTTCTATCTCTCTCCTTTCCTCTCTGTAAAACATCAATAAAATATTTTTTTTAAAAAAAGAAAGAAATAGAAAACCTGTTTGAAGAAATAATGACAGAAAACTTTCCTAATATAGGAAAGAAAAAACCCACACAAATCTAAGAAGCTCACAGAGTCCCAAGCAAAATGAACCCCAAAAGACTAACACCAAGGCACATTATAATTAAACTGGAAAACACCAAGGACAAAGTAAGAATCTTAAAAGCGGCCAGAGAGAAACAGAAAGTTACCTACAAAGGAACCCCCATAAGACTAGCTACTGATTTCTCAACAGAAACTCATCAGACCAGAAGGGAATAGAATGAAATATAAAAAGTCATACAAAGGAAGGGTCTGAATTCAAAAGTACTGTACCCAGCAAGGCTTTCAATCAAAATTGAAGGTGAAATCAGGAGCTTCACAGACAAAAAAGGACTAAGGGAATATATTACCATCAAACCAGCAATCTAAGAAATGCTAAAGGATCTGCTGTAAAAAAAAGAAATAGGAAGCGAAGAAGGAATACAGGGGTAAAGAATAAAAATGCCAACAAACAAGTACCTATCAATAACTTTAAATGTAAATGGATTAAATGCCCCAATCAAAAGACATAAGGTATGGATTAGATAAGAAAACACAACCCATATATATCTGCTGTCTATAAGAAACCCACCTCAGAACAAAAGATACACACAGACTGAGGGTGAAGAGATGGAAAGGGTTTTTCAGGCGAATGGAAATGAAAAAAAAAACTGGTGTAGCAATACTTATATCAGACAGATTAGATCTCAAAGTGAAGGACATAACAAGAGATAAGGAAGGCCACTTTGTAATACTAAAGGGAGAAATCCAACAATAAGAAATAACTCTGGTAAACATATATGCACCCAATACAGGAGCACCTAAATACATAAAAAAACTTCTGGAGGATATAAAGGGAGAGATTGACAGCAATACAATCATAATAAGAGATTTTAATATCCCACTGTCACTACTGGACAAATCCTCTAAACAAAAAATCAGCAAAGAAACATCAATCCTAAATGACTCACTAGACCAGATGGAATTAATTGACATCTTCAGAACATTTCACCCCAAAGCCACAGAATATACATTCTTCTCAAGTGCACATGGGTCATTTTCAAAGATAGACCATATGTTGGGTCATAGACAAAGTCTCTTCAAATTGAAAATAGAAATCATATCAAGCATTTTCTCAGCTCACAGTGGCAAAAAACTGGAAATCAACTACAATAAAAACAATACAAAATAATCAAGCACATGGAAACTACACAGCATGCTGTTAAACAATGACTGGGTTACCAGAGATATCAAGGAAAAATAAAAAACATCATGGCAACAAATGACAAAGAAAACACAACAATCCAAAATCTATGGGACACAGCAAATGCAGTCTTAAGAGGGAAGTTCATAGCTCTACAAGCCTACTGCAAAAAATAAGAAACAATGGTAATAAATTACCTAACCCTACAGCTCAAAGAGTTAAAAAGAGAGCAATAAAGGCCCAATATAAGCAGAAGGAAGAAAATAATAAAGATGAGAGCGGAGATAAATGACATAGAGACCAAAGAAACAATACAAAGGATCAACAAAAACAAAAGTTGGTTCTTTGAAAAGATAAAAAAGATTGATGAATCTCTAGCCAGGCTCATGAAAAAGCAAAGAGAGAGGACTCAAATAAACAAAATCAGAAATGAAAGAGGCAAAATCACAACAGACCCCACCGAAATACAAAGGATTGTTAAAACATACTATGAACAACTCTATTCCAACAAATAGAGGCATGAACATACAATGGAGTCAAGACAGCTTCTTCAATAAATGGTTTTCGGAAAATTGAACAGATACATGCAAAAAAATGAAACTAGATCACCAAATTACACTATACACAAAAATAAACTCAAAATGGATACAGGGCTTAAACATAAGACAGGAAACCATAAAAATACTAGAGGAATCCACAGGCAGCAAAATCTCAGACATATGCCAAAGGAACTTCTTCACTGATACTGCTCCTAGGGCAATGGAAGCTAAAGAGAAAATAAACAAATGAGAGAACATAAAAATAAAAAGCTTTTACACAGCAAAAGAAACCATCAACAAAACAACAAGAAAGCCCACTATATGGGAGAACATATTTGCAAATGTTATCCCTAATAAAGGTTTAATCTCTGACATCTACAGATAACTTATACAACTTAATAAAAGGAAGATAAATGATCCAATAAAAAAAATGGGCAAAGGACCTAAATAGAATCTTTTTGAAAAAAGACAGAAGAAGGCCAAGAGACACATGAAAACATGCTCAAAGTCACTAATTATCCAAGAGATGCAAATAAAAGTGACAATGTGACACCATCTCACACATGTCAGAATGGCTATCATTAACAAATCAACAAACAACAAGTGTTGGCAAGGATGTGGAGAAAGAGGAACCTTGATGCACTGCTAGTGGGAATGCAGACTGGTGCAGCCACTGTGGAGAACAATATGGAGTTTCCTCAAAATACTAAAAATGGCCCTGACCAGTTTGGCTCAGTGGATAGAGCATCGGCCTGTGGACTCAAGGGTCCTAGGTTCAATTCCGGTCAAGGACATGTATCTTTGTTGCAGGCACATACCCAGTAGGGAGTGTGCAAGATGCAGCTGATTGATGTTTCTCTCTCTCTCTATCCTTCTCCCTTCCTCTCTGTAAAATATTAATAACATATATTAAAAAAACAAAACAAAACAAAAAACTAAAAATGAAACTCCCATTTGACCAAGTAATCCACTTCTAGGAATATAGCCTAAAAAACTAGAAATACCAATCAGAAAGGATATATGCACCCCTATGTTCATAGCAGCATAATTTACAATAGCTAAGATTTCGAAACAGCCTAGTATTTCACTTAGCATAATGCACTCCAGTTCCATCTAGGTTATTTTTGTTAGTCTCATGGGAAAAAAAGTTAAAAAATAGTACCCTAAGTTTCTGAGAAGTTGATACACAATTCCAGTTGCTTACTCCTAAACTATAACAATAAAATGTTGTTGCTGTTGTTATTCTGCGTTGCAGATAAATGGATGGAGAACCCACATTCCCTAGCTCTTGTATTAAGAGGCAGTGGCATGAAATTGGCTTCAAGCAGGAAATCTGAGTTTGAATTCCTGCTCCATCATTTATTAGCTATGCCAGAAACCACTAACTGACCTAAGTACTCATTGTCAACTTATATTTAGTAATAGAACATCATGTGTTTTAGCAGGGCACATGGCTGCCCAGGCATAGGCTACACTTCCCAGGCTTCCTGTGCAGCTAGGTGTGGCCATACAACCAGGTTTAGGTCACTGGGGTGTAAGTAGAAAGGACTTCTCTCCTTCAGGACGAAGCTACCTGCCCTAAATGTTGTCTTTCCCTTTCTCATAGGCTGGAATATGTACATGGCAGTCACCAACCTTTGTCAACAAATGGCAGTGGCAAGATGAAGGGAACCGAGGTCCTGGAATGACATCATGGAGAAGAGCTGCTCTGACAACCTGGATTGCTCCCATTGGGGCTCTTAAGAAATAAGCATGAATTAAATTAATTAAGCCACTATATGTTATAGTCTTTTAATTTCAACAGTTTCAAACTGTAACCTTGAAAATATACTTGTAAGGGCCATTTGTGTTCAACCTTTCTGATCTCCATTTCTTTTTTGTAAACTGACTCTAATGTCTATCTCACATCCTAGCTGTGAAGATTAAGTGAGAAAATGCATGGGAGGAGGACAGGAAAGGTGCGTGATAAAAATTTGTTGTCTTCCCTTTATCCATTTGGGAGCTTGTGTTTTATTTATATTTTCAGAGGATGTAGGAAATACAGAGATTTCATGTCAAGCTGCTGAATAATAGGATTCACATGGTAACAGGAGAGACTCACTCTAAAACATTCCAAGTGTTGTTTGAATATGCTAACGAAATAACACATTAATAAGAGGAAATTCAGTTGCTCCAGCAGCAGGTTCCCCATTAAGTCACCAGTACCTAGTACAAAGCCTGACCCAAAGTAGACCCTCGATAGATATTTATGGAAAGATCAACTACTTAGCCACAGACCATTGGGAGTGAAGGTTGTGAGTGCTCAGGATTCTGAGTAATAACAACTCCTGTTATGGGGAATTGGTTATTGTTAATGCATGTGAAAGTTCCTAGCAATTGCATGGTGTACATATATTGGCACTCAAAAGTTTTAATGAGACCATAAGCTTTTTTTGGTTCTTGTTTTCTGTATTCAAAGTGCAGAGCACATAGTAAGACTAAGTACATATTTGTTGAGTGAGAAGAACACTGATATAAAATGAGAGTTAGCCATTTTTATCTCCATTCACTTCCCTCTTCTACCCTGACTGCTGCTCCAATGAATGAGGAAACTGATACGCAAAAGTGAAGCAACTTACCCACGTTGACACAGTTAACAAGTAACAGAGTCAAGATCTGAACCAAACCCAAGACATACTGGGTCCTCATTTTGAAGTCTTTCCACCTTGAGCCTAGGTAGATACCCTTTCTTGAGAGCAGACTTTGAGGTAAGTAAGATATTTGTATGCCAGTGGATGAAGAAAGGCGACGTGAAGGGGAAATGAGGTGGTTGGGATACTTTTTTTTTCTAATTTTAAAGATTTGCCTCGGTAATGCACAACCCGATAGCAGTGGTCATTCTTTCCATTCTTTGCTTCTTAGATGGTATAAACAGTTCTCAAAAACAAAACAAAACAAAACAAAACGACCTCTTCCATTTTCTTCACCAATCTATTGGTGAAGAACATAAAAATGTTCTTTTGAACATTTTTTTGAACATATTGAGCACTTGAGAACTTTTGAATCCCTATGGGCAAAAAGTTTAAATAATTGTTAAATACTCTGTTAAGTGGCCAGAATAACAAATCTCCAGCCTTTAGCCCTGGGTGGTGTTTACACGGGAGAAGAGAAAAAGGAGAAGCCATGAGCAGGGCTATGGCACTCTCACTCTAGCTGGTTTACAATGCCCTTTAGTTGGCATCTGAGTTATCAGAGCAACAGATTAGCCACTGATGCTGAGCAAGATAATTTGCTGTCCTTCAGCAGAGCCAGTTCCCCTGAGTCAATGTGGTGGAGGAGTTGCGTGTGAATGCCTTGGTTAGAATTGGCTTAAGATGAAGTTCTGAGGAAGACAAGGTTTTTCTCCCCAACATATTTTCCCTCCAAACATAACTCTGCTACCACTGTTTTTAGAGATATGTTGATTTTAGCACCTATCTGATAAGAAAGGTATTGGCCAACTAGATTTTAGTTGGATGCTTTTACAGGGATATTTATATATTTAAGAACTTGGTGAGGACTGGCGGGAATGGCTTAGATGGTTAAACATTGTCCTGTGCACTGAAAGGTTGCTGGTTTAATTCCCAGTCAGGGTGTTTACGTGGGTTGTGGATTCAATCCCCAGCTGGGGTATATATGGAAGGCAGCCAATCAATGTTTCTCTCTCACTTCAATATTTCTTTCTCTCTTTCTCCACTCCCTCCTCCTTCCTCTCTCTAAGTATACCCTCAGGTGAAAATTAATAATAATAATAACATTTTTTTTTAAATAGCTGGAGGTCTGGAAGGAGAGGAGTGACTCCTAAGCATGGAGGAGTCAGATGAGTGAGATGTCCTGGAAGCCTAGAGAAGAGTTCAAGAAGGAAGAAGTAGGATCACTTTATGAAGCATCTCCTTGGCTAGGATTTAACTTCTTCTTTTTTTTAAATTTAACTTCTTAAATTAACTTTACTGGGTGACATTGGTTAATAAAATTATATTCGTTTCAAGTGTACAGTTCCATGATACATCATTTGTATATTGCACTGTGTGTCTACCACCCAAGGCCAGACTTTCCATCACCATTTATTTAAACTCTTTACCCTTTTTTTTAGCTGCCCTTCCCTCTGTTAACCACCACACTGTTGTCTGTGTCTCTGAGTTTTTCTTTGTTTTCTTGTTTGTTCATTTGCTGCTTTCAATTCTGTATCCCACATATGAGTAACATCTTATGATTCTTAATTTTTTCTGTCTGACTTACTTCATTTAGCATGATATCCTCAAGATCCATCCCCACTGTCACAAATGGCAGTGTTTCATCGTTCCTTCTAGCTGAGTAATATTTCGTTGCATATAGGTATTCTATCTTCTTTATCCAATCATCTATAAAATACCATATCCTTCATATATAGAGTAAGCTATTTATACAAGTTCTCCCTCTGCAATAGGAAATACATAAAATTAAAATATAAGTAACAAATAAGCATTAATATTAAATGCCAGCATGGGAAAATACAGGGTGTTGTGCAAGTGTGTATTAGAGACATTCAATATGGGGAACACCAAGGAAATTTTCCAGGAGGAAGTGAAATTGAAGCCCAGATCTGGTGGGTGAGTGAAAGCCAGTTCAAGATGGGAGAGAAGTGGTCAAAGTAAAGAGAAAGCATGTGCAAAGTTTTGAAGGTATGATAGAGAATGAAATCTCAATTGAAGGTTCTAAAGGTATTCAAGATGCTGAAGAAGTACTGAGGATGAGGCTTGCAATATGGACAGGGGCTCAAGTGATTAATTGAAAGATAATCATTTCATCAGATTTTGGTGTCAAGATCACACCAGTGAGAATGGATTGGAAAGAATAAGAAGAAAAGTAAGGAGGCTTCAACAGCAATCCAGGTGAGAAATAGCTGCAGTGATCTTTGTAATCCCACCTACCAGAATATACAACTTTCTGATCTTACCTTTTTTTTTTTCTCCCCAAGTCAGGTCCTTACTGCTCTATGCTTTGGATCATGTCAAAAGCATTCCTGCCCTAGCTTTTAAATGGATCAGTAGATTGAGCATTGACCTGTTGACTGAGGGGTCCTGGATTTGATTCCAGTCAAGGGCACATGCCCAAGTGGTGGGCTCAATCCCCAGTGTGGATCCCGCAGGAGGCAGCCAGTTGATGATTCTCTCTCATCAGTGATATTTCTATCTCTCTCTCCCTCTCTCTTCCTCTCTGAAATCAATAAAAATATATATTTTTAATAAAGCTTTATTGTTCAGATTATTACAGTTGTTCCTTTCCCCACACCCCCATAACTCCCCTTCACCTAGTTCCCACCCCACCCTCTGCCCTTACCCCTCCCCCCACTGTCCTTTTTCTTCTTCTTCCTCTTCTTAGAGAATATCCTTCAGCATTTCATATAATACTGGTTTGGTGGTGATGAACTCCTTTAGTTTTTTCTTATCTGTGAAGCTCTTTATCTGACCTTAATTCTGTCCTCATCCATAGGTGTACAATTTTTGTCCAGTTTCTTCCCACACCTCCCACACACTCTTGCACCTGAGAATTGTCAGTCCACTCCCTTTCTATGACCCTGATTCTATTATACTCACCAATTTATTCTGTTCATCAAACTTTTTATTTCCTTGATTTTTAGATTCACTTATTGATAGGTACGCATTTGTTGTTTATAATTTTTATATTTACCTTTTTCTTCTTCTTCCTCTTCTTAGAGAATACCCTTCAGCATTTTATATAATACTGGTTTGGCAGTGATGAACTCCTTTAGGTTTTTCTTATCTGTGAAGCTTTTTATCTGCTCTTCAATTGTGAATGATAGCTTTGCTGGGTAGAGTAATCTTGGTTGTAGGTTCTTGCTATTCATCACTTTTTCTATTTCTTGCCACTTTTTTCTGATCTGCATAGTTTCTGTTGAGAAATCAGCTGACAATCATATGGGTACTCCCTTATAGATAACTGTTTTTCTCTTGCTGCTCTTAATATTCTTTCTTTGTCTTTTGCTCTTGGCATTTTAATTATGATGTGTCTTGGTGTGGTCCTCTTTGTATTCTTTTTGTTTGGGGTTCTGTGCGCTTCCTGGACTTGTAAGTCTATTTCTTTCACCAGGTAGGGGAAGTTTTCTGTCATTATTTCTTCAAATAGGTTTTCAGTATCTTGCTCTTTCTCTTCTTCTGACACCCCCATAATTGATATGCTTGAAGTTGTCCCAGAGGCTCCTTACACTATCTTCATATTTTTAAATTATTTTTTCTTTTTGCTTTTCCAGTTGGGTGTTTATTGCTTCTTCATATTTCAAATCTTTGACTTAATTCTTGGGATTCTCTGGTCTGCTGTTGGATACCTGTATATTATTCTTTATTTCAGTCAGTGTATGCTTAATTTTTAATTGGTCCTTTTTCATATCCTTGAGGGTATCACTAAATTTCTCAGAGGTTTCTAGAAGATTCTTGAGTAACCTTATAATCGTGGTTTTGAACTCTATATCTTATAGTTTGCTTTCCTCCATTTGTGTCATCTGTGACCTGTTTCTTTGTCTCTGCATTCTGGTTGCTTTCCTGTGTTGACAGAGTGGCCTTGTGTGGTAGGTGTCCTATAGGGCCCAATGGCTCAGCCTACCCAATTATCTGAGGTAGACACTTTGGTGTACGTACCCCTTTGTAGGCTGTGTGCATAGTCTTCTTGTAGTTAAGCCTTAGTTGTTGTTGGTATCACTGAGAGGAATTGATCTCCAGGCCAACTGGCTGTGAGAAACAGCTGTGTCTACAATGGAGAGCTTCTGGGCTGGAGACACCCTTATGGGGCAACAATTGCTTCAGTGGGGCTTTAGCATTCATTGAGTCTGCCCCCTGAGTGTGTCTCTTATGGATCTGAAGAGTTATAATCTGGATGGTCTCACTCTGACCACTGGGTACACTGGCTCTTAGATCTCCATGGAGGTGCAAAGTCAGCCACTGCCTCCGGCCACCCAGCAGGAGCTACAGAGAGATGTGCAGATTCTTCCACTTTGTTTAGGGTTTGAAGGTGCCCAGATGAGACCCAGCTGTGAAGCAATGCAAGCTGCTGTGGAGCTTTGAGCCTTCTTTTGGATGTTCTGGGGCTCTCTGACCCAGCTCCAGTTTGTTAGGTAATTTTATTTTATTTTTTTTCCTTTTTTTCTTTTTTTAAAAAATTAAATCTTTATTATTCAGATTATTACATTTGTTTCTCTTTTTTCCTCTCCATAGCACCCTTCCACCCAGCTCCCACCCTTCTCTCTGCCCTTACCTCCCTCCCATTGATCTCATCCATAGGTGTATGATTTTTGTCCAGTCTCTCCCTGTACACCCCTCACCCCTTTCCTCCTGAGAATTGTCAGTCCACTCCCTTTCTGTGCTCCTGATTCTATTATATTCACCAGTTTATTCTGTTGATCAAATTTTTAATTCACTTAATTTTTAGATTCACTTGTTGATAGATATGTATTTGTTGTTCATAATTTTTTGGCTTTTACCTTTTTCTTCTTCCTCTTCTAAAAGAGTACCTTTAAGCATTTCATATAACACTGGTTTGGAGTTGATGAACTCCTTTAGCTTTTTCTTCTCTGTGAAGCTCTTTATCTGTCCTTCAATTCTGAATGATAGCTTTGTTGGATAGATTATTCTTGGTTGTAGGTTCTTGCTATTCATCACGTTGAATATTTCTTGCCACTCCCATCTGGCCTGCATTGTTTCTGTTGAGAAATCAGCTGACAGTCGTATGGGTGCTCCCTTGTAGGTAATGAACTGTTTTTCTCTTGCTGCTTTTAATATTCTCTCTTTGTCTTTTGCTCTTGGTATTTTAATTATGATGTGTCTTGGTGTGGTCCTCTTTGGATTCCTTTTACATGGGGTTCTGTGTGCTTCCTGGACTTGTAAGTCTATTTCTTTTACCAGATGTGGGAAGTTTTCAGTCATTATTTCTTTAAATAGGTTTTCAGTGTCTTGCTCTCTCTCTTCTTCTGGCACCCCAACAATTCTGATGTTGCTATGCTTGAAGCTGTCCCAGAGGCTCCTTACATTATGTTCACATTTTTGGATTCTTTTCTCTTCTTGCTTTTCCAGTTGAGTGTTTTCTGCTTCTTTATATTTCAAATTTTTGACTTGATTCTTGCCTTCCTCTAGTCTGCTGTTAGGACTCTGTATAATATTTTTTATTTCAGTCAGTGTCTCTAGTTGGTCCTTTTTCATCTCCTCTTGGGACTCGCTAAATTTATCCATCATCTCTAGCATATTCTTGAAAAACCTTATAAGCATGGTTTTGAACTCTATATCCAGTCGTTTTTTTTCCCTCCATTTCTTTTGTTTGTGATTCCTTCCCTTGTCTCAGCATTTTCAGTATGCAGGGAAAACTTCTGTGTTGAATTCAGCCTTATGATACCAGACTTGCAAAACCAAAGAAGCCTCTGTTGAGCTTGGGATGGGTGGAGTCTCAGGGCTTGAGGGACCGCCTTGCCTTCCAGTTGGCCCCACCCTCCACGGCCCCTGAGTAATCGCTGGAGCGGTCCTTGTGCCCACGCGCCCGCAGTGCCTCTAACCGCTGCCTTTCCAGCTCCCCTGCGCACCAGGACCACACGAGACTACGTCTCCAGGGTTTCGCCCGAAACAGGGGCTTAGTGGAGTCAGAAGTGGCACAGTTGGGAGGGTCTGTCTCCTGCCCACTAGCGAAAGCCAGTGGCACAATCAGCAATCTGTCCTCGGCGTAGTGCCCTGCGCGCCACCAATCCTCTAATCTTTTGCGACTCCCCTAAATTTCCATGCACCTCTCCCTTTTCACAGTCCAAACTCCCCCTGTATGAGTTTTGGCTGGATCTGGGGTTTAGTGTCATAAGATAAGGGGTTCAATGCCGTTGGGAGTTTCTGTTTCCCTCCCGCCAGAGAAAACCAGCCAGGTACTCCGGCACCCACTCTCTCAGTGCGCACGTCTCCGTACCTCAGCTTTTTGCAGCTCCTCTGGGTTTCTGTGAGCCCCTCTCTTTCCTTCTAGCTGTAGAACTTCCACTTAGCCAGCTTTCCTGTGGTTCTGGATGATGTCCGTTCTGTCTTTTAGTTGTAGTTTTGAAATTGTTGTGCGAGGCAGCAGTGTAGGTGTTTACCTATGCCGCCATCTTGGATTCTCCTCTGTTAAGTAATTTTAGATTGCAAAGGGCCAGGCCATTCATATGCAAAAGCCTCTGCACACAGCTTGAGTGGGGTTGTGAATTGGGTGGAGCAGGATCTCAGGGCAGAGCAAACAGCAATGGCTGCCCTCAGCCTTGCCCCAAAGAGGCCTCCAGGTCTCTGTGTCCTGCAGCACCTTGCAGGAACAATGATCACTACAAGCACCTCTGAGAGAAAGTTGCCCTCATGTGCCAGCTTGATGCCAGACAGTCCAGTTTCTCCCAATACGGGTCTGGGTCCCCAGAGTCTTGCCTGGAACTAGCGTTCAGAGCAGTTGGGAGCTTGTGTCTCCCTCCTGATTGACAAAGACAATAGCATATTCAGTTGCCAGCCCCTCTCCACTGTGCCTCCATATCTCCACATTTTACTTCTGCACCTCTACACCTACTCTGAGTCTCTTTCCTTCTAGTTGTAGAATTTCCACTCAGCCAGCCTTCCTGTGGTTCTGGATGATATCTGTTTTGTCTTTTAGTTGTAGTTTTAAGGTGGTTGTGCGAGGCAGCAAGTTCAGGTGTTTACCCATGCCGCCATCTTGATTTCTCCCAAAAATATATATTTTTTAAAAAAGCATTCCCTCGCTTATACCATCAGCTCCCTCCCTTTCTATCCCTCTGTTCAACTTAACCTGACAAAACCCTCCCATAGTTATAGCCATGCCCACCTATTTGACATACAGTAGCAAAACATGACTATGGGGAAAATATATAACAATGCTGGCAGGTTTCAACTTAAATCCATGACCTCATGGGAGTCTTTGGTGTGATCTTGTGCATTGTGCTAGTCCATTTTCTTCTAGCTGTCCTAGATAACAGTTCCAAACCCTCTCTTTGCTTAAACCTCGCTCCACATTCTCATTGTCTACTAAATGACATTTTTTCTATTTTATTAAAAAAAAAATAGAAATTATCCAAAGATAGTTTATGGGCCTTGAACACATTGTATAAATAAAATAAGCCAGTCACAAAAAGATGAATACTGTATGAGATTTCTAATGTAGTCAAACTCAGAGAAACAAAACGTTGGATGCTAGTTTCCAGGGGCTAAAGGGAGGAAGAAATGGGCCTTGTTCAATGGCTATGGAGTTTCAATTTTGCAAATGAATAAGTTCTAGAGGTCTGTTGCACAACAATGGGAATACACTGAGTGGCCAGATCATTATGATCTCTGAACAGACCACGCTCTGGCTGTGGGTAGGGAAGTTGAGCCAAGAATCTCCTCTTCTCGTGGACTCTATGCTCCAAATTACATTTGAATAGCAACATCCAAGAGATTGGCACTTCCCTGCCAGGGTGCACAGGAATAGGGGATGGTCAAGAGACTCATCTCCACTGAGTCACTTCTGGGTACCCTGTGACACTGCCAGTCTAGGGCAGGGATAGGTGCCACCATGCCCCACTCTAAGATACCATGGGTACACACACATGACTTTGACCTTCCCTGTGTCCTTGCCCAGGTCTCTCTAGGCCCTGGTGATCCTGGTTCTGAGTAGGGCAAAAGGGAGGATAGGCAGGGCTGAAGTGTCAGGTAATAGGGGAGCTGGCACTGAGAACCCACCCCAAGGAGGCAAGACTGCATGTGAACTCACACAAGCTCTACTCTCTCTTTGAACTTCACTTATAAAACAAAATTCAAAGGTGACAATATTAAGAATTTCAAGCTGAAACGGGTTTGGATCAGTGGATAGAGCGTCGGTCTGTGAACTGAAAGGTCCCAGGTTCGATTCCAGTCAAAGGCATGTACGTTGGTTGCGGGCACATCTCCAGTGGGGAGCATGCAAGAGGCATCTGATCGATGTCTCTCTCTCTCATCGATGTTTCTAACTCTCTATCCCTCTCCCTTCCTCTCTGTAAAAAGTCAATAAAATATATATAAAAAAAAATTTCAAGCCAGCAACCACAGAGTATTAAGACCCCAACCATTAAGCCTGTTTGCCTGCAGAACCCTGTGTGAATGCCATGTTTGAATGCCTATGAACCTGGACTTCTTTGGGTTAGTCAAGTTATAAGACTTGAATGAGTTTAAAAGGGGCCCAAGGACTGAAACCAGAGAAACACCAAGATTTAAGGGATGGGCAGAGAAAGCACATCCTGTGGCCAAAGGTTATAACTAACCAATGAAGGAGACCAATGATGGAGAAAATAATTGGCCTATGATCTTTGACTTGGAAAAGCTTTGCAAATCCAATAACCTGGCCACCTATTAAGAATATTTTATTTCACAAACTATTCATGATATAACTGACACTTTTCAGGGTCATAGGTGTGGTTCTTACAAACACCTGGCCTATTACCTTAATTATTTTTGAAGCATGTATTACTTAGTTGAAAAAAAATGCATGAGAGAAACTGCAAGAAAGAAAATGTGTTAAATGAAATAATGGTGTTTACTAATAATAGACTCACAGCTAACCTAAGTAAATAATTCACTTCCCTTCCAGCCACAGCTACCTTTTTACCTAAGGCCAGCAGAGTCTCTCTGCAATGTTTATCGAGCAAGAAAAATGTAAACTCTAAAATCTGTGAAGAATTTTAGATGACTCACTGAAACCTGTTGCAAAATCAACCACAGAAGTTTTCTAACTACTAATTAACTTTGAGTGAAGTTTTAGGCCATAAACACCAGGCCATTTGGTGAGAAAACTCTGGCTGGGAGTTGATGATCATTTGGGAGTCTGGAATTGGTAGAGAGGGTGTTTGTTTGTGTGTACAGTGTGTGTGTGTGTGTGTGTGTGTGTGTGTGTGTGTTTTAACAGATTTAGAAATGTCTTTGGAAGTGGTTTATAACATGGCTAAGAACAGATTCTGGAACAAGCTGTTGGGTTTAAATCCTAGCCTTGCCACTTACTCCCTGTGTGATTTTGGACAAGTTACTCCATTGCCCCGAGTGTGGTAATGACTACTAGGATTGTTGTGAGAATTAAATAACTGAATGTAAAACATTTAGAACTGTGCCTAGCACATAAAAAGCACTGTATATGCACTTGTTAAATGAAAATAGTGAAAACAGATCACGTAACTAACATAGCTCTGGAGTTTCTATTATAGTAGATCCCACAAGTGCTGGGGAGAGAAATTTCACTAAAATAAAACTTTTTTTTTTGCCCTGGCCAAGTGTGGTCAATTGGTTGGATGTTGTCCTGTACACCAAAAGGTTGCTGGTTTGATTCAGGTCTGACCACATGCTGGGGTTACCATTGGACCCTCAGTAGGGGACTATGCAGGAGGCAGCTGATCAATGTTTCTCTCTCTCCTTCCTTTCTCTAAATCATGCACGCACACGCACGTGTGCACGCACACACATACACACACACCAGTTTTTTCTTTTCATTTTTTGTGTGTATTCTTCTATCTTTCTCTTCCCCACCCATCTTCAAAGTACTATATTGTTTTCTATTTATATTAAAAGTAAATTTCTTTTTTTAAACAATTTTTATTATTTTTAAAATATATATATCTTTATTGTTTTTTTTACAGAGAGGAAGGGAGAGGGATAGAGAGTTAGAAACATCGAGGAGAGAGAAACATCTATCAGCTGCCTCCTGCCCACTTCGCACTGGGAATGTGCACCCAACCAAGGTACATGCATTTGACTAGAATCGAACCTGGGGCCCCTCAGTCCCCAAGCTGATGCTCCATCCACTGATCCAAACCAGTTAGGACAAAAGGAAATTTCTTTATTCAGAAAGTTTCCCTAAGAAGTAAGTATAGTGTTTCCTGGATATTTTCTTAAAATGAATATTCATGGCTGTTTTCCCACTTACAATTCATCTCAACGTTTTGTTTCTTTCACGTAAAAACATAAAAAATATGTATATGGGAAAATAAAATGCACAGAAGCTTTAGTGTTCTCGTAATTATCATAATCATTTTGGTACTTCAGTGGAAAAAAATATAAAAAGTTTCAATGAGAAGGGTAAGAGACAATGACTATAACAAGAATTTCAAATACACCTCTAGCCCTTTTGAGAAGTCAAAACTGACCCATCTAAATTCACCAGCCTTCTTGGAAAAAAAAAAAAAGATCCACAGAAACATGATTCTCGGAGCCTGCAGTTCAAACTGCACCATGTGTGTTCAAAACAGAATCCCTTGGGATGTGTGCTATTGTTCCCTTTGGTCTCCAGGAATGCATTCTTTTCCTCTGTGCCTCGATCTTATTTCAGCGCCTTCTTTATTTCCCCGGGTGGTTACAGTTTTTTCACACGACCTCGGAGTGTACGTGGTGGAGGTGTTGGTTTCCTTTGCCTTCCTGACACGTAGGACTAAGCTTCACCAGGCCCTAAAGGGAGAGCCCTCAGCGATCGTCTTCTGACCACTCCCTGTGCGCGCTCAGCGGGCGGGGCTAGGGGGCGCCTCTCTCCCTTCCCAGCCTCACTTTGGGCGGAAATCCTCCTGCCTTTTGAGACTATGCTTCTTTCAATCTCGCTTTTTTTTTCTTCTTCTTCTCGTGTTGCGTATCATCTACGATTGTTGCCCCGTTCTCTGTCCTCTCCCTCCCCACTTCCCCTACAGAATATTCGTTTCCCCTTTAGAGCCAGAGACATTGATGCTACTTGAAAGATCCTCCAACGGCTCCACGTCGCCTTTTAAGCACCATTCAAATGGGCTCGCCCTCAGGGTTCTCCCCTCTGCAGTCACAGTCTGCAAGAAAGCCCCCCATGCCTGTGTGTGTCTGTGACCTTAGAGCAGAAAGCTGCCTCGCCCGGGGCGCCGCGCTGGAGAGCCGTGCGCTCCCCCCGCACGCGTGCCGCCGCCTCGCCCTTCCACGAGGTCACCAGCGTGCAGAAGGCGCGAGCGCCGACTACACCCTCCGCCCGCGGACTGCTCCCTCTGCCTCCCGACTTCCTCCCGGCGCCTAATAAGCGGGGGAAGGCGATCATTCCGCAGCAGCCTCGCCGCGCACTGGGCATGCTCAGTGGCGAGGGGTAGGCTTGGGCGCTGGGTTCAGATCGGCGGCGGATCGGCCGGCCGGAGCGCGGACTGGGCAGGGCGCAGCGGCCCCTGAGTCGGGAGCCAGATCCACAACCCCACCCCCCCGCCGCGGTCCCCCTTCGGGCGCCGGGCCCCGCGACAGCTGCGTCGTTCCTGGACCCGGGAGCCCCAACTTCGTGCCACAAGTTCGGAGCCGCCTTCCGGGGAAGCAATGATGACCAGGGACGTCCTGTTAGACCTGGAGCTGGATGAGGAGGATGACGAGGATGGAGATATCGGTGAGCCAGGGGTTTCCCATGGCGCGCGGGCGCGGAGCCCCGCGTCCCCGCCCGAAAGCCCGAGCCCACGCGGGGGAAGCAGGGCGCTGCGCGTGGGCGCTGCACCCACCGCGGGGAGGATTGCGGGGACCCTCCGCCGCTCCGAGGAGCGCAGGCGGGCGGGCGGGCGGGCGCCGGGGCCGGGAGAAGGAAGCCCGCGCCGCCGTCCGGGGGGCCGCAATGCGGACGCCTGGAGCCGCCGACCGGGGTCGCCTCCCGGCTGCGCTCGAGGAGGCCGACGGCCCCCGAGAAGGCCAGGGAGGCGCGGGGCGCGCCGGGGCCCCGAGAACAGACTCCGGACGGGAAAGGACGCAGCCCTGGAACAGTCACGGGAGGCACGGGGACGCCGCTGCGTGCGGAAGTCTTGACTCAGAAACAACAACTTTTGGGTCATTTCCTCCGCCTCGAACCGGCGCTGGGGTTTGTGCAAAGCCGGCGGGGGCGGCGAGCCTGTGGGTGGGGTGGGGGGTGGGGGGGAGCCGGGGCTGGGAGGACTGGGGTGTGACCACCCGAATCCTCTTTAAGTGAAGGCGAATGCCGGGCTCCGAGGGGCAGGATTGGGGCCGGTGGAGCGGCCGGGGAACTGATTTGTGGCCGCGGGCCGGCAGCCTCCTTTCATCCGCGGAGCCCGCGAGGTGGTAATCAGAGGTGGAAGCCCTTCGGTAGGTGGACCGCAGGCATTTCCTAGAGTCCAGAAGGCCCCTGGAGCTTGTGGGGCGGGGCAAGCCCATTCCTAATTAGAGTTAAAAAAAATGCATGAAGTTGTAAAAGGGACGGAGGGAGAGCTGTTTAAAAGCTAACAAAAGGGTAGGAGGAAGCAGGGGAAGAGGAGCAAGAGAGCAACTGGAGGGGTAGGGAGAAAATCAGGTCTCCAGAGAACACTCTCAGACAATGATGGAGACCTTGGGTCCCTCCAGAAGACTGGCAATTAAATTACCATGCTGGTCTGCTCCACAAGACTCCGCCTCAGTTTCCTGGATGCAGATCACTTTAAAACATAACAGTTCTTGTTCATGTCTTAAAGCCCTAGTCTTCTCTAATAACTTTAGAAAGTAACTTAATTTTAGGAGTTAGGTGTGGTTTTTCTTCCTTTCACAGCCTTGGCACTGCTAATTTATTCGTTTAATTATTATTATTTTTATTTCTATCGCGATATAGCTGACATGTAACATTGTATAAGTTCAAGGTGTACAATGTGTTGGTTTGATTCTCATATATTGCAAAAATGATTACTACCCCAGCTTTATTTAGCTAACACCACCATCATGTAACATAATTACCATTTCTCTCTCTTTTATTTTTTGCTAGGAACATTTGAGCATCTACTCTTTTAGCATCTTTATATGACACAGTATTATGAACTGTAATCATTGTGCTGTGCATTAGACCCCCAGAACTTACTCATAACTAGAGGTTTGACCAACACCTCCACCCCCCATTCTGTTTCTATGAGTTCAGCTCTTTTAGATTTCACATATATGTGCAGTATTTGTATTTCTATGTGAGATTTATTTCATTTAGCATAATGCCTCCAGGTTCCATCCATAGTGCCGCAAATGGCAGGATTTCCTTCTTTCTCATGGCCGAGTACTGTTACTTTATCTCCCTCTCCCTCTCTCTCTCTCTCTCTCTCTCTCTCTCTCTCTCTCTCTCTCACACACACACACACACACACACACCATATTTCCATTCATCTGTAGCCAGTTACATTGTTTTTATGAATCATCTATTATAATCACTGCTCATTTAAAAATTCATAGAATGTGATAACTTACTTTTTGATTAGAGGCAAAATGAATGAATAGAGGGGATTTTACTCCATGGTTCAGTTTTACTTGTCATTCCGTTGAGAACAATTTATTAGGTATCCATCCTTATGGAGGGAGCAAATAGTGTTTTCCTTTTGTATAGAACAGAAAACTGAAGCTCACAGGTTGATCCGCCTGCTTCTCCCAGGTTTTCTGATTTGCAAGACCTGTACAAATTAATGCACTTTCCCTCTGGTGACTCAGGCTGTTAGATATAATGGTATTGGCAGGCTTTAGTAGTAAATCATCCTATCTAATAAAGAGGGAATATGCTAATTGACCCTCACAGCATTGCAAAGATGGCAGTGCCCACAGCCAATAAGGAGGAAATATGCTAATTGACTGCCACGCCCTCAAAGATGGCATTGCCCAGTTCCCTCAGCCCCACCTGCCCAGGCCCCCAGCTGCTTCACATGCCTGCCTCTGGCATCCCCTCAGTACCCCAGCTGCCCAAGCAAGCCTTGGATGGTGGTTGCCCAGCCACCCAGGGCCACCTGAGGCTCAGGTAACCAGGGCTGGCCGAGGTTTGCACTGCCGGCAGTGGCAGCAGCAGTGATGGGGCGTCTCCTTCCCCTGATCGCCGGATTGTCTCCCATCCCTGAGGACTCCCAGACTGTAAGAGGGGCAGGCTGGGCTGAGGGACCCCCCTCCAGTGCATTAATTTTCATGCACTGGGCCTCTAGTGATTACATAAAAATATAAATCATAGGAGCAAACTTTAAAAAGTTATAAAATTAGTCTGTTTCATTGGAAAATACTCTTGTTTATTATGGTAAAGTGTAATAGTTTATATTTAGTATGGTGAATAAATAATGGTAAAAACCCAAATGGAAATGAAAGGAAAAGGACACTAAGCTTTATTTGTCCCTCTGTGCCATTGGTACATCTCAGTTTAGAAAGAAAGCTAACTTGGACTAGTCTGTGCTTGCATGATGAAGCATCATAAAATTCATCTTTTTATTTATAACTAAAGGTCCAGTGCATGAAATTTGTGCAAGAGTAGGCCTTCCTTCCACCAGCTGCCGGGACTGGCTTCCCTTTGGCACCTAGGACTTGAGCTTCCTTAACAGCTCCAGCTTCACCCGGAAGGTCTCTGGAAGGACATCTGGAAGGACATCTGGTCTAATTAGCATACTACTCTTTTATTATTATAGATTACAGATGTAATCTATGCTAGTTCTGCCAAGTCAAACAGGGTAGATAAATTCCTCTCCTTCATTCTTCTCTCCATAGGCTACTGATATGAATACTTAAGTGTGTGTAGGGATCAAGTCAACATATTTTATGTCAAGCACCAAATATCACTTAAATATGTCTCAGCAATTTTTGGTAATTACATACATTTAAAGTGGGTTTCAGTGATTTTATATTAAGAAAAAAATGTTTACCATACTAAATTTTTTTCAGTAAAGGAAAGTTGATGTCATTGAACATAAGCCTTTCAAAAGGTTACCAGAAGTAGGCTGATAGTATACAGCCTTTTATGAAATAACTGTAATGTCCAACTGTGGGAGAGGAGACTCTGGTGAAATGAAGATTATAAACTTAACCTCTGCCTCTAGTTTTGTAACATAGGGGCATGTTAAAGCTGTTGGCCAACATAGTTTCCCTACTACTTGATTGTCACTACTAATAGCTGTATAATCATTTAAACCTACTCAGGTCCTGAAAATTTCTGTGACATCTCTCTATAGTGTTAACTTTATTATTCAGAACAGAAGAGTGATTTTGATACAAGTTCCTAGAGAAGACATCTACCATCAGCTAATTTATAATTTATAAGAGGCAAAAAAGAAAGACCAACTTTTAAACTACATGTAGTTCCTGGTTACATCATAGAGATGTTTTACATACATATATATATATGCCTTCTACTAGACTGGGATTTGGGGGCCTTTTTTTTTTCTTTTTTATTAAATTAGTGAGTTTCTGCTTAGTTTTGAAGAAATGTTCATGTCTTCCTTGTTTGGCATGAACCAATCTAGAGAATCAAAGATGGTATGTTCTTACCTTGGGTATCTTTTCCTTATTTGCTTAACTCATGGCCACCAGACATTATGTCCAAAGATTTGCCAATGAGGCACTCTGTTGGCATGAGAGCACTTTTACAAAAGGCCACTCCATTCCCCTGGAGTGTCAACAGCCAGCCACAGATGGTACATCCAGGATGTAGTGGTAGGAAGCACTCGGCCTGCAACCCTTTTTGCACCGGTGCTGATGGAGGTCACATGTTGAGGCAGCTTGTGTGTGTCTGGTATACGAAGAGGGTCGGTGGCTGCTGTGCCTCCAGGAGCACTCTATGCCACCCCCATGTTAATCGGAATCGAACCCAACATCTCTACCCGTTGATGGAAAAAGTGAAGGAAACATCTTTTGTAGCCAGAGTGTACTGTTGTATTTAGTATGCTGTTTTTTGTTTCCTGCATTCCCATGGTTCAAACTTTACTGAAAGAGGGAAAGTATTCTTGAAAAAGAAGGGGGCTACAGAAACAAGTCACATAGTTCAGGCAAAAAGTCTTTGGTGTAGGGTGGGTTGTTTTGCACTTCCAGGCTGCTTATGGAAAGTACTTGTCTGATCCCCACAGCTAATGGTCATGTCACTGGGATGGATGGGGTGGGCAAAGGCCCATTACCTCTGAGAGATGATGGTTCAGCTGTACCTCTCAATTTTTATTGGCTCCCTTTTCTCTGTCTTCCCACACAGTCTTTATCCCCTTACTGCCTACTTACTGGACGTTATGCTTTTATTGATTTGACGAAGAGAGAGAGAGAAAAAGAAGAGAGACATCGATATGAGAAACATCCATCTATTGGTTGCCTCCAGAAAGTGCCTCGACTGGGGATTGAACTGACAGGCTAGGTACGTGCCCTATCAGGAATGGAACCCGCAACCTTTTGGTATTGGGGATGACACTACAACCAACTGAGCCACCCGACCAGGGAGAGCCCTACTTTAGGCTTAATTGCCTATAAATCTTGTCCTAGCTTCAATTTTGCTTTATCAACATTAATTGAGCAAAGCTGCTGTGCCAAGTGCAGGATTAGGTGCTGGGCTGGGTGTCGGGTGACTAAAGATGCACCTTTTGGCCATGTAGAGATAAGTTCCCTGGAACCAGACATTTAAAGGAAGTGCCATTATTGAGGTATATGTACAGCTGTGGGCAGAGAATGGGAGACAGTTTCTCAGGAGGGATTAGTGGGTCAGTGTTGAAGGACCGGGCAGGTGCAGTGGCATAGAGAGTCTGGAATTCCAAGCAGTCACCTGTGGTGGAAGAGAGCCAGCACAAGGCTGGGAAGGCAGGAGCCGGTGGCTCCATGAAGATACTTCGCACGCTTCAAGGATTTGGGATTTTACTGTGTCTGTGATTTGGAGATCCTGAAAGGTTTCAAGGAATGGAGTGATTGGCGTGAATTTGCTCTTGGAAAGCTCTCTCTGACAGCATGTTGGAAAATGGATGGGAAAGAGATGATAGCGATAAGCCTTTTGAGTGGTTAAGTTCAGAAATGCCCGCAGTGGCCATGCAATTAGAGATGAGTGAGTCCGAGAGCTTTTGAAAGATCCACAATGTGTAAGGTCTCAAGAGACTGGATGCTTCCAGCAGAGAGGAGATCTGGATGAGTCTCCGACCTGAATTGAGCGATTAGGAGGAAAGTGGTGGCCAGAGAAGGAAAACAGGTTTGTAGGAGGGGAGAATTTTTTCTCCTTCCAACAGGTCTTACACATGTCTCCTCTGCTTTGACTCTGACATCTCCCTCGCTTGTAATACCAGACTCACATCCTCGTTTCCTCAAGTTTGTCACAAACCCTGAAAGCTATTACTGACCCTCCTAGCCCAGGGGTAGGGAACGTCCGAGGCATGGGGTGAGTTAATTAAATGTTTGGCCCTATATAGCAGGCTAATTTTTAGGTTGGCTCTCCCATGATGTTATAAATATTCAAATGGCCTTTGGCAGAAAAAAGGTTCCCACACCTTTGACCTAGGTCCTAGCTCTGTGGTCGGCTCTTTGACCCCTTGAGTGTGACTCTTCCACACAATACCACAGCCTGGGTGAGTCTATTTTGAAGAAGTGGAGTTAGGAGAAGTTTAAGTTTAAAAAATTTGGCTCTCAAAAGAAATTTCAATTTTTGTACTGTTTGGCTCTGTTGACTAATGAGTTTTCTGACCACTGTCCTAGTCTAACATGCCCACCAATGAATTCTCACACCCCTTACCTTTCTGTTCTACCCAATTAGCACTCACCTTGTTTTTGGTCTTTGTTGTTTGTTATTTTGCATTAATTATCCCTGCAACTTGAGTGTAAATTTCTTGGGGATTGGGACTAGGTCATTTGGGCTTTCTAGCGATCATGCAAAATAGCTCAAATCTTGTATAGTTAAAAAAAAAAATTTTTCTCTTCCTCACTATCCTCTACATTATAAGTTCCTGGAAGGCAGATGTGTGTGTGCTTTATGTTCGAAGCTATGTCCCTGGTGTCTAGAATGGTGCTTGAGAGTAGAAGTCAAGCACATCATTGTTAAAGAATGAATAAATGAATTGCTCTTTTAAAATAATTTGATAAACATAAATGTTTAGGGTTTTATGGTCCTAATAGAATTCTCTTCTATGGCATTTGAGATTCCCTTAGTCATCTGTGATAAAAATGTTGATATTCAGACCTAGCCGACCTTCAGTGCCTCACTATCTAGGGAAGAGGCGAATATGGGAATAGATATCTGCACTAATCTGCAATTAGTGCTGTAATCAAGATGTGTACCAGGGTCAGTCCTGGTACCAAGGAGAAAGTTTGCAACGTTGCTTTGGCAAATCCAAGGTAGTTCTACAGAGGCAATTCCTGAGTCAGCCCTAGAAGGAATGAGACGATAAGGAGGAAATAGGACTGACTAGGACAAGGGAGTGTCCTGAGTAGTATTTCGAAATGCAGCATGATTTCTCAAAGAATAAGCCTTGATACTGCACTTGCCTTGTTTGCTAGGGCAAGGGGAACATTTATATATAAATATATGAAAAAGTTCCCCTCCCCTTTTTTTTCTTATCAGGGTAATGACAGCTGAAAAAACAAACTGTCCTTAAAAGTGTTTCTTTTTGAACATAGTCAAGTTGACCTTTTTTTCATAAACCTCTTGTTATTTTCAGTTTAAAGTCCATAGTCACAATTTATCTTCTGGATTCTAACTCATGGGTCAGATAATTACTTTCCAAAAGGTTGCTTTTACAATTCTCATGATTCTCAAGTCAGCTCTCAAAGAGTAAAGGAGTTCAACACACACCCCTTTCTTTTTTTTTTGAGTGGCTACAACAGTCACATGTTGATTGCTGTACATTTCATTTTCCTTTTAGAAGTCAAGAAATTCAGACTAAAAGCTTCAATGAAGGTTTACATCAGAGATACTATTTACGTTCAGAAATTCTTGAGGGGGGATTATAATATTTTAAGAATCCCACAATCTAGCTTTAAAAGGATGGTCTTGATCTCTCAAAGTGGTATTTGTGGCAGGCTGAATTGAAAGGATTATATTTTAGTAAAAGTTTTCACTCTGGCTAATAATACTTTAGTTTTTCTTCTTCTGTTATCATACTTCTTAGTTGTTTTGTATTCCAGGCAATTGAATACATCTTAGAGGGTCAATAGGGCTAGCTTATTGACCTTTGTACCCCACCGCTTACATATCATGCTTTGCAACATTCTAAACCCAACACTTATTATTGATACTAATTTCCTATAAGTTTGCTGTGTTATCATAGACACGTCAAGAAATGAAGAAACCATTAAATATTTAGAAACATTTAACATCAGAAGCCTTAAAATCTAACTTTATGTAGTAGCCCCTGAAAAAGCTACAGCCGCAATTTTTAAAAAGTATTTTCTCTACAAAGAATCTTATCGGTTATACAAATACCTGTACAGGTTTTAAACTAAAACTAATATAGTGCTGCACTTGAATTCACATTCTTAGCAAAACAATTGCCTGAGCACACACACATTCCACAGATATCATTACAGGATAGCCTTTTAGTCATCCTTGACTTCCTCCTCTTCCTTTTCCCATCTTAAATTGTAGTGGAGGGTTTGAAGCTGTTTGAGCTGCTTTTGATACAGTGCATTTAGGACTGGGTCTGGGGAAAAATCACCAGTTTTAACGCTGGAAAATATCATTCCCAATTACCTTCAGCCAAGGAAATACACATTTTTTTGTTTTGTTTTGTTTTGAATAAGTGTTTAATGGTCTTTATTAAAATCTCTTAGAACATAAAAATCATCTAAAATTGCTCCAATAGTCTTAACAGCAGAATGAATACAAGTAAAATTGATCATTTGCCCAAATAATGCAGCCCCCTATATTTTAATGACTCTCACTAAAGACAGAAGATGCAGTCATAGTACACTTTTTTTATGGAAAGAACAATAATCTCAAGAGAATATCAGTTCTTGAATACACTTATTCTTTTAGACCACACTTGTCAAACTTGCGGCCCGTTGTCTGCAAGTTTGACATGCTTGTTAGACAATATCATATCAAGCATAATATGATATATTTCAACCCAAGGACAGATAAAAAATCAGCACACTAGAAAAATGTTTGCTTTTTTTCTGTACTTCTGGACTAAGAGGTTACTCATATGTAAAGATGGAGACTGGGAATTTAATAAATCAAGTGATTAAGTAATTATCATTACTTTTATTGCTTTCCTTTAGTTTGATCTTGCTTTTTAATACTGAAAGTGAAATTAATTAGCATTCATTCTAAGGAGCAGCCAGTTTAAAGAATACTGGCTGAAAAAAGTCAACAATAAAATATTTTGGATGTGTACCAAAGAGCAATTCAAATACTGTTCAGCCAAAACATCCAAAGAAATGTTTGCATGGAAGGCAAGGTGAAGGGTTAATAGACAACTTTATCTTCCATGTATTTATTACTGCCCTGGCTACACATCTGAATACTAATCGAAAGAACTTGCTGCAGTAAGTTATTCAGTAGCCAAAAGTACAAATGAAAGAAAATGTATTCTTTTGTGAAGTCCAGATGTTGCTTTTATATTTAATGCTTTCAATCTAGGACATTGAAACTACTATTTCCCACATTGTTTCGAGATACAAATACTTGAAATTGGAGGGGAAAAAGGATATTGCTCTTTTAAATTCTCTTTTCTGTAGTTTTTATTTTAACTTTGGCAGGACTTTAGCCACAGGTCATAGGCATCTAAATAGATGTTCTTTCACAAAGTATAATTATGCAAATTATAGGTTTGTTTATCAAGCTTGTTTTATGTAAACTAAGATTGTGTTTACATAATTGGATTTGTTACGATTTCTCCAGACACTCTATCTAGCTGTTTGTAAAACAGTCTTTGAACAGACAAAATGATGGCTAAATCTTCCTTGTGGCATCACCCAGACACACCTGAAGCACGCCCCTGCAACTCTGACCTGTGCTAAGTCTTGAGGAAAAATTACCTCCCATTAAATTCTGAACAAAAGCTGAGACCGGTTGCCTCCGTGGATAGACCGTCGGCTTGTGGACTGAAAGGTCCCAGGTTCAATTCCGGCTGGGGGCATATGTACCTTGCTTGTGGGCACATCTCCACAGTAGTGTATGCAGGAGGTGGCTGATCGATGTGTCTCTCTCATTGATGTTTCTGACTTCCTATCTCTCTCCCTTCCTCTCTGTAAAAAATCAGTAAAATATATAAAAAAAAAATTCTGAACAAAAAAGGTTGCATCCTACTCACATATAAAGCATTATTGTAAAGGTTTTGTTGTTTATATTCTGATTGGAAACAGTCGTGTTCCTTATGCTAGTTCCTTCTGTTACTTAGGAAACAAACCCTGCATGTTTAATATGTGTAAAACATAATAAAATGCTCTTTCTCGGAAAAAGAAAAACCAACCAGTGTTTCCAAGTCATACAAATAGTAAAGAAACAGCATTTCTTGGAGGGGGGTAGGGTTAATCCCTAGGAGGATAGGATAAAAGAAAATTAAAAGAAGAAAGCAGGAGTGAAGGCTGTGTTGATCTCAGTCGCTCAGGGAGGAGGGAAAAGGAACATCTTGTTCTCAGAAGACTGGAGTTTGCATTGGACTCTGTCACCTAGAATCACCTGGGGCAAGTTTCAGGGCTTCTCAGAGCCTGTTTTTTAGCCCTGTGGGATTGTTAGGTGGAGGCCAGGAGGAATAGGTAGTGCTGGCTCTGAGCTTTTTCACTCACACTCCAGGAGGGGCAGTTACAGTTTTACCATCCTAATGAATTCTTGTATTTAAACGCAGTCATGACTGTTACTCTTAATCTCAGCGAGCTCTAAGTCCTGGCCTGCTGTCTGGCGTCGCTCTGGGTCACACTGTGTGTGCAGACGCTGTCTGTTTAAGGATGATCATGACAGTGGCTGTGCTGCAGACACGTGTGTTTAAAGATAAAGAACTTGAATAGCATGTCGTTTCTGCAAAGAGATGATAACTGTGTTTCCTGTACTCTCACAGATCTTCAGATCGACTGGGTTCTCCAAATTCCAGGAAACCTGTTTCGGGGGCAATCTTGGCAAGAGGTCCTGGGGCCTATCTTTCCAATGAATGGCTCATGAATGTAGGGATTGTGGTTTCATCGGGGGTGCCTGTGGCCTATCTCATTCTCCTAATTGCTGCCAGGCAGCTGTAACTAAAGTCTCTGCTCCCCTGTGTCACCGTAGCATCGAAGGACCAAGAAATGAGCAAGGAGACTAGTAAGAAGTAAATGGCTTTTATTGCAAAGTAAGCCTTTCGAATGACAGGAGAAGAGAGGAGAAGATTAATAATGGTGAGATTCTCAGGGCTCAGGGTTCTCTGTGATTCCATTGTCACCACTGAAATGCGGAAACTTGGAGGCTCATTCAGAGAGTTCACCGTTCACTGGAAGAAGGCAGTCATGAGGCACGTGAGGGGAGTGACCTTTGACCTGATATTAAAAGCCCGTTTGACTTTGATATCCTTCCCTCCATCGCCTTCTCAGTTTTTGACCATTGTGTATGCAGGCAGCTCGCTTTTGGCTTCTCTTCTCTAAATGTCTTCAGAATTGGAGATTATATTGAGTCTCTGAGAGAGGACCTTCTCAGCTACCTTATTATCCTGCACACCCAAACCCCACTCTCGGAGGGCTGTGGGGGTACTTTGGGAATCTGCACCCCCCCCCATTGGGTCTGGAGGGGTGAAGTTGAGTCCTTCATCTCTCTCCCTGAGGGTCGCCACCTTCTCCCTCCCCAAGAGCCTTAGATATGTGTAGGTATGAGGGACCAGGTGAAAGTGATATTTTCTTGAGGTTTGGATTTTAGATGAAAACCTGAATTTGACTAACAGTATGTCTCCTGGAGATTGAAGTAAAAAGATGACCCCTCCCTGTGTTGAAAGAGGAACTTCATCCACCTGCTGCACATCGCCTCACCTCGACGGGGCCAGGGTGTGGGCCAGCATCCTGTTGTACTGCAGCTGACTGTGGTGAAAAGAAAAACGCCCCTCTTCTGGCCTGTGGTCCTTGTTATTTATCCCAGGCCAGCTCCTTTTCCTGCTCTTCAATTGCCCAGCAGTCTCTTCTGGAGAGTCCTTTGTCCTTCCTCTGTCCCAATATTTTCATCGGACACTTAGCCTGCTTCTTCATCGAAATAGAGAGCACCAGTATTCAGGAACATCAGACCTAAGGAAAGTGAGATACTCTTTTCCGTTTGGGTAGGAGACAACAAAGGGCAAGGAAGAAGGCTGTTTTTATCCCCAGATCTGGTAGAATTTAAGGTATTTGCTGTATAGTTTAGCCTTCCATTGACGTGACTTCTCAGTGAAAACCAAAATTCCATTCTTCGGTGATTGCACTTAGAATTGCAGTTCTTGTCATCCAGGGGTTTCAGCCTGGACTCCATACAGAAGATTGCCCGACAGTCGTGTATTTAAATTGAAATAGTATCCAGTACCTACCGGGTCCATGCTTCTCTAACCAGCACATCGCAGCTTACAGAACACTGGAGACGAGAATATTTCTAGCTGGCCTTGTCATCTGCTGTAAAGGTAAGCAACACAGCAAATGGCTTTAGTGCAACAGGGTAATTAAGGTTTTCCTGAGAGGCACAGTTCTCTGAACTGTGGCTACAGGCTTGTTTTACACTCCAAAATACTTTGAGGCGTTCCATCACAATCTCGACTGACTTGGCACACACAGAAACGTCCCTTTGAAAGCTGACTGTGGAAGTTCCTCGCATTGGCCTTCATAAATCAGGTCTATTGCCCTTTTAAAAGCTCATGTGCATAGAGATTTAATTTAGCTCAGAGCCCTGGATGGATTTTGTCTCACAATCTTTATTCATTTAGTATTTACGAAAGACCTCCTGTAGGTCATTTTAGGGTTTGAGGATCCCAAATCAGGTATAGAGGACCCCCCCTTTTTTTTATTGGAGCTTATATTCTAATAAGTGACAAAATAAATCAGACATGCATGCTGAAATTCATTTTCCCCATGTCTATCCAGCACCTTTGGTGTGCCAGGCAGTGTGCTCAGCACTAGGTATTTAGCAATACACAAGACAGAAGTAGCCTCTGCCCTTGACGAGTAGGCAGACTGGCAGGGAAGATACATGTGCCGACAGATTACCAGCAAATTATACTTGAAGATTGTGAAAAAGGAGACTGAACCAGGATAGCACTGCTAAGAACAGAACGTGGGTGTATCCAAAGCCAGGATGGGCCCTCACCTGGGGATGGCTAAGCAGTGCAGCTGCTGTTTTCATAATTTTAGAATAACATGGTCATAGACTCTTGAAAACGCAGGTCTCTGAGAAGGCTCAAGATGTACATTAGATTGATGTGTAAAACACTGCAAATGTTTTTAGGCTCACAATTCCATCTGTGCTGGGAGAATCCGCCATTGGGAGCTTTGTTTATATTAATTCCTACAGCTATTAATGCACCTTGCAAAGGTGAGCAAGTAGCTTTGTTGCTGTACACTGAGTGGCCAGATTATTATGATCTCTGAATGCATAATAATCAGGCTACTCAGTGTGTGTGTGTGTGTGTGTGTGTGTGTGTGTATTAGAGGCTCGGTGTATGAATTTGTGCATGGGTGGGGTCTGGCCAGCCTGGCCAGGGGGAGGGGACATGGCGGTTGGCCGGCCTGCTTGCTGGTCAAACTACTGGTTGAGGGGACAATTTGCATATTAGCCTTTTATTATATAGGCTATATATCATAATAATCTGGCCACTCAGTGTATGCTCATATTTCCCTTTATTTCTTGGTAGATGGGCTAAAATGTCAGTACTGAGTAGGGAAGGACCAAAATTTGGTAGACCATTTCCAGTTCCTTTATTCTCTCTTTGTAACTCAGTGCAGCACCATCTTCTCCCTTCCTTTAGTTAAAGGACAAGGAGCTGAGAGGTTGGGCTTCAGCATCTGTGACGTTTCCTTGAGTTGACAGAGGAGGAGGAAAGAGGAGTGAAGCAGGTCCAGCGGTTCCCTGCACTATATCTTTCCTTTCCCTGCTTGAAAAGGGCAGGGAGCTAGGAAAGAGCCCGCTTCCTGGATTCTCAGCCAGGAACTGGTGCTTTAGTCTTCCTGCCATGCTGCTGAGGGGTGTGACTCTTTCCAGTCGGAAGTGACTGGCATTGGCTGGGAGTCATAACCAAGCCCCTGATAGATGAATCAGAATGTGGGTGAGCATGGAAAAGCCCCATGGGGACTCTGACCTGCTCCACCAAGGATTTTCCCTTTGAGAAATCCTCATAGTAAGTAGTGTATCTCCCCTCCCCTCCACACACATCCCCCCCCACCACCCCTTTGTCTGAGGTTTTGCTTTATAAGTTTTCAGTTATCCACGGTCAACCACAGGATGAAAATATTAAATGGAAAATTACAGAAATAAACAATTCCTAACTTTTAAATTGTGCGCCATTCTGAGTAGCATGAAGTCTTGCTCTGTCCCGCCCAGGCCATGAATCATCTTCCTGTCCAGCATGTCCACGCTGTCTATGTTCTCTGCCTTTTAGTCACTTAGTAGTCATCTTAGTTTATCGACCGGTGATCAGAGAGAGGGAAAGAGAGAGAACATACAATTTATTTTTATTTTTGTTAGTCTCATACTGTGCCTAATTTATAAATTAAACTATCATAGGTATGTATATTTAGGAAAAACCATGGTATTTATATAGGGTTCAGTACTGTCTGTGGTTTCAGGCATCCATCGGGGTCTTAGAACATACCCCTCATAGATAAGGGGCTGGAGGTGGCAGGACTACTGTACTAGAGAATCCCTGTGAATAGCCAGAGTGCCCTGGTAGTGGAGTGATGTGGAAGATACAAATGAAAACTTTTGTTTCCAGTTGATAGGGCAGAAAGAAATGGATGCAAATTGTTTTCATTACTATTTTAAAACCCTGTTAGTTTTCCATGTTAGGATCATTCATCCATGATTGCAATCTGTGAGGCAAAATCTGACTATATTATTAAACTTCTTGTCATAGCCATTACATCAAATTCTTTCCAAATTGGATATATTTTCTTTATAAATGCTGTTGAGATTAAGTGTACCATTAGCCCTTTGCCATGATTTTATCTGACCAGTCTGTTCCTAGTAATATTTATGTAGTCCAAGGGTATTTTTTAATGTTTAAAAGTCATATTTTACATACAATAAAATAAATAGTTAATCATTCAGTTTGGTAAGCTTTGTATAACTTTGGCTTCTCAACTCAAGCCTTCTCCCCCCATGCTCCAGATGTCACACGTGACTTCTACTGCCATAAATTTGTTTGGCCTGTTCTTGATCATATAAATGGGGTCATATGGAATGTAGTCTTTTGTGTGCCTTCCCATAGCATAACATTTTTGGAGATTTATCCATGTTGATGTGATTACGAGTAGCAGCCCAGGCTATTGTATTTGTAGAATATTTGGAAAATATTTTGAATTAAATTCTGAAGTATTATATCTCTCATAGACAGTGAACTAATAATCCTTAACCTTTTAATTCTATTTTTACTTTTAAGGTTTTTTTTTCCTTTTTGTCTTAGTTATTTTTTTAATCCCTTTGGCAGCTCACACAATGCCTGGCCTATAATAGGACATTAGCAAATGTTTCCTTAAGCTGGGAAGAGGTGTGTGTGAGAAAATGAGCTCATTTCACTTTACAGAAATTCAGCTTTTAATTGCTCAGCTGCGACCGTGAAACCATACTGCGCATTCATTCTGAGCATTGGTCCACTGGCGGTTTTCCTGGTGTGGGTGAGACCCGTCCCGAGTGGATGTTTGGCGGACACCTTCCTTCTGCGTAAGGAGCCCAAATGTAATACTTAGTTTTGCCAAAAGGTCAGCTCTTATTGCTGTTTCATATCAGTGAAAGTATTATGAGCCTCATGTGGTAACCGAAGAGCTCTGAGAACAGAAAACTAAGTAATGACCTATCCAAAATGAAGGAACGATTCCATGTTGATGCAAGACATTACGTTCCAAAATATTTGTTCAAGCGCATGTGTTCCAAGTTCCCAGAGAACGTACTGACGCTGACGACCGTTTCCCTTAAGGGTGACTCATGATTTCTTGAGTCTGGTTTCCGCTATTAGTCATCTTCACAGCTCGAGTTAAAGCAGGCGTTCAGGCTCTGCCTGGACTCCAGACCCTCCCCACCCCCCCAGCTCTGTGATTCCCAGCTCTTGGCTTAGCTACACAGCCATCTCTGGAGCCAGTTCTGACTCCAGGCAGGGGGGATTTTAAGATTCTGCATTTAGCTATTGGTTCAGCATTAACCTTGTGTTTGTGTTTCAATTTTGATAATTTGGCTTGTCTTCCCTCTCCCTGTTCTCCATCCCCCCCCCGCGCCGGGCGGGCCCCACCCCCGCTTCCATTTGCCCAGACTCCTTTCTCAGAAATATGCTCAGGACCCTGGTGTCTTTACTCCTCAGGTCCTGTCTTCCTCCTGTGAGTGTCTCCTCATTGCTCTCACGCCTGGAAATGAAGTCCTCCCCTCTGAGGTGCTACCTGTTCATGCGCGCCCCCACGCCCCCCGCCCCACCACAACCTGTAGCAGACACAGATAATAGTCTGCTTGTGTCCCCAGATTGAATAACATCAATTGTACCTCTGCTCCATTCTCCAACTGCTCTACCAGTTGTACCTTAAATCTGGGCCCTGCTTTGTCATCAAAGTGTCGTATTTACTTTCACTCCTTCATTAGTCATGCCCTGCTGGCTGCCGCTAGCTGTCCCAGACTGAGAGTGGGATTCGGTTTCCTGCAGTGAGAGATGGGAGACCTAAGCCTGGCACCTGAGAAAGATCAGGTGTTTACTGGAATGTGGGGAAACCGCCTGGAGGGCACACTGGTGCCTGGCAGTGAGCTTCTCTTCTCAGTTGGTTCCCCAATGCCGAGGAGTGACCTGTGTGAGCATTGGGACGTCCAGCAGAGCTATCTCTTGGCAGCCCTCATAACACCCATGGTGTGGCTGTCCGCCACTCCTCCCTAGTTTCCAATATGAAAACCAAATATTTTTCTCAATCGTATGCACATGCAGCTTGAAGAAAAGACTCCTGTTCAGAATTTCCCATGTTTGAAAATGCATTGGGAATCTACGAAGCTGAGAACCACTCCTGGCTGTTCCCGTCCCTGCCTGACACTGGTGGCCTTCCTGAACTCGCATGCCTGTGTGTTCCCACTTTTCTTGCTTACCACATCCTCTCTCAGGTGGCTTCCCCGGGCTCCCCGCACTGGCTTTCTTCCCGGGGCGCTAGATCCGCTCTGGAGGCAGGCCTCCTTCCTCGCAGGCAGCCTCAGCCCCACCAGCTCCGGGGTCTGTCCTGAGCCAGAGCCTGGCTGTCTGTGGAAGCAGGAGAGGCTGTATTAAAGGAAAGGCAGGGAGAGGCTCGTGTCGGCCTTAGGAAAGGGAAATGAGCTGTGGTGAAAGCACAGGCCAGACAGACCTAACCTCGTTGTGACAGAACTTAGAAGGCATCTGGTTCAAAGTGTACGTTGGGAGAGAGGGGAGCAAAAAGGGCTGTGACCTGGTAAGCTGTGGGGTTCACTATCTGACTCCGGTGGAGCTAGTGTGTGCCACTGGGATTTGTTTTAAGCTTTGTATGAGCCCTCATGCAGAAAGTTCAACGTGGATCGAGAAAGGTTTCCTTCTGCACTTTTTATTTTGTAAAATGAGTAAGGTCATAATTTTTCACATGCCTTTTTAAAAAGTTGATTGTCATTTCTGACCGTTGTTCTGCAACCGGAATAGGAAAGTATATATTTGTCATTGTTTCACAAATACAGTGGACCCTTGAGCAACACGGGGGCTAGGGGGGCCAACTCTTAGCACGTTGAAAATCCACATAATAATTTGATTCCCACAGAATTTAATTACAGCCTACTGTTGACCGGAAGTCTTACTGATAACATATACCATCAATTAACATATTTTGTGTTATATGTATTAAACTGTATTCTTACAATCAAGTAACCTGGAGAAAAGAAAATACAATTAAGAAAATTATAGCCCTGGCTGGTGTGCTCAGTGGTTAGAGCAGCATCCCGCACATTGAAGGGTCTCTGGTTCCCCACCCCCAGTGAGGACTCATGCAGGAGGCAACCAGATGATGTCTCTCTCTTGCATACATGTTTTTTTTTTTCTCTCCCTCCTCTCCCACTCTCTCTGAAAAGCAATGGGAAAAATATCCTCAGGTGAAGATTAACAACAAAAAAGAAAGAAAATTACAAGGAAGAGAAAATACAAAAAAAGTTCAAACCTGTGTTGTTCAAGAGTAAACTTAAACTGTATATGTAGCAAAGCTATCATCTGAAGTTTCTGCTGTGTACCATGTTAGCATATTTGTCCATAATTAGTGAGATATTATTTGGATAATAAAATAATTGTGGCATTTAATTTTCTTGTAGCTTTTTGAAGTCACATGTTTATTGTATGTAGGGATCACCTTGGCCATGCGTTCTGAACTTTTAAAAGCACCACTTTCTTAATATTATTCAACTAAGGTAGCCGGGAATAAAGCATTTAATTCTTCTGCATATCTCTGTTTCCTGATATATAAAGCAATAATTGAACTTATTGGCTTCCTACTCATATTAGAGATGCTTATAGATGTATTTTAGTGTAATTAATTATAGCAGAGTAAATAGTTGAGATTCAGATATAGAACTCTTTGCCTTCTTATTTACAGCAAGTCATCTCCTGGAAGTGTGCATTATAGAAAAAAAATAAATTGAAGTTCATTTTCTCAAAGGAGTAGTTTATAAAGGAAGAATATACTGTGTTTTTTGTCCTGTGTTTTATAGAAATAATTACAAATACTTTCGTGAAGCTTTTTCAGTAACTTAAAATTGATTGGACAAGGAAATGTAGAAATAATATAAAATCATATTTGATAACAGAATACAAAACTTTCTGTTCATGTTTTTCATGATTTCGGCCTTATTTTTGTTGTTAACTAACCACTGGAAGGTGAGGAATGAAGGTCTTTGCAGTTTGGTGGGATGGAGAAAGGTTCTTGAAAGAATGACCATCAGGCAACTTCAAGATGGATCAGGGTCTCCCGGCACAGAGAAAGACCTTTTTGAGAAACTGACCAGGAAGATGCTTGTTGCTCTATTTCTGTTTCCCAAATTGCCCAAGTATTTGGTACTACATGCGTTTTTACAGTGAGGTCTGTGGATCTACATGGTTGGGCTTGAGGTGGGGGAGTTTTTGAAATCCCTAAATTGTCTGGGAAATGTGTCTATTTACATATTTTCAGCTCTCTGGTGAAAGGAATCTGGAATTTTCAGCAGATCCTTAAGGGGATCCGTGATCCAAAAGGACTGAATTGCCAGTGCAATAAAACTGTAGTGATTATGAAATAGAACTCGTAAGTTTAAGGTTTGTCAACTGCACAGTGCTGTAACCTTGTTAATCAACACTGCTGCTTTTTGAAACTGAACATCTCCATTTTCCTGTGCTGTCGTCATTAGCTGCCACACTGACTTTTCTTAAGGTCCGTCCATACGCTTTAAAATGTGTGCACTGTAGTGGATTCTCTTTGTTTTATTGGCGGAAGACCAGAGAAGGAATAGAGGATATAATCTTTAAAATTATTTCTTGACGTTAACTGCCTGTGTTAATTAGGAATCTTTGGTCAGAGAGCACTGGAAGCCAGAACAAATGTCCTGACTAATAAAGGGGACGTATTCGAGCTTTAGCTGAGAGCTATAGAGGTAGTTTTACCGCCAGGGGCCAGCCTCGCCCTCAGGTTGCATACCAGGGAGCCCAGCAGCTCCAGCTCCTCCTCCCTTGTAGCCAAGTGGCAGTGGTGGTTTTCATCTGTTAATCCCCCTTCACCATGCCATCCGCAGGAAGAAAGAGTTCTGGTAACCTTTTCCCTAGAAATCCCAGCTAAAGCCTCTGGAACCAATAGTGGATATGATTAGAGGGTAGGTTGATCACCTCTAAATGAGAGTGGAGTTCCTTAAACCCCAGAAATGAAAAGGGGGAATGTGCACATTTTTTAAAATGTTTGTATTATTACCTTCTAAACCTAAAACTGCAGTGAAACCATCCGTTAATTCACTGTACTGAAATGTAATTTTTAATATTCATAATAACCTAGTTGTTTATGTTTGCTTTTATTTTTTAAATATATTTTTATTGATTTTTTTTTACAGAGAGGAAAGGAGAGGGATAGAGAGTTAGAAATATTGATGAGAGACACCGATTAGCCGCCTCCTGCAGGCCCCCCCTCTGGGGATGTGCCCGCAACCAAGATATACGCCCTTGACCGGAATCGAACCTGGGACCTTTCAGTCCACAGGCCGACACTCTGTCCACTGAGCCAAACCCATTTCGGCTATGTTTGCTTTTAAAAATATTTGATTGATTGATTCTAGAGAAAGAGGAAGGAAGGGGGAGAGAGAGAGAAACATCAGTTTGTTGTTTCACTTACTTACGCATTCATTGGTTGATTCTTGTATGTGCCCTGACAAAGGGTTAAATATGCAACCATGGCCTATGGGGAGGATGCTCTAAACCAGTGGTCGGCAAACCACAGCTTGCGAGCCACATGTGGCTCTTTGGCCCCTTGAGTGTGACTTTTCCACAAAATACAGCGTGCGGGCGTGCATGTACAGTGCGATTGAAACTTCGTGGCACAGAAGGCGGTTTTCGGCCTGGGCGACTCTATTTTGAAGAAGTGGCTTTAGAACACTCCAGGGGCTAAAGAGCGCATGTGGCTCGCAAGCCTCGGTTTGTCGGCTCTAAACAATCAAACTACCTAACCAGGGCACGTTTGCTTTTCTTAATATAAAAAATAGAGATAAATAATATTTTTTATTGCTCTGTCTTTAGAAAAAGGTTAAAACTAATTTGATTGGGAGACTTCATAGGAGCCTTCGTCTTTCTCCTTGGGTTGGTGTGGTGGCGACTCCTTATAGAAAAGGTATTTCCCTAACTTCTTTTTCACTGTGTTACCACAATTATTTTTCAAGTATCTCTGCAGTACAAGCTGTAGAAAAGGCTCATTGGGAGGGTTTTCTGATGTTAGAATGTCTGAATTAAAATTTTTACTCCACTGCTTGATGATGGTACAATCTTAAATTGTTGAATCTCTGAGCTATTTTTTCTCATAAAGATAAGATGAGATAAAGTACATAAAGGACTTAGTACAGTCCCTGTGTACATTAGCCAAATTATGCAAATCAACATAATTTAAAATAAAATTATTATAATATGTATAAGAACTTAATTACAGGCATTTATGAATAGGCCCATGGCTAATTATTATGTCTGTAGAATCAATCTGTTCATTGTAATTTTGCATAGATCCTCTTGGGTAGGATTCTAGAAGTTAGATTGACATTTCAGTTAAAAAAAAACACCACGAAGTTATTAAGTTGACAGAGATAGAATATGGTATATTAATATTATTAATATGTATTACTTATGTTACTGAATTAGAGCTAAAAAATATCAAGAGGGAAATTAGCTTAAAGCATTGAATATCCAAGTTTGTCTGTGTGTAAGTACACAGTACATCTTTAATTGATTTTATTCCTTGGGTGACTTTTTTCAGTTTATACTAGGGCTCATTTTTCATAACATTGTAATAGGATTGAATAAAAATGAATATATTCATTTACCTTCTAGAATAAATAGTTCCTGTCAGAATTGTTGAATCAGTGACGTCCTTTGGAGCCAATGAGGACAAGCCTGAGACCTACGGAAAGTTTACTTTGTGGTTTTTGGTTTTCTTGCCCTTTCCAGTGTAATCCTTTTTTGAGTTCTACAGGATTTTTTTAACCTGGGTCAGTATGGTGCCTGAAATATTTCTACATTTGGGAATTCAAGTAAAAATAAACATTGCTAACTGTGAGGAAGGAGTAATGGGCCCAGGTTCTTGGGCTTTGGAAAGAAAGGCTGACTATTAGCCTGTAATAATGAGGAGAAACCAGCTGAGGAAATGGATATGGAGGGACCCTTACAGGATTTAAGGATTCACCCTTATCATGGACCTAAATGGTTTAGATTGTTAAACACGTAATGAGATTCAAATATAGACTTTCCCTCTGAAGATGTTTAAAAATAAGACAAGGCAAGTACTGCTTCCAATGAAGTCATATGGGAGTAGACCAGATGACTTCATGTGCGGTATTTCCATCCTACTTTCTAATGAAATCCTTCAAGCCAGGTTTTATTAAGTGTCTGCTTATGCCTTTCAGTGCTAAAGATTAAGATGGTACATAAAAAGAATAACATTTAAGTGCCAGGTATAAATATCAATACTTTCTATATATTAACACATTTAATAGTTATAACAGTGCTATTAAGTAGGTGCTATTATAATACCCATTTTATGGATGATAAAATTGAGTGTCAGGAAAGTTAATTCACTCAAGTCACACAGCAAGTAAATGGTAAAGGCAGAATTGGAACTTATAAGCTCAATTATTAAGCTGATTCTTGGACAGTCTAAATATGGGTACAAGAATGAATAAAACAAGAACAGTAAACATTTGATTAGCTAATGTATTGGGGGATTATAAAAGTTTTTCATAATTTATAGAAAGCTCATTTTCATTATGTTGTATGCACTTGAAAATCCTGCCAGTTTCCTCTTATGGAAGGCTGATCTGGACATGATGGTGAATTTTTGGAGTTATTAGGAAGAAAAATTTGATAAATACTACTGTAAAGTTATTTTTTTCTGGCATGCTTATATAGTGGTAGTTACTTCATTTTGTGTAGCTGTGGCACTTTACAGTTAACAGAGGACTTGTCTTACTTGATTCTTGCAACAGTCATGTAAAGTAGGCAGGACATCTGTTTTATGGATGAAGAAGCTGAAAGACTGAGTCACCTTGAACTTTGGCCATACACTGTTCTGTTACTCAGTTTAGAAAGCTTTGGCCAAGTAGTACAGCTGAGTTATTTGTGAGCGCGTGCTTGCATGTACAGGGAATATACATGAGTTCGTAATGAAAATGTGTCATGGTAACTAAACTTACAAAAAGAAGCAAAACCACACATCCGGAGTTAGTTGACATGAAGGAATACAGAGGAAGACACCAGCAAGTCATTTAAACAAAGAGTTGTGTCACCAAGGGGGACATGCTGACTCCACTGAGTCAGCCTTAAAATACTTCTCCAATTCCCTGTGTTCTTATTTATATCCCTGTGACTATTTTGTAACTGCCAATGTGTACTTAACCCCTTCACCATTTTCACCCAGCCCCCATCCCTCCCATCTGTTTTGTTCTCTGAATCTATGAATCGGTCTTTGTTTTGTTTGTTCATTTATCTTATTTTTAGGTTCCACCTATAAGTGAAATCATATGGAATCTGTCTTTCTCTGTCTCATGTATTTCTGTGTAGGTCCATCCATGTTGTTGAAAATGGAAAGATTGCAATCTTTTTTATGGTTGTGTAATAACCCATTGTATATATGTACCACATTTTTTTTTTTATTATTGATTGATTTTAGAGAGAAGGAAATGGAAGGGAGGAGGAAGGAGAGAGAGAGGGAGAGAGAGAGAGAGAGAGAGAGAGAGAGAGAGAAATTTGTTGTCCCACTGATGTATGCATTCAGTGGTTGGTCATTGTATGTGCCCTGATCCTGACCTGGGGATTGAACCTGTAACCTTGGTGTATTGGGACGATGCTCTAACCAACTGAGTTACCCAGCCAGGGTTGGTTGTACTACATCTTTTTTATTTGTTCATCTATTGATGGACACTTTCATATCTTGGCTATTGTAAGTAATATTGCAGTGAACATTGGGATGCATATATCTTTTCTAATTACTGTTTTGGATTTCTTTGAATAAATACCCAGAAGTGGAATTGCTGGATTATAAGGCAGTTCCATATTTAATTTTATGAGAAAACTTCATATGGTTTTTCACAGTGGCTGCATCAGTCTGCATTCCTACCAACATTGTATGAGGATTTCCTCCTCTTCACATCCGTATCAGCACTTGTTTGTTGATTTATTGATGATCGCTATTCTGTCAGGTATGAGGTGATAGATAGCTCATTGTGGCTTTAATATCCATTTCTCGATGATGGGAAGAAGCTCAGGGTTGCCTTGTAATGTGTTTTTGGCTGACTGAAGAAATAAACTTAACTATGTTTCTAAATCTAATAAAAGGTCATATAGTTGGAGCAAAACATTGACTTATATTAAGTACCAGAGGTCTAGTTTACCTGAAGATATTTCTCCTAAAATGGAAATAAAGAGGTGAAATCTTATACATACTTTTTGGAGCTATCACTACTATCTACATAGTGAAGCAAAATTTGGTTTAATATTTTTTAAAGTTATGGTTAGCATTTCACCTTGAGTAATTCTAAGATCTTTGTTTCTTTGGATTACAATCTGCCATTTTGAATTTGGTTTATTAAATATCCTGCAAGTGTATATAGGTTTGCAAACTTGGAAAAGCCCTTTTAATGTGATAGAATTCTTCTGATTCTTGGGATGCAGCTGTGCATTTGATATTCATCTTTTTATATGTCTTTTGACCATCTGTATGTTCCTTGTGGAGAAATGTATATTCAGGTCCTCTGCCTATTCTTAAATTGAATTGTTTAGTTCTTTATAAAATTTTTATTTTAACCCATAATCGGATGTATCACTGGGGAATCTCTTCTCCCATTCAGTAGGTTGTCTTTTTGTTTTGTTGATGGTTTCTTTTGCTGTGCAAACACTTTTCAGTTTGATGTAGTCCCATTTGTTTATTTTTTCTTTTGTTTTCCTTGCCCGAGGATATAATCCAAAAGGATATTACTAAGAGCAGTGTCAGAGTTTACTGCCTGTCTTTTCTTCTAGAAGTTTTGTGATTTCTGGTCTTACATGTAAGTGTTTAATCCATTTTGAGATTATTTTTATAGGTCATGTAAGAAAGTGGTCTAGTTTTATTTTTTTGCATGTAGTTTTTCCATCACCATTTATTTAAGAGACTGTCTTTTTACCTCATTGTATATTCTTGCCTCCTTTGTCATAGATGAATTGATCATAGAGCTGTGGGTTTATTTCTGGGCTCTCTATTCTGCTTCATTGATCTATGTGTTTTTTATGTCAGTACCATGTTATTATGATTCCTAAGGCTTGTAGTATAGTTTGATGCCTCTAATTTTGTTCTTTCTTAAGATTGCTGTGTCTCCTCCTTGTTGTTTTGTATGTGTGTGTGTGTGTGTGGGCGGGGGGGGAGTTCCATACACATTTTTGGGTTATTTGTTCTAGTTCTGGGAAAAAAATGCCATTGGTATTTTGATAGGCATTGCATTGAATCTATAGATTGCTTTGGGTAGCCTCAAGTATTATAGTATTTAGCAGTGGTATCATGTCAGATTTTTTGTGAGAATGAAATGATAGAGTACATGTTAAACTGCTTTGAAAGATTTTGAATTGCAAGTTGAAATAGAGCCTTGTCTATAACTTCTGGAACTAGAATGCAATGTAAATACAGTACTTTAGTTTGGACTGGAGCTGCAATTTTAACATTAAAGAAGCAAAACAGCAAAATGGGTAAAGACAATTATTTGATAATAGGAAACATTATATTTACAGGAAAATGGCCTAATTTATGTCATGTTCATGAGATATTCACAAATATTTTTTAAAGTTATGGTTAGCATTTCACCTTGAGTAATTCCGAGATCTTTGTTTCTTTGGATTCAATCTGCCATTTTGAATTTGGTTTATTAAATATCCTGCAAGTGTATATAGGTTTACAAACTTGGAAAAACCCTTTTAATGTGATAGAATTCTTCTGATTCTTGGGATGCAGCTGTGTATTTGAAAATATGTTTTTTCAAGATAATTCATTGGCAGGACAAGGCATTTCCATCTTAAGGCGTTTGAGGGATCTCTTCTTTTCTGTATTGATGATAGAATATGGAGAATATAAGTCTCTTGAGGGAAGAGGAGGATATTCATCAGATAATAAACTTGATTTTCAAAAATCTTGATCATATTCCATGCAAATTTAGAGTAAAGTTTCTTCAGGGGAAAATGTTAGATACTGATTAGTCTCCAAATCAGTCAGCCATTCATGATAATATAATCTCTAGATACTAACAGAGGAGCCAGGTGCTTGCATGCCCATATCTTACCTACTTTTCCTTTTCCAATGGCTGCCAGAACTTGTTTATCTTTGGAATTGTGTTCTTTTCTTTACTGATTAACAGTTTAATGAACGCAGTATCTAAAAGACTTAAATACTCAATGACAAAACTTACTTGTTAATGACAAAACTTAATTGTTAATCTGCAATTTCAGGTTCATAAAGAGCCTAAAGAACACCTGGAAGGTTTCCTGTAGACCTGCTCATACAAAAAGCTAACCTTGGTACAAAAACAATAACAATAGTAACCTAACCTTGGGAAGAAGCTCAGGGTTGCCTTGTAATGTGTTTTTGGCTGACTGAAGAAATAAACTTAACTATGTTACTAAATCTAATAAAAGGTCATATAGTTGGAGCAAAACATTGACTTATATTAAGTACCAGAGGTCTAGTTTACCTGAAGGTATTTCTCCTAGAATGGAAATAAAGAGGTGAAATCTTATGCATACTTTTTGGAGCTATCACTACCGTCTACATAGTGAAACAAAATTTGGTTCAAGGTTTTATTCCATACTCTCCAAATAGTAATTCTTTCCCCATTTCACCCAAGGAAAATGTTTTTAAGATAAAGGCATAAGAAAGGACAGAATTATCCTTAACTTTTAAAGATAGATAGAAGATACAGCTTTTGAGATCATGGCCTGAGTTCACACAGTAACAGTGAAAGGGTGGAGGTGGGATGTGATAGAACCAAGATGCACTCTTTGCCAAAACAGAGCTGGGCGCCTGGAGACCTAGATTCTAGTTTTAACCGGACTGCTAGCTTGTGAGCTTGGATACCTAACCAGTCTAGATTTCAGTTTGCTCAAAAGCAGTGTTTCACCACTAGATCGTTCAAGTTCCTTCCAAATTCTGACTTTCTGTGCCGCATAGCAAATTATCCTAAAGCTTAGTGACATAAAGCAGCAACCATTTCCTTCTATCTTGTGGTTTTGCACAGAGATTCAGCCTGGGCTCCGCCATGAAGTGTGGAGCTGTCAGATGGTCTTCACTCAGGTTTCTCTGATGGTGGCAGGGTTGTCTGGAAGTCTGGGCTCGGTGGGTCTGTTCTTCAGAGTGACTACATGTGGCCTTTTTGGCATGGTGGCTCCAGGGTAGTAGGACTTAACTAGACTCAGAGACTAGTTAGTATTTCAGCACACAAGACAGAAACTGCACGGTCTCATGGGGATTGAGCCTTGGAAGTCACAGGTAGCATTTCCATCATCCTCTCTTAGAGGAAGCAGTGCAAGCCTGCTCCGAATCATGGGGAGGCTATAGACTCCACCACCTAACAGGACTAGTTTGAAAAGATTGGTGGCCAGCCAAAACCGGTTTGGCTCAGTAGATAGAGCGTTGGCCTGCAGACTCACGGGTCCCAGGTTCGATTCTGGTCAAGTACCTTGGTTGCGGGGACAACATCCCCAGTTGAGGGTGTGCAGGAGGCAGCTGATTGATGTTTCTCTCCCACTCCCTTCCTCTGTAAAAAATCAATTTTTTAAATATGTATGTGTGTGTGTGTGTGTGTGTGTGTGTGTGTGTATATATGGTTTGGTGGCCATATTTTATTTTATTTTTATTTATTTTTAATATATTTTTATTGATTTCAGAGAGGAAGGGAGAGGAAGAGAGAGATAGAAACATCAGTGACGAGAGGGAACTACTGATCGGCTGTCTGCCTCCTCCATGCCCCCAGTAGGGACCGAACCTACAACCTAGGCATGTGCCCCTGACTGGAATTGAACCCGGGACCCTTCAGTCCACAGGCAGACACTCTATCCACTAAGCCAAAGCAGCCAGGGCGATGGCCATATTTTAAAGTTGCTCTAATCCCATTCACCATGTATGGTAAAGTGTGTTCAGCTGTGGTAAACTTACTGTTTTAAATTTAGCATTCTCAAACACTTGAGCAGGCGGAAACCCCATTCTTGTGCCCAACGAGAGAGTGCTGATGACCAAAATTAACACCCTGTTCTGCATTCTTTCTTTCTTCCTCGGACTCTGTAATATTTGCTTATTCATTTAAAATTTTTTTAACCTTAGATTTTATTTGTTTAGCCTACATCCCAGGTTCCTCAACCACGGCTTCAGCTTTATATTTAAAAAATATTTTTTATTGATTTCAGGGAAAAAAGGTATGGGGGAGAGATAGAAATATCAATGATGAAAGAAAATCATTGTTTGCCTCCTGCACACACACCCACCCACCACCCCACTGGGGATCAAGCCACTAATATGGGCATGTGCCCTGACCAGGAATCCAACTATGACTTCCTGATTCCTAGGTTTGCACTCAGTCACTAAGCCATGCTGGCTGGGGTGGCTTCAGTTTTTTAGTTTATTATTAGAGGCCCAATGCACTAAATTCCTGTAAGGGTAGGCCTTCCTTCCCCCTACACCCAGCTACTGGCTTCCCAGCCCCAGCTCTTGTAGCCCTGGCCCCACCCCCCACCTACATTATCCTTGGCCTGGTGCTGTACATGTCCACTGCCACATACCTCCTGTTCCATGGATCCCTTCCCCTCCTTCCTGCCCCCGCCCCCCCCCTCCGTCCCTCCGTGAATCACCCTGCAAAGGGTGGCCTGGGTCTCTCTCTTTGGGGCAATTGTGGAGCCCCCAGATTGCCCTGCAGGCCAGTGGCCTGGGCCTTCCTCTGCTGGGTGATCATGGGGCGATAGTGGGGCCCCCCCCAACCAGTTGCATGGCACCCACTTTGGTTGGCCTAGCGCCAGTAATTGTCATAGTGTGGTTGTCCAGAAGGTCATCTGGATGGTTGTTCTATTGTGTGGTCAATTTGCATATTATGCTTTTATTATTATAGATTGTTATTTAATGTTAAGAATACTGATACCTTGAAAAGTGGACTTTGAGAGCATTTTCTGTGGGCTTGACTTGGGGTGAATGAAGCACACAGGACATTTTCTCATTTCCAATAAAGGAGTGCTTGAAGAAGCTGATGATGACTCTTGTCTTCCTTGGGCAAAGCACACAGGCAGTCACCAAAAATCATTTCAGCAGTTGGAAAATAGAGAGTAGTTTGGGATTAAATAACCAAACTGCCTGGTGGTTTCATGCATCTTATTTCCATAATTTTGAAGTTCACTGAAATAATTTGAACTCATTTCTCCAGAAGACCCATATTTATCCTGAATATAACAAACATTGTTATAAAGAAATTATTTAAGCAAATTTTATAGGAAAATCTAAACACCAACACATCTGTATTTCCAAAAATGTTTAACCATTAAAAAAAAAAAGTCTAGGTGATTTTTTTTGAATAAACTACAATTTTTATTAATTATGAGAGGCCTGGTGCCCGGTGCACAAAATTCTTGCACAAGTAGGCTTCCCTAGACCTGGCCAGTGATCAGGGCCAATCTGTGGAGCAACCGGTGGGACGATTGGGGGGCCTCCAATGGCATCCACATTGGCCAGCCTGGTGCTGCCCGCTTGCTAGCCCCATCCCCTGCTGCCGCTGCTGGTTGCCTCCCTCCGTGGGGTGATTGGGGGCCTCCACTGGCACTCACCTTGGCTGGCCTGGGGCCTGGGGACTCGGGGCAGCTCCTGCATTGAGCATCTGCCCCCTGGTGGTCAGTGTGCATCATAGTGATCTATTGTTCAACCAGTCATTCCACTGGTAGTTCCCCTGTTTGTTCAATTTGCATATTGGGCTTTTATTATATAGAGTAATTTATAAGAAATGGCATCTCTTCGTTGTTTCTTAGACAGGGACACATGCTGAAATTTGGCTGCCAGGCTGTGTTTTCATTAAAGACTCACTTCATAGCTATACCTAGGCCCATAAGGCTTAATCTTGTTGGAGCACAAAGCCTAGAAGTGCACTTGGCCACAGGTCGGAACAGCTTTTACAGTTAACCAGAAGGCGTTGGTAGGAAAGCATTTATTTTATTTTAATTTAGTTTAAAAAAATACTATGTTGTGTTATTTCATTTCATTACATTTTGCATGTAATGGTTTGGTCATTAACATTCTTACATATAAATATCAGCTCTGAGGGGAAAATTACAGTGAGGATACAATCTTAATCTTTCTCTAAATTAGCTTTGGAAATTGTGGGAACCTTTATGCAGGGAAATTGTCATGGTTCCTGACTAATTTGAATGTTGATCTATTTCTTTTGAGACTTCTTTAGGGAAAATACTAATTACTGTATTTTTTCTTGCTTACTCTGCAGTAATGACATAATTGACACTATTTTATTAAAAGCTGATCATGTCTGCTTTTTAAACTGACTGTCCTTCCTTGCCTGTCAATAAATATCTTTGCTTTAATGATAGCAAGATGTGCTGTAGACTGGCATAATGTGTACATTAAGATCCTTACAGGGAGTAGGGAGCATTCTATAATTCAAGCTATTTAATATCACATTTGTTTAATTACCTAAGTATTGCTTGATTGCTGGAAGAAAATGAGAATATACAGAGGAAGAAAAAAATGACAGCACCTGATAATGTCTGTTAACATTATGGATTATTGCAGAAATGAAAGAAAAAATATTTAACAGCCAGTATGGCACAGTATGGCACCAACTAGTCAGAATAGACTCACTCAGGCCTTACACATCCCACACCACCTGGTCAGCACTGGTCTCGGGTTGCATTCCTCTGAATGGTTTCCCATACCTACATAGATAAGCAGTATGTTTTAAGCAATGAGCTTTCTTTCCTTCACCAACAGAAGCGTCTGGAATGTTTCATAGACTGATTCTACCAACTTAAATTTACATATAAGAAGTAGAAGTTGAGTTTGCAGAATTGAAAAATAAAATTATTTATTTGTGTAGGTTATGAATTTACTTTTGACTTAGCTTGTTAAACATAATGGCGGAAGATTTTTGTTTAGTAAATGTAAAACGATACGTACATCTTTTAAAAAGCAGAGTACATCTTAGGAAAAGGGTAGCCTTACAGAGCATCTTGGTCCTGTCCATTCCTAGAGGGCTTTCCCCATGGAAGTCAGTGGGGGTCCGCTTTTCATCTTGTCACTGATCCAGTTGCAGAGAAGAGAGAAAAATAACTCAGACATCTTTAAATTTGCACAGTTGTTCAAAAACAATTCATGTGAGGCATGTTGATGCCATTAATAACAGTAAAATGTGAAATTGGGGTCCATGAAAGAAGCAGGTTTTAAACAGTTTAAGTATTGCTCTCAATCTGCATATGATTATAGATTAAGAGATACACAATATCATTAACATCCTGGGTTTAAACTCTTGCAACATTAAAACATAAAACTGTGTAATTAAGGTATGCCTTAATGATTGCGTTAGATTACTTTGAGTCAGTTGTTATTTTGGTGGTAGGCGAACACAGCATCGTAGTTCCCTTGTCTGTAAAACGAGTTTAGACTAAACTATATCCAAGATTCCTCCCAGCTTGCTGATTCCATAATTGTATATTAATAAGACCTATAATGAATGAGCTAGTAGTATTTGAGTAATTTGGTTTACACTTTAAATTTTCAAAAGCTTTCTAGAACTTACTTTATAATAATTTCAAAAAATTCACCAATCTTAGGAGGGACTTGATGGATGCTGAATGGGACAGACAGGAAAGGGCAGTAGGGAAAGATGCATGAGTTATAGTTAGGTGAACCAGGGAAAGGTTGCTCCAGGATTTTGGAAAGCCAAATTTGTCACAGCTTCTGAAGGTGGGCTGTGAAGTCGGGGGAAAGAGGAGGGTAGAGATGTTGCTGCTCATTGCCTGGGAGGCAGGGCCTGCTAGATCATGGCTTTGACCCAGTGAAGATTCTTTCCCTGTCCTGTTTTCATACACCATCACAGTGTGGCCCAAACTGTGCACTTGGATGTTTTGACTATATCTCCCCTGTTTTTACTGTGATCTATGGGGAAATATTTAACTTGGTGTGTTGTTTATTTATGGTCTTGTTTTTGTAGCTGGTGCTATAGTTTACTGAAAACCTACCAAGATTAGAGGCTACCATGAGAAGGAGCATCAATAGGAATCAGAATACCTGGGCCAGCCCAATGTCTACCCACATTAATAATTGTCTTCTATATTTCACCAAGCCATGGGCAGATCTCACATTTTAACTATGGTATGCTAAAAATATGGTATTCTATCAATTTAGGAAGAATCACCAAAAGCCATTTTTGATTTATTAAACTCGTTTCATTAGTCTTGACTAGTTGTGACTCCCAGTTCTAGGTGGTTGTTAAAAGGGATTGATCTTGCAGATCCTTCTGACCCAGGTCTCTCTGTGACAATCTTGACGTTATTGCATATCTTCTTATGATCAAGATACCATCAATTTGAGTGTGCACATTGTGCACAAATACACATGCACACATCCTTCAGAAAGAGATGACAGGAGATCCAGATTTCCCATTATTTTGCCTTTCCTGACTTTCTCAAACACTGCCACAGTAATCATTTCAGATCCTGGTGCTCTCCAAACCACATTTACCTAAGGCAGCGAAGGCCATTTATTTTCATATCTGTCTGTTGGTACCTTGGAAGAGCTAATGTTTTTTATTTATTTGATTGTTACTGCTCTTAATCATTACAAAAATCTTATTACTGCCCATATATAAATCAGGAAAAACAAATTTGATTTTTAGCATTCTAATGTGGTTAAAAAGTTCATGAATAAAAGAAACTGCTTATGCAAATGTAAGCTACTGACAGAATAAATATGGGTATAAACGCTTGCTAATATAACAGTCTTTTGACCTTAGCCATCTTTTATATAGTCCAAGTAATGACTGTTTGATATTTATTATAAAGCATATTAAATCCCTTGATTAACTGAACCTTTCATTTTTCTTTTTTTTTTGTTTCATGTAGCAATGAAAATAGATTGTTCTATTATTATTCTTGCCAGGAAATTTATAAAATATATAAAATTATTCATAAATTTATTTTAAACTGGAGAAATATTAATGTATTATTGGGTATACTGAGCAGAAAACATTTCACATTTGAATGGCAGGCACATGATTATAAATTTACTTCTTACTGAATATTAATCATCAACTCCAAATGGCTGGTGGATAAAGCTCAGAGAGGCAGCTAAGAGATGTAAATTCTTACCCTCATCATGGAGTTTTTATGTGATTTTGATAAATATTTAAAATTGAGTGACCTCCAATTTAAAGGAAAAAAAGAAAATCATTTTTTTGAGAAATCCAAGGGTAGGATGGTTTCAAGATGGGTTATCATCTCTCCTGCTCCACTCTGGGCGACTGTGATCTCGGCTCTCTTGTTCCTCCTCCTGCATAAGACTTCCTTCTTGGTCCCTTGCTTCCTCTGCTCGACTTAAAACCCTGGTGTATACAGCATGCTAACCTCAGTCCACTTCTGTTCTCACTCCACTGTGCACATATTCTGAGGACATTCTCATTCATACTTACAATTTATAGGCGCTCGCCTGTCCTTGGACTTCAGATGCCTCTCCAGGCCACCTCTACCAGGACAACTCCCTTCTGTACCCCCTTTGCTCTCATTCACCTCATCACCTCCTCCCACTTGTCCTGTGACCTCTTCAGTCTGGTTCAGCACTGACTCCCTGGCACTCAGCAGGCCCATAGCATGGAGTAGGCACTTGGAATGTATCCACTGATTTATTGCACACAATTGAACGCATTATTCTCCCTAGCTCCCAATCTCTCTCTGAACAATGCATCTATTTCCTGTGTTGTGTCTCTTCAATGAATGGCATCCACCATCCAGTCTCCGCTACCTCCTCTCTCGCCCAGCACTACCCTGCTGTTGCTTTTCCTCCATATCCAGGCTTTTAAAGTCTGTCTTCTGTGTGTTCTGAGCCCAGTTTTTCCCCTTTACCCAGCATACCACTGCCTTAGTCCTAGGCTTTCGTGTCTCTCACCTACAAGATTGTGGCCAGATCTTTCAGTTTGTCTTTCAGCCTTCCGATCCGGTTTTCTCAAATCCATTCTTCTTCATACTGCTGCCAGACTAATCTGTCCAAAGTATATATCTTAACATCTACTCTCCTAAGGTTACAAGAAAACTGCAAACATTATTAGGACTGCAAAAAGATCCAAATAAACGACAGGGGTTCCCTATGTAGGAAGGCAGTACAGTAGATGTTTATGCTTTCCAGGTTTATGTTTTCGCTTTATTACAAGGCTAATCAAGAGCACAAAGCAGTTTTCTGAGAAAATTGGATAAAATGATTCACTCGTCTTATAAATTAAATGAGAGAGAATAAATGAAACTTGAAATGTAAGTGTATAGTTTTTTCATTAAGAAAACTTGGTGTTAAATCTCAGTTCTGCTACACATTAGCTGTGTGGACTACATAGGTGTACTAACTCCCACCCCTTCCCTATGTCTGATGGGAACTTTTTCTTAAGAATTTTTGTGAGGACTAAATAACATGACGGAATGCCCGTGGTGTATTTAGCACAATGTCTGATATCTAGTAAATGCTTTGTAAATATTAGCAGAATTACAAGAACATGTAAGTTGCACTCACACACACATGTTTATCTAACACAGAGATGAAAGAATAGTAACAGTGGTTGTCTCTATATGGCAGAATTATAATTTCCCTCACTTGTGTCTTCATTCTTGACAATTATCATTTGTTACTTTTAAGTAGGAAAAAAAAAATCTTTCAATGGCTTCCCACCTTTACACAATAAATTCCAGCTCCCTTAGACCTCATTCATTGTCCTCCTTCACCTCACCTCTCCTTACAGCTGCTTCCTACCTAGTCTTTGGTCATCACGAATCCTGAATTAATTAATTCCTGCTCACATTCCTTCCTGTCTGCAAGTCTTGCTGTCTCCTCTGCCTACCATGTCCACTCCTGACTTTGGTTTATTGTAGATCCTCTGTTTAAGATTTAGCTTAAAATCACTCATCCCATCAGGTTCAGCATTAGGATTTATGTGTTTAGGTTTTCTGGTTTTGTGTCTGTCTCCCCCTACAGAATGTTTTTCTCCAGAATGAGAACTTTACCAGAACCTGAAATTCAAGATAACTAAGTTAGAGTTCCTGCCCTCAGGTTGCTTCCAGCAGAAGGAGAAAGGCATGCAAATGCATGAAGGTGATAAATGTTATAGGATCTCTGACACTAGCATTGTAGACCATAGTAGGTCAGAATCAAGGGTTCAGTTAGTTTCTCTCGGGGGCGGGGGTGGGGGGGTGAGTTAGGGTGCAAATGTTTTTATTCAAGAGATGAGACGCTTCTGAATAGGTGTTTTCTGGGCAGAATACTGGGGACAAGTGTTCCAAGCAGTGTGTGGGAAAATGTTCCAACATTCAGGATGGCAATGAGTTGAGTTTGAGGTGGGGTCTCCATGCTGCTTGGCACATAGACTCCTGTTCCTCCTGGTAGCTGTCTTTGGGCCTCCAGGGTTTGTGCATCCTCAGAAGTTATGTACAATACCTGATGTTTATGTGCTTCTGAGAGGTTTTCTAGGAGAAGATCCTTGAATTCCACCCATCATACAGATTGTCCCAAGGCATTGCACGACCTATGAAAAGTTAAACCACTCTTGACAGAGTGGGTGAAGGCTAGAAAAGAATTCGAAGGTAAACTCTCCCAGCTGCAGCAGGTGGGGTGCACCTGGGCATCCATAGGACACTTACCTGCTGGAGTCACTAAGGGCCTGGTCACAAAGGGCAATTCTGTTCTTGGTTCCGGTCACCGTTTTCTCGCTCCTTTCAGCAAGCAGGCTCAGTCCCGCATCTCTGGTTTGCCCCAGCTAATTCAGTTCCAGTGTTCTTTCCCTGGTAGTCAAAGCAGCTTCCTGGGGCGGGAAACAGTGGAAGCACCATAAGTTTAATTCTGAAACTAAATTGAGGAGGTGAATATGTGAGGAGGATAAGAAGGCAAACATGGTGACCAAAGCAGGAAAGTGGCAATGCTGTTCAGTAGGCTGCATTAAAAGATAGAAACAGCATCAACCCTCTCTCCCCACCACCCCTTCTCACCCAGACTGTGTGGGTCAGTTCATTCATTCCTCAGCCGCTGATGAAGAGATATGTGAATTATCTAACTCCCAGAGTCTTACCCAGGCAGATCTGCTGTCCTGCTGTGCTGCTGTAGTAATACCCCATACAGACCTTTGTTCTAGAACACATATCACTGTGGTCTAACTGTGGATATCCTTTTCTTCCAAAGGCAAGCCTGGCTTCTTTTTGAATGCCCAGCATTTAGTGCTGGGCTCAGTTCATGTTTTTCAAAAGAATGAACTCCAGCTTTCTAGCCTGAAGATCCTGGAATTCATAGTTTAACATGTACAAAGGAAACCCCAAACTGCTAAAAATGTCCATGATCCTTTGCCCAGTGAGGCACTCAAATGGAAGAGCTAATCAAGGAAGGGAGAGACTGCAAGGATAAGGGCTGCCTTTTTGAAGGGAGGGATTTGGCAGGATGTGGAATCTGATGCCAGACACTCAGCTTGCTAAACAAATGATAACCACAAGGCAAGGCAAAGGTCAGAGGTTACCAGAGCAGACATGGAGGGCACTGTAGGTCATACTGGGATCTGGCATCTAGTTCAGAGGCACTCCCTTCTTCCTCCTCCCCATCTGTCACCCAAAGGCATGTAACCTTCAGAGCCATAATGGTTCGTTGTATTTTCCAAAGTTGTGCTCTGGGATGCTCAGCTCTATTTAGAGGGAGTTAGAGGATCCCAGCTGACAGTGCAGGGTGAGCGTGCAGAGGGCCCAGAGGAACCACAAGCGTAAAGACGCAAAAATGGAAACGTTGAAGAAGAAATTGAAGGGTGGCTTCATGATCTCAGGTCTCAGGTATTTGAAATTCACAGAGAATAGTGATTAGTATTTTCCAGTTATTGGAGAACAAAGAACAGGAAAATTGTTTTGAACTGTATCGTCAAGGCTTCTGAATTTGATGGGGTGAATGAGAAGATTGTTGAAACAATCTTCCTATCCTCTTGTCATGTTCACTTTATTATAGATAGTTGGTCACTTTTAGCATTCAAGTCACTCCCACACTATTGTTTTCCCAGACCAGATACTTGATCTGGAGCAGGAAAGGGAAGGGAACTCATGACACTGATGGAGCACCTGCTGCCAGCAGGCTCTGGGTTTTCCTGCCTCCCTGATTTGAAAACATCATCCCATTCAATACCTTAGGGGTAGGTATGTTGATCCCCATTTATTTGTGGGGAACCAGACCAGGAGCCCTTAGGATGACAATCATAGGTGGCAGTCCTAGGTCTATATTATGTGTTCCTTCAGTGCTGAATCTGTGTGACTCCAAAGTTCTGGCTTCTAATCTATCTGTAAATGGGATGAATTTAGTGTTTACAGAGGCCGTGTAGATGCCTCCCTCTCTAGAACAAGTGCATTTTTGATCCCGTTTGGCACTTGTATGTCCAAAACAACCATCTATTACCTCTCAGTCTGCACACCACATACTTATAAGGCAGCAAATCTGTAATGCATGCTTTCTGGCACAGCAAAAAGAAAAAGAAGAAAAATGCATTCCAATGTAATAAAGATAAAATTTGAACTCCCACAGCATGCCTTTGGACTGTGCACAGGGAAGGCAAGCACAGATGTGTGCCATATACACGCACATCAGGATCATAGCCATGTGAACTGTCCCCATCCAGGTTAAACCTGTTGGTGGCCAGACCTTCCTGTCCCTGATGTCTGCTGTCCCTCATTTGTTTCTGATCATAAGTGTTATATGCCAGCCATTGTGGATATTTTGGAAAATATAGAAAATTGCAGATAAAACAAAAATTACCTCTAATGCTACTGCCCAAGCAGAAAACAAACACAAATACCTTAGTGTGCTTTTTTCCAGCCTTTTAAAAACGCAGACATAATTTACTATAGTTTAGATGTATAGTTTCCTGCCTTTTCACTTGCCTTGCCTCACAAGCATTGTGGTAAAATACACGTAACTCAAAATTGACCATTTTACCCATTTTCAAATGCACAATTCAGTGACATTAAGTACATTCACTGTGTTGTACAACCATCATCACTATCCATTTCCAGAACTTCTCTATCATCCACATTCCCTATACTTAAAAATGCTTCACAGACCACATTTAGTAGTGGTGTAACACTTCACCGTACAATATTTACTTGAAAGCCTTTCTCACAAACATTCAACAGGTAACTTACTTTGTGATCTCTGTAAGGTAGATTTTATGGCTCAGGCAGTGAATCAAACCTGGCTTTTGCCTTCGGGCACCTTAAATCTGGTGGAGGAAAGGGCCATCAGCAGGCAGTTTGAGTCCCGGAGAGCATGTAATGGGAGAACCTTGCAGTATAATTTCCATGATCATTTCTTGATGATTGCACATCTCGTGTGTAGCAGATTTCTTTTATAAATAATGTGAGATATTTGTAGGTATATATGTTCACATTTCAGGTTATTTTGTGAAGATGACAACAAAAATAAGTGGCATTAGTGGGCTACTCATTGTAAAGGGGCGGTCGGAGGTGTTCTTCTGGAAAGCTGGTTATCGTTACCCACGGTGCCATTCTGAAGAAGAAGAGCTGCTGCCCCCGCACATTTTCTTTGTCTTTTACACCTGATGAACTCTTCCAACCTCTTTCTAGAAATGCGTGTCTCATTTGCATCGAGCAGGATTGAGGGAAGAGCTAGGGAGGGAAGAGACGAGGGATCCTGGCGGAGGTTGACGCTGTGTCACAAGTATCCGGCCAACTGTCCAGCTGTTTGTAGATTTCCAGGCTCTGGTTTGACCCCGGCTTTTGGGCTGTGCTCCAAGTGCATGTTGACCAAGCGTGGCTCCCTTCGGTGAAATTCCAGACGTGGGAATTCCAGGCCCATTGTAAACTAAAAGTAGCCTCAAAAAAAAAAAAAAGTATGTTATTTAAACAGGAACTCCCATGTATTATCAGAGCAGGAGGAGACCTCTAAGTATCACATAATCTTCTCTGTTCAGATGACGATTCTGAGTCGTACAAAGCTAAGAAATATTTTGAAGGAAACCAGTTGGATAAATACCAAAGAGGGGTTAAAACTAAGGTTTCTTGATTTATCTGGTGATCACCCCATGACCTGCCCGAGGTGGTCTTAGCCTTGGTTTTTCTGTTTATAGGAATTCATTTCTTCTTTTCACTTTCAAATTCCTGATTTTATTCGCCGCTGTTTGTTTCTGGGATGGTCCTCATTTTCAGTGTTGAACAACATGCTTGTGCTGGCTAATGTCTGTCAGCCATCATCACGTTATGCCAGTGTGTTGCATGCCTTACTCCATGTTTGTCCTTAGCCTACTAATTTGTTTGACTACTGACTGCTCTCTTTATCTTGGCCCCATTGGTGACTGGAAAGTTTCTGTTGACTGTGGCCAAAGTAATCGGTAATGTCTTATTTTGCTTTCTTTGGATCAATCAGTAATGTTATTTTGCTCCCTTTGCTCTCTTCATGTTAGTCCCTTTGGGTAATTTTGTTGGGTTTTGTGTTTTTTTAAAAAATTAATTTTAAGAGGTAAGACACTCTCCTGTGATACAGTAAATGTGAAAACCTGGTCCAGGGCCAAAGAGGAAACAGTTTTTAAATAGATCATTGATGTTGAGAATAGCAATATTAGCACAAATTTCTGATGTATTCATTTAATTGATAGTGGGTAGAAAATGGTTAGCTGGTAGAGCATTACCATGGATACATGTGACTATTTTTATGTACATGTGCATAAACTATTTTTATGTGTAGTCAATCTTCCTTCGAAGATAAATTTACAAAAAGAAAAAAGTATTGCTTTGTGTTAGACAAAGTGCCATTATCTTCAGTAAAACTTTATGTCTACATAATGACTCTAAATATAGGACCATGGACCCCTGATAATAATTAGAAAAAGGAACTTAAGAAGCAGAGCACCAGATTTGGTCTGAGGCTGTCAACCTCAATAGGAAGTGGTTGTCATGCAGTTGGTAAATCCTATAGCTTAGTTTCTGTACAATTTCTGATAATCGCTATCTCAAAATAATTCAAGTCCTTTCATTTATGAGAGAAAGGGACAGTTTCTCATTTATCTTGAGTTTTTTATGTTCATAATTTCATCCTTAATGAAAAAGGCAGTGGCATTTTCAATGTGCAAATAGTTTTTCTGAATTTATACCTGAGTCTTTTATTGTAGTCATTAGCCTGGATACTTATTTTTATATAAAAGCAACTTAAAATTTGATTTTAGAGTGTCTTAATTTTAAAGATCATTTCAGACATCTGTTCCTCCTGTGTTGGGTCTACTGTATAGAAAGAAGTATTAACTAAAGATCTAAGGAATAAATATAGCAAACTCCACGGCCAAGAAAGATGGGTAGCCACTGCCCTTCTATATTCAGGGGACTTGAAAGCCCAAAGAGACACATTTTGGCTATCATCATAACAGTTAATTTTTTTAAGTGCCCAACAGGCCATGTGTTACGTCCCATTTAGTATTCATAACAGCCCTCTTAAGAGAAGTTAGGGTGATGCCCATTTTCCAGATTAAGAAACTGAGATTTTTCTCAGTAATCATCTGTTTAACATCCTGATGCCCCTTGATTGATTGGTTCTTGTCATTCTTATCACCCCCCCTCCATTCTGAACACCACAGCTGATCCTATCCATGTTCTTTTTAACGTTCTCCTTCCAAAACTCTTTCCAGATTCCACCCTGCATAGGGATAAAGCCCTACCTAACTTCAGTATATTCAGGTTGGCCCTATTTCTTTAACCTTATAACCTTATATCCCACAACCTTCTTCTAAGAACTTGCAGTACATACCCACCCTAAGGTGATTAATACTGTGTACTTTTAACATATTCCCCTGCCCCAGCATGCCTACTTTGCCAGGCACTCTGCTAGAATCTTAGGGATACAGTTCTTGCCTTCAAAACTTTACGCTTAGTGGCAAGACAAATCTGGGCATAAATCACTTCTCCTTATGTAGTTATTGCAATATTATTAATTACATTCTCTGTGCTGTACTTTGCATCCCATGACTGTTTTTTAACTATCAATCTGTACTTCTCAATTCCTTCAGCTTTTTGCACAGTCCCACAATCTCCCTGTTCCTTTATGATAACCATCAGCCTGATCACTCTATTCATGAGTCTGTTTCTGTTTTGTTTATTTGTTTACATTATTCATTAAACTCCATAATAAGTGAAATCAGATGGTATTTTATCTTTCTTTTACTGACTTATTTCACTTAGCATATTACCCTCTAGGTCCATGCTGTTGCAAAGGATAAGATTTTATTCTTTTCTTTTTAATTAACCTTGGATTTAGTTTTCAACTTAAAAGCCTTCGAATTGTTTTGAAACCACTGATGACTGACTAAAGTAATGCAATGAAGTGCATTTAGGTTTCACCTTTTTCAAGTAAAGGTTTGAGGCAACTTACAGCCAAAAACATGCATAATAAAATTAATAGGTTAGAAATTAAAACCAACAACAGTACCTAAGAAAAAGAAAACGGGAAATATAACTATCACATGCTTTATGGTTCTCAGGATTGCTGTGAATGCGTTTGCAAGCACTGCCTTGATGTTCCTGGCAAAGTATAATTGTTCTCATTATCACACGAAAATAGTAAACCTCTCTCTACCTATCAAATGATGTAGAAGAAGCCCACATATTCTTTCTTTTGTTGATATTAAGAACAAGGAGAATTAACATTGATCTCTGCTCTTTTTGAAATCCTGAAGCATTGCATGTGCTAATCCAAGTGCTACCCAAGACCAGCAGCTGTGGTGTCACCTGGTAGCTTGTTAGAAATGGAGACTCATATGCCTCACCCCAGAACTGCCAAGTACTATTCCATTGTATTTATGCACCACTGCTTATTTTATCCATTTGTCTATTGATGAGCACTTGGGTTGCTTCCATAGCATGGCTATTGTAAATCCTATATACCGTATTTTCCAGTGAATAAGATGACTGGGCGTATAAGACGATTCCCAACTTTTCCAGTTAAAATATAGAGTTTGGGATATGCTCGCCCTATAACCTGGCATATAAGACAACCCCCAACTTTTCAGAAGATTTTCCTGGGTTAAAAAATCATCTTATATGCCGGAAAATATGGTAATAAAAGGGTAATATGCAAATTGATCCTAATGGTGGAACAACTGGTTGCTATGATGCTCATTGACCACCAGGGGGCAGATGCTCAATGCAGGAGCTGCCCCCTAGTGGTCAGTGAGCTCCCACAGGGGGAACTTCACTCAGCCAGACTGAGGGCTGCAAGCTCAGCAGCAGTGGCAGTGCTAAGGATATCCAACTGACGGGGAGTGAGCCTAAGCTGCAGTCAGACATCCCCTGAGGTCTCCTGGGCTGCCTAACTGCCAGCTTAGGCCTGATCCCCCAGGGAGCTGGTTTAAGCCAGCAGGTGGACATCCCTCAAGGGTTCCCAGACTGTGAGAGGGTGCAGGCCGAGCTGAGGTACACTCCCTCCCCTTCCCCCGCCCCGAGTGCACAAATTTTTGTGCACTGGGCCTCTAGTAACTTTACAATGAACATAGAATAGGGGTGCATACATTTTTTTTATTTATTTAATGTTTTGGGGGTTTTTTGGAGGGTAAACCTCCAGAAGTGGAACCATTGGGACATAAGGCAGTCTTGTTTTTAATTTTTTGAGGAACCTCCATACTATTTTCCACAGTAGATGCACCAATGTGCATTCCCACTAATAGTGCATGGGGGTTCCCTTTTCTCTACATCTTTGCCAACACTTGTTGTTTGTTGATATATTGATGATAACCATTCTGTCAGAAGTGAGGTGATATAATTCATTATGGTTTTGATTTGCACATCTTTGATGATTAGTGATATTGAACATCTTTTAATATGTCTATTGGCCATCTCTTTGGAAGAATGTCTATATAGGTTCTTTGCCCATTTTTTAAATTGGGTTGTTTATGTTTTTTGGTGTTGAGTTGTCTGAGGTCTTTATGAATTTTGGATATTAACCCCTTATCAGATGTATCATTGGTGAATATGTTCTCGTATTCAGTGGGCTGTCTTTTCATTCTGTTGATGATTTCCTTTGCTATGCAGAACCTTTTTAGGGGGAACACTTTGTAAAGTATATAAATGCCTAACCACTGTACTGTACACCTATAACTAACTCAAAATAATATTAAATAAATAACAAGGAAAAACTTTTTTAACTTTTAAAATTTTAAATTAAAAAAATATCAGCAAGTTAAATGAAAACGAAGTAAAAAAGAAAAAGTCGGGTAAAATATTTCTATTAAAATAATCTTACTCACATATTTTTTAAAATCGCTTGTTCTTTACCTTTATTACAATTCTAGACTGGCATGGAGCTCTTGCCCTTGGTGGAACTTTCTCTAATTGCTCAAGGCAGAGACGATCCTGCCTTCCTCTAAAAGCAGCCTGAGCTGGCATCTTCAGGTTTTGATCTTCTTTTCCTGTAATTGGATCTTAACCCACTTTTTGGTTATAGACTTATAGGCAAAGTCTGGATTTTAATGTATCATTGATCTCTAAACTCTCATATTTAAAGGGAAGATCGATTAATTTGTAAAAATGCATAAAATTTTACAAAGAAAAGTTTAGCCTTGGACTACCATACTTTTGATGCATTGTATTGTGTTCTGAGACCACATGTATTAAAATATAAAATATTAGGCTGGCACACATATATGGCATATCATTTATTTTTCTGGATGTTTAAACCCTGGTGCCAAGTCTTTTTAAAAAATCAAGTTATTAATATTAATACACCTTGCTTTTCATTAGTTATCAGCATGAGAAGAAAGTCTTTTGGCTATAAGCCAAGCCTTAAAATGACACTAATAAATAAAGTATCCTGGACTCTAGTTCTTCACGTTGTGGGATTTGTTAAAATGACCATAAAAAAAATAAATGGCGTGAGCAGAAAGAGTCCTGAATCAGGAAGTAGAAACCTGTTTTAGTCCTGGCTGTATCCCTTAGCTGGTGACCTGATGTCATCAGATTGCAGACACAGTGACAAAGACTTATGGGTGCTTCTCTCCATGGTGTTAGGTGAATTTTATCCATGTATTTATTTTTATGTTCTGTTAGCTGGCTAGAGGTACCATAACAAAACACTCGCAGACTGGGTGGTTTAAACAGCAGAAATTAATGCTTTAAGTCCAAAGTCAAGGTATTGGCACATTTGGTGTCTTTGGAGGCCTCACTCCTTAGCTTGCACAAGCCACCTTCTTGCTGTGTTCTCATAAGGTCTTTCCTGTATGTGCTCATCCCTGAGGTCTTTGCATGCATCCCTATTCCATGTTCTTAAAGGGACAATGGTCAGATTGGATTAGGGCCCACCTAACGGCTTCATTTTAACCTTATTGCCTCTTTAGAGGCCCTGCCTCCATATATAGTTGCATTCTGGGGTCCTAGCAGTTAAGGGCTTCAAGTTATGAATTTTGAGGAGACCCAATTGAGCCTGTAACATCTGTTTAAAATAGCATTCTTTGTTTTACATTATATGTAAAGAAACTAGGATAAAGGAGAGACTGAAAATAGCTTTCTACCCACTTAATGCCTGTTATTAAAAGGAGGAAGATATAAGTACATGAAAAAACAATTAAGACTGTACTAAAGGTATAAAAGGCAAAATACAGTGGTACCTCGAGATATGAGTGCCCTAACATACAAGATTTTTGAGATACGAGCCGTAGAGCGAGCGATTTTTGCTTTGAAATATGATCAACATTTGAGATAGGAGTAATCGCGCGGATCGGCCGGCTGCACACGACCCACCAGTTTACCCCGACTCGAGCATCTCACAGTTTCCCACGCCTCAAGGTACAGAACGAATTAAACTCGTATCTTGAGGTACCACTGTAATACACTCCTGGCCCTTCCTTTTCCACTAAGGCAACTTCTTTCAACACCTTTACATCGATGTTTGCTATATAGGTAGCAGGCACACTTTTTTCATGTCTTAATGTATCATACAGAGTACAGATATCTCTGTATCTGCTCATGCTCTCTGTTGGCCTTCTTTTAAAAGGCTGCATAGTATTTATTCCATTGTGTATGTACAGATTTTAATTTAACTAATTACCTATTAATGGGCATTTAGGTTGTTTCCAGGTTCCCTCTTCCTTGCCCCTCCCCCGGCCACCGCAATTGCAAGCAATAGAGTTGGATTCCTTTTTAAAAAAACAACAACACACACACAAAAAAACAAAAACCATGATCAAAAGAATAGTGAGGAGCCACCTAACAGAAATAGCTAACTCCCTATTTGGGAGAAGCCAGCCTTTGTTTTTCTCCTTTCTGTTTATTGGTCCTTACCAGAGGTGTTGTGAAAGGTGTTCCGGGCTTTCTTACCTTCCCAGACCTGACCATATATGCCAGTGCATACCTCTCCTTCCTGGCTTCCTTTGACGGCATTAGCTCATCTCTATCCAGCAATCCTTCCTCCTTAGGAGGAAAGGTCGAGTCATTAACAAGCATAGACTATTTTTGTTAAGTAGAACAGCTTTTTTTCTAAGAATGGCTGTTTCCGTGCCCAGGGCGGCACATGAACCCTTCCTGGCTGCTTCCGCCCTTTGGAGAGGGGCCAGCTTGCTAATGGAATGTGAACATCTTACTGCTAATGAAGATTTACAGTTGAGACGGGGATGCCCGGCGCTCCATGCATTTGCGGACCCTCCCAGCTGACAGTGCAGCCCTGCGATGCAGTGCAGTGCAGAGCAGAGGTCCCAGGCCTGGGCTCCCCGCCCTCCTTCCTCCCCCAGGCCCCACCGCTTCTCCACAGGTATCATCTGGCATGGTTTTGCAAGCTGCGCCACGATGCAGATGTTCTCTGCTGAAGAATTACTTTCATTTCTGACTCATTTTAGGAAACGAGGCCGTCTGTCAGAGGTGTTTCTTCATTTCCAGACCCCCCGAGAGTTCATTTTCTCCTGGGATTTCTAACCACATATGGGCAGCGCTTCATTTACCCAGATGTGAGGAACAAGAAGTCCTCTTCTAACGGAGCCCTTGACTTCCCTGTGGAACCCAGTGTGGAGGCCCCGAATTAGCTTATGCTCTTATTCATGTAAATATTTCTGAGGCTTTGATTTCATGAGGCCTGTAGACGTGCTGTGTGTACGGGCTTTGGTGCAGAAAAAGTATAATTTAGCAACAGATTGAGAAGGTAGTCTGTAGTGTTTCTAATTACTGTTTGTTTAGTTCACTGTTACCTAATAAGAGGATTTAAGTGACCGTGGGGGTGGGGAATGTAATGTTCATATTGTAGCCAGCCATGCAAGTCACATTCTAATATTGCAGAGAGCGCACCATGCAGCCAGTTTATAGATGTGTTCCACTGAATGGTAAATTTAGAACGGAGAGCAGGTTGGAATGGGCTTCTGCCTGTTATTCACCACCAAGAATTATGCACGTGTCCAAAACCAGCCCTACTGTGTGATACAACCCCATTTAAAATGCACCAGCGGCCTCATTCAGTTCATATGCATATGCGTTAAATGCTAATTTATTTCCTTCACCATATTGCATCTATAGCTTTAAGCATCCACATTTGTTAGCATAGTTGAATTAAGTCCTTAGGCTTCTCTGGATTAATATGTTAAAGTCTTTTCAGTTGGTTAAACAAACTATTAATTTCAGACAAGAAGGAGAGAACAAGAACTCAAGAGCTTTCCTTTGCTCCCTTTTCTTATCCTCCTTCAGGGGCCATAATAGGAAACTGAAGTACCCAAAGGGCCTGGAAGAGTGGCTCTCAGCCTTGGATGCACCTTGAAATCAGCCTGGGAATGAACATTAGAACATACTGTTGCCTGGGCCAACCCAGGGATTCTGGTTTAATTGTCTGGAATGCAGCCTGCACTGGGATATTTAAAAGCTCGGCCAAAGAGGCTCTGGGGCATGGTTGGTTGAGAGCTACAGACATAGATATCTGGCACTTAGGAGGTCATTGCATTCAGTGGTTCTCAGCCTTAGTTGCAGATGGGTGTTACCTGGAAAGGTTCTTAAAGACACACCAGTGTCCCACTAATTGAAACCGTATTTCCAGGGGAGGGAGCTCCTAGGTGATTGTCAGAAAGCATCTAGATTAGCAGTTCTCAACCTGTGGGTCGCGACCCCTTTGGGGGTTGAACGACCCTTTCACAGGAGTCGCCTGAGACTATTGGAAAACACCTATTTCCCATGGTCTTAGGAACCAACATATCTCTCCTCGGTGTAGCAAAATGTAACAATGTAGTTTACTGTTGTCATATGAAGACTGTCACCCATGCTACACCATGATTCAAGACAAAATTTCATTTATTTGTAATTAGAAATAAATATTTCACAATATATAATTACATATTGTTTTTGTGATTAATCACTATGCTTTAATTATGTTCAATTTGTAACAATGAAAATACATCCTGCATATCAGATATTTACATTATAGTTCATAACAGTAGCAAAATTACAGTTATGAAGTAGCAACGGAAATAATTTTATGGTTGGGGGGTCACCACCACATGAGGAGCTGTCTTAAAGGGTCGCGGCATTAGGAAGGTTGAGAACCACTGATCTAGATGATTCTTATGCACGGCAAAGGGTTAAGGTCAACTGACATATCTAACCATCCCATCTCACAGAAAAGGAAAAATGAGAGCAAGAAAGGCCCCACGGTTTGCTGGGGTTGTTGTGGACGCAGGCCTGGGGCTCAGGTCTGAGGCCTCCAGCTGGTCTTGCTGCTGCTGACACTGGCTCCTTGTATATTGATTAATGCCTCCTCATCCTTAGGTGATGTTCCCGCCTCCAAGAGGCCTTTTCTGAGAACTCAGATTCCCCCGTCCGGTCTGGGTAAGATGCCCTCTTTATTTGAACTGCACCCTTTCTTCTCTGTCCTGGGTGTCAGTCACCTTCTAAATCTCTCTTGTTCTTTCTGGAACTTGCTGGCATGCATTGAGTCCCAGATACTGTTTGTTGTATTGAAGTTCCCTAACTTTTATTCATCAATTATTCCACATGGGTTGTTTTAAAAAATCTATTTCCATATGCAAAAAGTTATTTTATATCTGTCAACAGCCCACTGTACTGTGGGTCAAGGTCTCATACCCAAGGACTTCCTACCCTTGCCTCTAGGAGAGGGATTTTAGGCAAAAGAAAATATGTCTATCAAAGGATTTTGGTGACAAAATAATTAAAAGATTTTACTCACTTTATGTGTTGCTCAAAATACTTACAACAACCAGGATCTTTTGAGTAACATACAGGTGTGTATATCATCAACAAAAAGGAGTGTGTAGCATTACTTTAGGATGAAAATGTGTCTGAAGAAAAATAATGCAATGTCATGAAAATATGTGTTAAGGACTAAATTATTTCCTTTACCATAGTGCATATATTACTGAGCAGCCACATTTAGTTAGCACTGTAGAGTTAAATCCTTGGGTTTCTCTGGATTAACATGATAAAGTCTTTTCGATTGAGTTTAAAAAATTATGTTTCCCTAAGGTTATGCTTGGCTAGGGTCTTATTTTTATTTGGAAAATATGTTTTGGATGTGCAGTATTTATGGTTACTCTTGTAGCAGCAATGGAGTTTTGTCTCAGAAAGCAGATTGCAGCCAGTATCTCTTCACTATACAGGTGGCCAGCAGGCTCCACAGAGAGGTCATCAAAAGAAGTTGTTTTCTCGTTTGGAGAAAAAGTTTTTGGAGCCAAGACTGCAAACTGGGCAGTATTGTAGGATAGACGTTTAAGGTGTTGCAGACAGGAGAGAATGATGCCAGAGTGTGTGAGAGCATTATGAAGTTTTCCTAAGACTTTGTAGGTTCATGCTTTATAATTGGGAGTGTTCATGTCCCAGGTAAGTGGCATGGTGGCAGCGTTTAAGTAAAGCCAACATTTATCAGGGGAAATCTTCCTAAAACAAACTTTCTTAAAAGTTGCAGGAGAACACTAATTCATTGAGCTGGAGGGATGTGCACAACATTTTTATATGAAAATAACTTTGAATGTAAGACCTGAAACTGTAAAGCTCTAGAAAAAATAGGTGGCAAGCTCCTCCATAGAGGTCTTGGCAAGGATTTTTTTAATCTGACACCAAAAGGAAAAGCAGTGAAAGCAAAAATAAGTAAGTTTGACTGTGTCATGCTACAAAATTTCTGTGCAGCAAAGAAGAAGACATCCTATTGAATGAGAGAAAATGTTCACAAATCATATATCTAATAAAGGACTAATCTCCAAAATATGTAAAGAACTCATAAAACTCAATAGTAAGAGAAAAAATAACAATGCAATTAAAAATCTGAATGGACCCCTTTCCAAAGAAGACATACAGGTGGCCGACAGCTACAAGGAAAAATGGTCAACATTACAAATCATTAGGGAAATGCTAATCAGAACCACAATGGGCTATCACCTCACACCTGATAGAATGGCTGTTATCAAAAAGACAAGACATAACAAGAGTTGGTACAGACGTGGAGAAAAGCGAACCCTTGTGCACTGGATTGTAAATTGGCGTAGCCACTATTGAAAATAGCAGATATTCCTCAGAAAATTAAAATTAGGACTTTCATATGATCCAGCAATTCCATTTGGGTTGTTATGAAAGAAAGTGAAAACTAACTAGAAAAGATATATATACCCCCATTTTCATTGTAGCATTATTTACAGTAGCAAAGATATGAAAAAAAACACACACCTGTGTTCATTGATGACTGAATGGTTAAGAAAATGTACATATATAATGGAATATTACTCAGCCATAAAAATAAAAAGAAATATTGCCATTTGCGACAACATGGATGGATCTCTGAGGCATTATCCTAAGTGAAATAAGCTAGAGGAAGACAGATACGTATGATGCCTCTTATATGTGGAATCTGAACAACAACAAACCACGCTTATAGATACAGAGAGCAAATTAGCAGTTGGCAGAGGTGAGGGTCAGAGTATTGGGATGAAAGGGTAAAGGAGCTATAAATTGCTTTCAAATATCTGTTACAGATGCATGACAAAACAAAAAAAATAACATTATAAGGTATTGTGGAGTAAAGTGTAAAGATTTTGTGAATTTTTAAAAAATTGATAAAATATGAAATTTTAAAGAACCACTGTCTTCCAGTTTCTTTTTTGTTGCTATTTGAATACAAAACTAACAAACCAATAAAAGTTTTTGCTCAATAATCTGCTTCTATTATCCTAATGTCAAAGGCTCAGCAGAAAGTATATTCTGGAAGATGGAAAGAGGGAGGAGGGCTTCACCCAGGTTGTGCCATAGGACCTTTTTGACCACCTGCACATTAGGCCTCTTCTCACAGATTTCACCGTGTGAGGAGGTACTTGTGCACCTGTCCAGTAGGGAACAGGTCTGTCTGATCCCAGAGTCTGTATTTTTTTCACCAAAGGTGGCCTCTTAGGTTATGAGAGAAGCAGAAGAGATGTTGTTAATTATGAGTATTTACCTTGCTGATAGGGGAGGGCTGACTCTTGTTCCTCTTAGGGTTTATTTACCACCAATAAAATTAACATTTATAAACACCTATGAAACAGCTCTATCTCTCAGACATGCATTTGATTTGGGGAAGGCAGCAAAGCAAAATGCTTGATAATTTGTGCTTTGCCATGCTATTCCTGGGTGTGAGCATCCTGACTCTGCTACCTGCTACGAGCTGTGTGATCTCCTGCAAGTGACCTGACCTCTTGGTGCCTTAGTTTCTTTTTGGTAAGACGGGAACAATAATAACTTGATGGAATTTTTAGAATTGAATAACCTAAAGAATACAAAGAGCTTAGAACATTGTGTGATGCAAAGTTAGTGCTCAATAAATATTTATCTCTTCTTAGAGGACAAAGACTAGTTACTATCTGGCCCAGAGATCCCCTCCTAGGTATTGACCCCAGAGAAATGAAAGCCTGTGTTCACCTAAGAACTTTTGGCAAAGGCTTATAGAAGTTTTACTTTTATTTTTTTAATAATAATTAAAACCTGGAAACAACTCAAGTGTTTGTCCACTGGCAAATGGATAAACTGTGGTACCTTCATGCTATAGAATACCATTCAGGAGCACAAAGGAACAAGTTCCTGACCCAGGCAACTTCAGGGATAAATTTCAAAAGCGTTATGCTAAGTAAAAGAAGCCAGAAGCATCCCATGTGGTTCCATTTATACGACTTTCTAAAGAGCCAAAAATGTAGACACAGAAATCAGATAATTTCTCGCCAAGAACTGGAAGTGGGTGGGGTTGACTGCGCAGGGGCGAGAGGGAGCATTTGGGGGGGAAGGAGAATGCTCTCTCTTCTTTGTGGTGGAGCTCACATGATTGTATATATTTGTCAAAATACATCAAACTTAAAATGAGTAGATTTTCACTCTATAGAAGTTAAACCCCAGTAAGTCTGATTTTTTTCAAGTCAGGTGCTGCAACATGAACAAAGAATGGTGGAAGAAAAAGGGGTGAGACACAATGGATAATCAGAAACTGCAACTGTTCTTTGGTTTCAGTGGTTGTGTAAGATGGAAGGAGTTGTTTCATTCGTTTTTATCTCACTGACAATGAGTTAGAAAAATGTAGTATCCTGTGAAATAATTCGGTCCTGCCCTAACACATGTGACTCTCTGCTGTGAGCATTGGTCTGTGTCCCATTTCGAAGCCCACCCATTTGGAGCTGTCTCTGTTTTGCAGGCGCAGGGCTTCCCTGGGTTGCTTCCTGGGAGAATCCTGCAGGAGGGCTTGCCGTGTGGTAAGGCATTTGTAGAAACAGACCGTTAGTGTTCTAGATGAATGGAGGGTTACTTTTCCAGATTACTAAGTAGTCTGGGTACACTTATGAGTAAGGGATGTTATCTCAGAGCATTGTTCATTCATCATGAGTCACAGCGACCCTTGGCACTTCCTCATGGAGCTCCTGTCTGTCTCAGCAGCTCCCTCCTTCCCGAAATTCTTTTTTCACTTGGCATCTGTGATGCTACTCCATTTTGATTCTGCTTACAACTTTCTTGGTTTTTTTTTTCTTAATCTCCCCTGCTGGATTCTCCTCTTCTATTCCTGGCCTGTAAACATTGAAATGCCATGAGTTTTGTTCTCTGACTACTTTCCTATCTCAGCTCATTCCATGGTCCACATTCATTTCCATGGTCCGAAATACCATCTGTATGTTGATGACCCCTCCACTTGGTTGTCTAATAAGAAATCTCAAATGTAACATGTCCAAAACCAGCTTCTTGAGTTGTTTTCTAAATCTACACTTGCCCCATGGTTCCTCATCTCAGCAGCATGAATGGACACGGGCCAAATAAACCAGGCATGCGGCCCACAGCCAACTCCACCCAGTTGCTCAGTCCAAAAACCTGAAACCTGAAACCATCCTTGATTCCTGCCTTACTTCCACACTCATATTTGATCCATTAGCATCTATCCCCAATCCATGCACTTCTTATCTCTCCCCTGCACCCTTAAATCTGAGCCCAGGCTACCCCTGAGTACTCCTAGAACTTCTGCAAAGGCTTCCTAAGCCATCTTCCTGTCTCTCTGTACCACATGATCTGAGTTCACACAACCATCACAACAATTACTCTGTTTTATACTTTTATACTACTTGCAGTGGCTTCTTTACAATCAATATAGTGTCCAAACTCTTAGTCATGCCCTGTAAGACTCCTGCTACCTCTCTGCCCAACAACTGAAGGAATAAGTGAATTTGTGCTTTGGTACCTACCTTAACATTAAAAACTGAAGAATCAAACATCCTCCTGAACCCTCATATATCTATCTTACACCCAATTTTAGTATTTCCTTTTAAGGCAGAACTTCTCAAATATTATCTACAGGTACTATATTTATTTATATTCACTTATTCTTTACTCTGTTATAATTTAGTATCTTTTCCCAACACTCTTGTGAAATTCCTCAGGGTCATTCAAGATTTATGTGTTGCCGCTACCAATAGATATATTCCTGTCCTGTCTTACCAGGTCTCTGAGTAGTTATAAGAACAGTTTGCCATTACATTTGAAATTCCCTTCCCCCTTCCCAGGTAGACATTCCTTGATCCTTTCCTGCCATTTCCTTCATTTTGGGACCTTAGTTTTAAAAAATCTTCTTGTGTGGCTTAGGCCTTCTTTTCACTCTACACACTCATCTGTTCCCAGACCTTTTGATACTATTAATGAGCTGATGGCTTCCCAATGTTTATGTACAACACTGAACTCTTCTGAGCTCCAGACCCTACATCTGACTGCCTCCTTGACATCTCTTTGGATGTCTCATGCCCAAGGAAAAACTCTTTTAAAAAATTATTTTTAATTTTTCAACTACAGTTGATATATAATATATTAGTTTTAGGTATACAACATAGAATTAGACATTTATATAACTTATGAAATCATCACCCTGACAGGTCTAGTATCCATCTGACATCATGCATAATTATTATATTGGCCATATTCCTTATGTGGTACTTTACATCCCCATGACTATTTTTGCAACTGGCAATTTGTACATGTTATGTTCAGTCTCCCTGAACCTGGCTTTCCACATCCTGTCTTTGCTGTCTGAGTCAGTGCTACCACCCTCCCCCCAATATCCAAAGTCAGAAACCTAGGTGTCATTTTTAAAAAAATTTAATAAATCTTTATTGTTCAGATTATTACAATTGATCCTCTTTTTTTCCCTCATAGTTCCCCTCCACCTGATTCCCACCCCACCCTCTGCCCTTCCACGCCCCCCCCCTCACTGTCCTCATCCATAGGTGTACAGTTTTTATCCAGCCTCTTCCTGCACCCACCACATCCCTTTCCCCTGAGAATTGTCAGTCCACTCCCTTTCTATGTCCCTGGTTCTATTATATTCACAAGTTTATTCTGTTGATCGGATTTTTTTTATTCACTTGATTTTTAGATTCACTGGTTGATAGATATGTATTTGTCATTCATAATTTTTATCTTTACCTTTTTCTTCTTCTTCCTCTTCTTAAAGAATACCTTTCAGCATTTCATATAATACTGGTTTGGTGGTGATGAACTCCTTTAGTTTTTTTCTTATCTGTGAAGCTCTTTATCCACCCTTCAATTCTGAATGATAGCTTTGCTGGGTAGTGTAATCTTGGTTGTAGGTTCTTGCTATTCATCACTTTGAATATTTCTTGCCACTCCCATCTGGCCTGCATAGTTTCTGTTGAGAAATCAGCTGACAATCTCATGAATGCTTCGTTGTAGGTAACTAACTGTTTTTCTCTTGCTGCTTTCAAGATTCTCTCTTTGTCTTTTGTCCTTGTCATTTTAATTATGATGTGTTTTGGAGTGGTCCTCTTTGGATTTCTTTTGTTTGGAGTTCTGTGTGTTTCCTGGACTTGTAAGTCTATTTTTTTCACCAGGTGTGGAAAGTTTTCAGTCATTATTTCTTCAAATAGATTTTCAGTATCTTGCTCTCTTTCTTCTTCTGGCACCCCCATAATTCTTATGTTGGTACACTTGAAGTCCCAGAGGCTCCTTACACTATCTTCACATTTTTGGATTCTTTTTTGCTTTTCCAGTTGAGTGTTTTCTGCTCTTTTGTATTTCAAATCTTTGACTTGATTCTTGCGTTTCTCTAGTCTGCTGTTAAATCTCTGTATAACATTTTTTATTTCAATCAGTGTATGCTTACTTTCTAGTTGGTCATTTTTCATATCCTTGAGGTTCTCACTAAATTTATCAGCCTTCTCTAGAAAATTCTTGAAAAACCTTATAACCATGGTTTTGAATTCTATATACAGTCATTTGCGTTCCTCCACTTCTTTCATTTGTGATCTGTTCCTTTGTCTCCTCATTTTGGCTGCTTCCCTGAGTTGATAAAGTGGCTTTGTGTGCTAGGTGCCCTACAGGGCCCAGTGGCTCAGCCTCCCAGTTCCCAGAGGTGGATATTCTTAGTGCACCTCTTTGTGGACTGTGTGCACAGTCTTCTTGTAGTTAAGCCTTGACTGTTGTTGGTATCACTGGGAGGAACTGATCTCTAGGCCAATTGGCTGTGAGGATCAGCTGTGTCTACGCTGTGAGAACTTCTGTGCTGGAGACACCCTTATGAAACAAGACTTGCAAAAGCCTCTATGCTTGGCTTGGATAGAATGGAGTCTCAAGGCGGAGCAGACAGCATTGGTTTCCCGTCAACCCTGCCCTAATAGGCCCTGTGACTTAGTGTCCCATGGTAATAGCTGCAAGCACCTCTGAGAGAAAGTCACCCTCTAGTTCTGCCTGCTGCCAGACAGTCCAGTTTCTCCCTCAATCAGTCTGGGTCCCCAGAGTCTTGCCCAGAACTGGAGTTCAGTGCAGTCAGGAGCTTTTGTCTCCCTCCAGATTAAAAAAGCCAGCTGCATACTCAGTTGCCTGCCCTCTCTGCACATGCGCCTCAGTACCTCTGCCTTCGCAGTTCCTCTGAGTCTCAGTGTGCTTTTCTTTTTCCTGACAGTCCAATTTCTCCCCAAATGAATCTGGGTCCCCAGAGTCTCGCTTGGAACTGAATTTCAGCGCAGTCGGGAGCTTTTGTCTCTTTTCAGCTTGAGAAAGCCAGTCGCGCACTCAGTTGTCAGTCCTCTCCATGTGCGTGTCTCAGTAACTCTGCTTCCTGCAGCTCCTCTGAGTCTCAGTGTACTTTTCTCCTTCCTTCTAGTTGTAGAATTTCCACTCGGCTAGCCTTCCTGTGGTTCTGAATGACGTCCATTTTGTCTTTTAGTTGTAGTTTTGAAATTGTTGTGCGAGGCAGCAGTTTAGGTGTTTACCTATGCCGCTATCTTGATTTCTCTCTAGGTGTCATTTTTAGTTTCGTCTTTATTGTCCCCCTTTCCCAGCACTTTTAGTTCTACCTTCAAAATATATTTTGGCCCAGGCACATGTGGCTTATTTGGCTGGAGTATCATTTCATACAACAAAAAGTTTGCAGGTTTGATTCCCAGTCAGGACACATAACCAATTTGTGGGTTCATTCCTTTTCAGGGAGTGTACAGGAGACAACCAATCAAATTTGCTCTCTCATGTCAATGTTTTTTTTTGTCTCCCTTGCCCACTCCCTTTCTAAAATCAATGAAAATGTATCTTTGATTAAGAATTAACACCCCCCTCCCCCCGCCACACACACACACACACACACACACACACACACACACACACACACATCTTAGGCCAACATTGCTGCCTGGACCTCAACAGTTATCAAGTAACAGGTCTGTTGTCTCTGCTCTGCCACAGCAGAGTGCTCTGCCACAGCAGAGTGCTCTGCCATGCTATGATGCCAGATACTGCTTACCTATCAGTATGTGGTGGAACATGGCACCTGTCTCCTCTTCAGCCTGCTTTTGTTCCTAGCCTCTTGTCTCTTCATTACTTTTCAATCACACTAACCTTTTTTATTTTAAATAGAGAGGGAGGGAATGAAGGAGAGAGAGAGATTGATTGATTTGTTGTTTCACTTATTTATACATTCATCGGTTGATTCTTGTTTGTGCCTTGATGTGGGATCAAACCTACAACCTTGACATATCTTACACTCTAACAACTGAGCTACACAGCCAGGGACACTGAACTCTTTTGGTCATATCCTTGAGCACACCAAGATATCTTCTGCTTCAGAACCATTGGCTTGCTTCCACCACTTCCTTGCATGTTCTTTCTTTAGCCCTGCGCGGCCAACTCCTCATCTTTCAAGTCTCAACTTAAATATCACCCCTCAGGGAGCCTCCTCTGACCACAGTGCCCAAAAATACTTCCCTCTCTTAAAGCTCTCTCATAGGAACCTACTTATTTCCTTCTTATCCAGTAAGCAAGTCAGTCATTTAAAAAGTATTTACATTTAGATTTTGTTATAGAATACTAGAGGCCCAATGCATGAAATTTGTGCAACAGTAGGCCTTTGCAGCCCTGGGTGCCTCGGCCCTCAGAGCCCCAGCTGCCTTGGCCCTCGCAGCCCCAGCTTCATCCAGAAGGTCATCTGGACAGTCATCCAGACAGTTGTTCTGTTGTTCAATGGTTTGGTTGATTTGCATGTTACACTTTTATTATTATAGAGAAGTACCCTGAAAAGGAACTTTTTCTGCATCTAGCACAGTGGTTGGCAGTAGTGGGTGCCAGAACAGTGATGCTTATGTTTCCATGTCTCACGGTATGATGTGTTTGATGTGAGTCCTCATCTCCATTTTTTTTTTAAATAGAGTAAAAACTTAAGTGTTTATTTTTTCAAGGTTTTGTATAATTGGTAAAGTTTACATAGTTAGAAAATTAAATAATACTATAAGATTTGTTACGAAAACAACAGCATCTTCCCTTCCATTTTCTGTTTGCCACAGCAAGTGGTTTCAGCTTTAGTTGATTATCTTACTACTGACGTCTATATTTTTCATCAACATCCATAATGTTACTTACCTACTTTTTAGTTTTAAGAATTATCTCTTGATGAAAAAGGAAGTATTTAGCTCACTTTTCATCTACCTTTACTCCTCTCCTCTTCTCACAAAAATTTTCCCAACCCTCATCCTCCCATTGTAATTGTATTGTAATTTTGGTGAGATCAATATGCAATGTGTATTATCCCTATGTAATACTTTCCACAGAAAAGCCCTCACACACAGATTGATTACTTTCCCTCATAAGACGACAGGTATTATTTTCTCTTAATTTTTGATGTACTTCTAAATAGTCAACCCCTGACTCTACCCCAGTTGTAAATCTCCTCTCATTGTAGTCAACTACTTAAGAGAATCTATCCAGTTCATCCTATTTAGGGAAATTCCTCCATGAACCTTCTGGTCTTCTATCTAGATTGCTTTCTCGGCCCCCCAGAAGCTAGGGGTTCCCCTTCTCACCTCCCCCTGAGGACTCCGTTTGCCTCTCTTGCATTGGAGCGGTCAGTCTCTGGAGCGTTGGGCTTCCTCTCTGTTGGTTTACTATTTCATTTTGGTGGAGCACATTCTCCAGTTTCTTATAGACAAAGGAGGTAAGAGAGGTGATTTTTTTGAGACTTGCAGATCTGACAGTGCCTTCTGGCTCTTAACTGCTGGCTTTGATGAATTTTATAATTCTAAGGTAGAAACTATATGTTCTCAGAATTTTGAAGTCTCTGCCTTCCAGAGCTGCTCTTGCAAAGTTTCTGCCATTCTGACTTGAAATCTTTTGTATGAAACCATTTTCTCTCTGGAAATTCCATAATGATTCCCTTGGTATGGGTCTGTTTGCACTGAATGTGGTAGTGACTTGGCTAGCCTTTTCAAGGTGGAAACCTCAGTCTCTACTCCTCCCCCAGCTCCACCTCTGTCCTTTATTTAAACAGAAACAGTGTCCTTAGTCCTGGGGGAAAGATGTCCTTAGTCCTGGGGGAAAGTGCCCTTAGTTCTGGAGGAAAACATGCCCTTTGATTCTCGGAGATTTTTTTCCTTGACAGTGGTTTCCTCTCCATTTTTTTTTGATAATAAGCACTATTATTTTGATATTGGCTATTCTGAATTAAACTCCCCATCTTTCCTGTTTTATATCTGTTTTTGTTCAACTTTCTTGGACATTTCCTAATTTGTATCTCATATTGAATTTTTAATCTACCATCATTTTATTCTAAGCTCTTTTTTTTTCTCTGAACATCTCCCTCCTCCCCCACTCCCCCTCTCTCTCATGTACACACACACACACACACACACACACACACAATATCTTGTTCTTATTTCATGGATGTCCTTTAATCAGATCTCTAAAGATATTACAGTTTTTATTTGTTTCTTTAAATTGCTTCTTCCTTTGATTTTTTTTCTCCTCTAAGTTTGTTAGATGTTTCTGTTAGATACTTTCCTTAGTATTGGAAAGTCTTTATTTTATTTTATTATTAAATATATTTTATTGATTTTTCACAGAGAGGAAGAGAGAGGGATAGAAAGTCAGAAACATCGATGAGAGAGAGACATCAATCAGCCGCCTCCTGCACACCCCACACTGGAGATGTACCCGCAAGCAAAGTACATGCCCCAGACCGGAATCGAACCCGGAACCTTTCAGTCCTCAGGCCGATGCTCTATCCACTGAGCCAAACCAGTCTTGCTGTTCCCTCCTGTTTTAGCATAACTATCTAAAAATACCTCTAGAAGTTCTCTGAATAGTGGGTAGGGTTTGGCAATTCTGGGCTTCATTCTAAGGGTGATCAGCCAGTTTTGTTTAGAAAACCCTTATGTTAGTATTCTAAGGTTGTGTTTTTATTTTGTGTGTGTGTGTGTGTGTGTGTGTGTGTGTGTGTTTTACCTCATGCAGCAGTAATCTTCGTTGTAATCTCTCCTCAGTATGGAATCCTCCATCCAAAGATCCTTCGTTGATTCCTTTCAGACAGTACATTCCAGTCTCCTAGGTGGGGCATGGGACTCTGGAGGTAGTCACTTGTCCATAAGGAGTGAGGGACAGATTCTGGGGGCCTAGCTACTTAGAAAGACTTTCAGCCAGTTTTCCATCCCACACTCGCCCCCACTTCCAGAGGAACCTGGTGCTGCCAGTCCTCAAGCCTTTTGGGTGGTCCTAGTTTTGGACCAAGCTTTCTTCAGTCTGATAAGCCACTTGCCCCATGTCTATTTGCTCCCCATCTTCCAAAATTGTGTTGCTATCTCTTTTCTACTCTTTTTGTCTTTATGTTTTACTGGTATTTGCGGAGAAAGTAGAACTAAATGCATGTATTCAGTACTCTATATTCAAATAAAAGTTTCTCTTGACATAAGTTTTTAATTGTTGTTTATGAGGCATTTGATCACACGTGTGAAACAGGTTTCTGGGTAGGCTGTGAATCTCCATTTCCTTACTTCAATCTTTTCTTACCTAAAGTGGGGTGGGGCATGCTGGAAACCCCTGAACTGGGAATTAAGACACTTGGGTTTGATTTCCAAATTTGTTACAAACTGATAAGGGCATTCTCTTTTCATTATTTCCTCATCCATAAGACCAGGGAATTGAAATAGAATAGATGATTTTAAAATCTCTTTATATACATAGGTTGATTTTATTTCCAAGAAATTAAGATACTCATGTGTAATTTTATTTTATTTTTAAATATATTTTTATTGATTTTTTACAGAGAGGAAGGGAGAGGGATAGAGAGTTAGAAACATCGATGAGAGAGAAACATCGATCAGCCGCCTCCTGCACACCCCCTACTGGGAATGTGCCCACAACCAAGGTTACATGCCCTTGATCAGAATGGAACCTGGGACCTTTCAGTCCGCAGGCCGATGCTCTATCCACTGAGCCAAACCGGTCTCGGCTTTATTTTATTTTTAGATAAAGGAGGAAGGGAGGTAAGGAAGAAGGGATGGGGGAGAGAGAGAAAGAGAGGGCGGGGGAGAGAGAGAGAAACATTGATGTGAGAGACACATCGATTTGTTACCTCTTGCAGGCACCTTGACTAAGGCTGGGATCAAACTGCAACCCAGGTGCATGGCATTGACTGGGAATTGAACCCAAGACCCTTCAGTGTGTGGGCCAATCCTCTAATCACTGAACTAGCCAGGCTTCATGTGTAAAAGAACACCAGATTAGGAAATAGAGTTGTAGCAACCAGCTGAAGAAATGCAGAATGTAAGCTTTTCTTTGTGTATGTCAGTCATTCGCTATAACTCTGACATTTTGAAACTCCCAAGTAAAATTGCAGCCCATATTCTATGAACAAGAAATTGGTAAAAGGTTAAAAATTCAAAACCTTTTTTCTCTGGACTATTTTCAGCCGTTAATAGTTCAGCTCCAACACATACTTGGACTCATATTCTCAATAGTTAGATAAAATGTTAGATTTGAGCCAGAAAAACAGGAGAGAGAATAGAGAATGAGTCCTATTTTTCCTCCTTTTCCCTTCTGGCGATGGCGGGGCGGGAGGGCGGGGCGGGCAGGGACGGGGGAGGAGGGGGGAAGGGGTGTGTGGGGGATTCCACCAGGAAGTGTGTCCTTCTCATCCCAGCCCTGTGTGAGTAGATAATAGTCCCATCGATATTTTTTACCTCCTCCACGTTGCTGTTTCTGTTGGGTGGGAAGGCAGAGTGGACATTGCATGTCACTGTGGTTTTGACTGCTGGCTTTGATCATGAACCCAGTGTGCTCAGTGGTGGTTAGTGTAATGACTTAGGAGAACATGCACTCTGTGAAGCCACTGACCTTGTGCTCAGAGACCAAAGGGAGACCATAGGATTGTGCTTCACTGAGTGGTACATTAGAGCCGCCCGCGCCCAATTACTAGAATAGTCTCCATGCGTTGGGCGTAGGAGTCATTTTGTCACAGTTCCCCACCTTATTAGGATGCATTTGATTCTTGTACTGACTGGGAATTATTGTCTAGGGACAGGAGGCCAAAAAGAAAATCTGAGTTCTGAGCATTTGCAGACTCAGGAAAAAAACAGCAGGAAGAAACTGAACCCAGCACACCTAGCAGGCTGCCACTCTCTTAAGTCATAGGAACTGTTTCAAATTCTCTGCTTTCCTCTTATCTCTGCTCTACACCCTTTCTCCTCATTCTTAGATCATCTTGCTTCTGAAACCAGAGAGGAAATAGAAACATTCTCTCCTTCCCTCAAAAAAAAAAAAAAGTGTGTCTGTGTGTGTATGTAATGCATTTATACTCATCTTTACTTTTCTAATGAGGGTTAACCTTTCTACCTATGCCTCTCTTTATCAATGGTCCCTCTACGTGTTTTTCATTGTTTCCCATCATTTGTGTGTATGAATATTGATATATGTAAATGAATGCATATCTCATTTTATAAAACAAGGCACAAAAAAGCAGAAATGTACTCAACTCTATGGGCAGCGCCTAGATTCTGCTCTCTCTCTCTCTCTCTCTCTCTCTCTCTCTCTCTCTTTCTCTCTCTCTCTCTCATTCATTCAATTTATTAGGGTCAGCCTTGTCTAGGCCCTGGGCTTCTCCAGCAGACTGAACAGGCGTAGTCCCTGCTCTTGTGATGCTTCCAAGTCTCTTTTTAGCCAGACTTCTTTAAAATTTACTGTTTTAATTTCTCCTCATTACAGGAAAAAGACATATGCTTGTATCATAAATTTGAAACTCGGCTCCTAATGGGAAGTCTTCTAAAGAGTTTAAAGCAGAAAATTACTGCGTCTGAATTTCATTTTCAAAGATCACTTTGCTGAAGGGAGAAAGGATTGGGGGGCGGGGGGGGGGAGCGGTAAAAACTCAGCAGGTTATGGGTCAGGAGATTTGTGCTCTGGTCCTAAGCCGGCGACTGGGTGATTGGCAGCATAAGAGGGAGAGAGGAAGGCAGAATCAAGAAATATGCAGCACCAATGACGGTAAAAGCTTGGCTGTGGGAGGAGAGAGTGAGGGGAGTCCAGGATGACACCCTGGTTTCTGGCTTGATCAGCTGAATAGATGGTGGTGCCATTTACTGAGACAAGAAGTAATGGAAAAAGAGTAGGTGTGTGTAAACATAAGTCCTGAGCGCACACTCTTGAGTCTGAGATGCCTGGGAGGTTTCCAAGTAGAGGTGTCACATAGGCAGTTAGACGTGTGACCTGGCGTTCAGAAGAGACGTCTGACGTAGAGATGCATTTGGGAACCTTATGTGTTAATATGCCATGGAATAGGTGACAGAGGAGCGGGCCCTGTGGAGCCCTGAGTATCTTCAGAAGTAAAGGTCTAGGCAGGGAGCAGGCACCAGCAGAGGAGGGAAAGGAAGGGAGAGAACCTCTAAGAGTAGGGAAAGCAAGAGAAGAGAGTCATCAAAAGAAGTCACATTCAGCTCTATCAAGGGTTGTTGCAACGTCAAATAAGGCAAAAGTGTGAAATGGAGGTTAGGATTAGCAGCGTGCCAGTCATGGATGCCCTTAGCCCAAGCTGGGTGGTGGGAGTGGAGGCTGAACCTCATTGCCAGGAGCCCATTCACCTGAAACTCTGTGGCAGCTGTGGGAAGACTTTCAGACTACACAGTGGACAAGGCTGATAAGGTTGTCATGTTCCCTCTTGATGATAGCCTCTTTATTGTTTTATTCTGATTATCAAAGCAGTAAACATTGAAAAATATGACAGAATAATCCTCATAATCGTACTCCCTCATTTATAATCACTGTTAGTCACTTGAGTCATATCTTTCAAGATTTTTCTGTGCCCATACTACCACATACACACACTTTTGCACATTTACTTTTAAAAATTGGGCTGACTGCCCACTAGTCTGTTAAAGCTTGTCTTTTGGTCTACAGATCTCAGACATCTCCCTAACTAAGTAGATGTATTCTATTGCGCTATTTATACTCTCTGGGCACTGGAGTTTTATTTAGGCATTTTTGCTTCTCACATAGTGCTCCCCTGAACATGCTTGTGCATATTGTACATTCCTTTCAGATGTGTACAGGAATTTCTGGGGGACAAGTTCCTAAAGTGGAATTGTGGGGTCAAAGGTCAAGCACATATGACATTTTGTTAACTGCTATGGCGCCCAAAGAAAAGGGCTTTTTCTTCCTTTTTTTTTTTTTTTTCTTGAAGATGGAAGAACTCTGAGCATGAAAAATGTCAATGAGGGGCAAATGAAGAGTAGGTTGAAGTCACAGGAAAAGTGCTGAATGCTCTATAGTGAGAAGGCCAGTGGGAATGGAAACCAACGCATGGGTGGAGCCTTTGGGCTGAGGGCGCGGATAGGATGAGAGGAGGTAGGGCCTCAGTGCTGGCATGTGGCAGGCACTCAACAAATACTTGTTGGTTGAATGCATAAAGGAATGTTGTTTGATTCAGCAATGGAACTTAACTGATGTTTCCATCAGGAAGTGTCTAGTTTCCCTCGTCCTCTGCATAATAGAAGGTTAGGATTTCCTACGGAAACTGATGAAGGAGGAGTTGGATATTTGGAAGGCTATTCTTTCTTGGTGAACCCAGTTGCCCTGGTTAGATGGGACGCCAAGTCTTGGTATCTCTTACCTTTCTTTCCAATCACCCTGTAAGGCCTCTTGGTCTGAGGCCTTCATATCTCTGGACTCCATCTAATTCTGTTCACCCCCACTATTATGGTCATTGTGTTAGTTCCAGCCTGCATGTGTGTGTGTGTGTGTGTGTGTGTGTGTGTGTGTGTGTGAACAAGCTTCAGTATTATTACTCCCTCCCTAGGGAAAGGCAATCTGATTTATGTGTCATTTGTGTTATTTTTATAATTAGCATGATAAGTGCATATTTTGAGAAAATTTAAATGCCTTAGATTTGGCTCTCTGAAATCAATAATGTGTGTGTGTGTGTACATACACACACACAAACACACACACACATTATTGATTTCAGAGAGGAAGGGAGAGGGAGAGAAAGATAGAAATACCAATGATGAAAGAGAATCATTGATCGGCCACCTCCTGCATGCCTCACACTGGGGATTGAGCCAGTAACCCGGGCCGGGAATCTAACCGTGACCTCTGGTTTATAGATTGATGCTCAGTCACTGAGCCTCACTGGCCCGGCCAGCCTGTACTCCCTTACCAGAGCAGCCTCTCAGAGGGTCTCCCATCTCCTCCTGTGCACGGCTCAGGACTCTCTTTTTCCACTCCCCAGCCCTGTGCAGGCAGGTGCCTCTTCTCCCTGGATGGTCACTTCTTATGTTTATTTAACAAGTAAATGCCTTAGTGGCCATTTTTACATCCCCTAAAACCTACTGTACTGTGTAGCTCATAGTGCATGATAAATAAACGAGAGATATTGTTTTATATAGGGAAGTTTGATGCCTATATTAACTTGGTACATGAAAAGGAAGGACAAGGACAAAAACAGGCATGACATGAACTCACAAAGGACTGGGAATTTAAGACATTTGATCCTTGAACAAGCTTCAGTATTATTACTCCCTCCCTAGGGAAAGGCAATCTGATTTATGTGTCATTTATGTTATTTTTATAATTAGCATAAGTGCATATTTTGAGAAAATTTAAATGCCTTAGATTTGGCTATACTTAGTTGATTTGTATATTTTTAAAAATTACAATTAAAGAACTATGCTTTGTGGTCTTTCCTAGAGTAGAAATGACTCAACTTTCTTAGCTGCTTCTGGCCAGCCAGAGGTTAATCACAGGGTTGAAGTCCCTCATGGGATTTTAAAAGGAGTGGCCTTCCAATCCACCAAATAAAGAGCTCCCCAATTGGGAAGGAATGTTCCCATTTGAATCTTCCTGCTCTTTTGCATCTCCATGCACCACCCCCATCTACTGGGAGAGTAGTAGCAGGTCCTTACCAGCTGGCAACTGAACTAGAATTTCAAGTTACATAATCAAAGTGTAATGAGAGAAAAGAACACAAGGAGTTGCTTATTTTTATTTATTTATTTATTTATTTTGTATGGAACAAACAGCAGGGTTCAAAGCTTCTAAAGCATTAGATTCGCAGCTGAGAAATGCTGTGGTCAGAGACCAGGAGATCATTGGGACCTTGCAGAGAGGTGCTGGTCCCGAGGGTTGCAGTCTTGGAGAAGGAGACATGTGGCCTGGGATCAGATGTTTCTGGCTGTGTTTCTTCCCTCCCAGCGGGGTCCGGGTTTCCCTTGAACAGTTGCCCATTAGTAGCACAGTGGATGTGTCCACAGCAATTAGAATGGCCATCATCCTGGCCACTTTTTCAGCAGAAGAGAGTGACTGGGGTCGGATGTGGGTGCCCCACTTCTGAACACTCTTCTGGAGAACAGGAGGCTTTGATGCCAATGTTGCACTTGACTCGCTCCTTGCCTGACTGCTGGGTAGAGCCAGCAGAATGGGTGGTAGTTGGATATAGGCACTTCACACTATTTTGCCTCAAATAATAGCCTGACCTACCAAAAGTGATTTATTTGGAAGGAAATTTTGTCATTTCAGTCCTTTCTTAACTGGTGGCTTAAGAAAATGTGCCCATACATTCATAATTTAAAGAATGGATGTGATTTACAAATCTATAACAATAAAAGGGTAATATGCTAATTAGACTGGATAGATCACACATCTTCTGGTTGTCTGGTCCTCCTTTTGGACAAAAACCACAGTGGTGGGGACCAAGGCAGAGGCTTTTAGGGGCAATCATGCTGGCAGAGGAGGGCAGATAGGGATGATCAGGCAGGCAGAAAGGTTAGGGGTGATCAGGCAGGCAGGCAGAGTGGTTAGGGGTGATCAGGCAGGCAGGCAGGTGAGCGGTTAGGAGCCAGCAGTCTTGGATTGTGAGTTGAACATTCCCCAAGGAGTCCTGGATTGGAGATGGTGCACGATTTTGTGCATCAGGCCTCTAGTATCTAAATAATAACACAGTATAAAATGCCATGAGTTCTACATGTTTCTTGAGTTTTCTTAGTTTTCAATATTAGATTGAATTTATATGCACTTCCTTCATTTCTGTTGTTACACAACATTTAATTAATTGCCATTAGCATCTTTATTACTTGACATATCCCAAAGGCTGTATACTATATGCCTCTTTAAAAAAAATAAAAAACACTTTAGGAAGGTTCACACGTAACATTTTTTCCTCTCATTATGTAACACTTGCAGCTAATATTTACCTAGTGTTTACTATGTGCAGGTTCAATGCTAAGCACTTCATATGCCACAACTCATTTCATCTTCAAAACAACCCCCAGGGAAGTGCTGTTCTTCAGGTGCAGACACTGAAATATCGAAAGGTAAAATAGGCTGCCCAAGGTCAGTAGTTAGGAAGTGATGTCTGAAGTTTGACTTCAGGTGTGTCTGACCCCTGCAGCCAACCTGACTGACAGAAGGCATTCTTTCAGCAGGTTAGTATGGAGTGCCTAACATGGGCCAGGCACTGTTCTAGGTACTAGAGACTCAATTACAAAACACGTGAAATTCTGCCCTCATGGAACTCCAAGAATATAGAACAAGTAATTATTAATTATGTGCTAAAGTGCCCAGGGCAAAGTGACAGAGAATGGAGGCTCTGTCCCGAGGCGGTTAGAATTTCAGGAATGGCCTCTCTTGAGGCAGGGATATTGAACAGATAGTAGGAGAGCAAGCTTCCTAAGACCAAAAAGCAGTATCAGATAGTAGCTACAAGCAGAGCAGCCTACGGTCAGATCCCAGTCCTCGGCTCATGAGCTGTGAGATCTCGGGCAAAGTACTTGACTTCTCCGGGCCTCTTTATTGGTGATGCAATGCTAACGATAGTATTTACCTTTATCCTATAGGGCTGTTGTCAGGATGAAGTGGGTTCATATGTGAAAAGAACTTAGATATAAAACAGGCACTGGAATTTGATAAGCACTCTTACCATTTTAGTTTTAAGTGCTAGTTATTATCTAAGGCCTATGGGTGGTGAGAAGTCAAGAATTGGTTTCTGGGTAGATTTTGAAAATTCGGCTGACTGGATTTAGAGGAATTGGGTGTATGAGAGAAAGGAGTCAGGAATGACGCCAGGAATTTTGGTCTGATTAATCTGGTGGATTTATCAAAATGAGGAAGATATGGGCTATAGTACAGTTCAGTATCATTAAGAACATTCTCATTATTGTGGAGCCATCCATCTCCTAAACTTTTTTATCTTGCAGAACTGAAACTCTGCACCCAGACACCAACTCTTCTACTTTTTCACATTGAAATACATTATTGGAATTTTCCGTGTCATAAATATTCTTTTACAAAATAATTTTTAAATGATGACATTATATACTACCATGTAGTGTATTTAAGCAAGAATTTATATTTTCTAGAAATAAAATAAGATTAAAGGGTACGACTGCTAGTAAAGCTTTTGCTACCTTTGCCAAATTGCCTCTCAGAAAGCTCATACTACCTGACATGGGTGATACCTGTGTGTGCTCCTTGCCCCTCTGCTAATTAGACAGCATTAACTCTTTCCTGTTACTTTGATAATTAAAAATGGCATATCAATTCCAGGTTTCCTTTTAGACAAATTTAGGGTTCACTGTCTGGGTTAGAGTTGGTTACTAGGGGAAATCAATTTGGTAAGTACTCAACTTTGAGAAAAAATGACAGTCTGTGGAGTTCTTCCTTCTAAATCTTTCATTCTAAGGCAGTTGCATGGCTTTTTCTCTGTGTATATGTGACAGACTGCTGCAATAGGATTTTGAGTTGTGCTATTATGTGCTGAATCATTCTTAGTTACAGTTCCACAATTTCGTAAAATTCAAAAATAAAAAAAAAAATGCTGGGAAACAATAGTTTCTGATAACTCATTTGCTGATAGAACCTGACAAGTCTGAACTCTTTTGATGAAAAAACCTGACCTCAATCAGCATGAGATTGTATTTTTTTTTTATTCCACTTAAGAGTGACTGTTCATATTTTTTTTAGTGCAAAATAGAAAGATGTTTGTGTAAGGGGTGCTACCCCAGAGTTGACTAGGGGTGCGTAGTAACATAAAAGTAGCATATAAGAGTTTTTCTCTTTCTTAATTTATTTTTCAATTACAGTTGACATTCAATATTATATTAATTTCAGGTATGCAACATAGTGATTATGCACTTACATAACTTACTTAGTGATCACCCTGTAAACCTAGTACCCATTTTTGCCATACATAGTAATTAAAATATTATTTACTACTAGAGGCCTGGTGCAGGGGCTCCCTCCTCTCTGGTTCTAGGTATACGTCACCACATCTCTGCAGCTTCTGTGTTGGTCGTCTGCCCCCTGGTGGTCATAGCTACTAGACGGATGGTCGGATGGTCACTTAGGCTTTTAAATATAGATACTAGAGGCCTGTTGCACAACATTCGTGCACTGGCGAGGTGGAGGGAAGGAGGAGAGAGGGGGGTGGTCCCCTCAACCTGGCCTGCACCCTTTACCAGTCAGGGAGCCCTCGAGGGACGTCCGATTGATGGCTTAGGCCTGTTCCCTGTGAGGAGCCTAAGCCAGAGCCTAAGCCACAGTTGGACATCCTTCGTGCCGGAAGCGGGCTGCTGCACTTGCCAGCCATCAGCCTAGCTTGTGGCTGAGTAGTGCTCCCACTGTGGGAGCCACTGACCACCAGGGGACAGCTCCTTTGTTGAGCATCTGCCCCCCTGGTGGTCAGTGTGCATCATAGCCACTTGTCCTTCCACCATTGGGTCATTTGCATGTTACCCTTTTGTTATTTTAGATATTTTCTGTGCTGTACTTTACATCCCCATGACTATTTTGTCACTACCATTTGTGCTTTTTTTTAAAAATATATGTTTTTACTGTTTAAAGTATTACAAATAGTAGTACATGTCTCTTTTTTTCTCTATTGCCCTCCCCCCAGCCCTCCCCATCACCCAGTACATACTCTCACCTGTCCCCTCTCCCCCCAATGCCCTGTATCCATTGGCTATGCTTACATCCATGTATACAAGTCCTTTGGTTGATCTCTTACAACCCCTCCCCCAACCTCCCCTGCCTTCCCACTGAACATGACAGTCTGTTCATTGCTTCTTTGCCTCTGTATCTGTTGACCCCCAAATTCTCTCCTGATGGCCCCTCTGCGACTGTGCCTGTCTTAGGTTGTTCCTTCCCTAAGGAATCTTATCTGTCTCTGGCTAACCAGTCATCCTCCGGGGCCAAGCAGGGTGTTGTAAGGTTCAGTTCTGTCTCCATAGTAGGCTATGCCCCCGTGATCTCCACGCCCAGCACCTGCCTTGGGGATCCCCTCGCCTGCTGGCGGGGGCCCTGGCACTGATCACTTATCTCGGGAAATTCAGGTTCTTTCTCCAGGGAGGGCCCAGCTCACACCATTTGGAGAGAGACACATCCATTATACCAGCCACTTTGAGGCTTCAACCTCAGTGTGAATAGAAAGCTCAGGCTACAGCTGAGGGCCATAGGGTTGTGAGAAGAGGGAGGTCCCTCTTGGCAAAAGAGGTAAGAGGGGCCAGTATAGAATGCTCAAGTGCCTTTCCAGTGTCTTAATTCCTTCTGAAAGGGATTAAATCCTTTCGTGTCCTTTTTTTTTTTTAATTGCTGCTAAACATTCAGAAAATTAGTTTGAATTTGTTTTTGTTTTGTTTGTTGTTGCTATTTCAGGTTCCACATGTAAGTGAAATCATGTGGCATATTTCTTTCTCTAATGTATTTCACTCAGTACAATGCTTTCTAGGTCCATCCATGTTGTTGCAGATGGCAAGATTTCATTTTTTTTAATGGCTGAGTCATATTCCATTATTTACATATGCACCATTTCTTTGTCCACTCATCTATTAACAGAAACTTTGATTGTTTTCATATCTTGGCTATTGTAAATAATGCTGCAATGAATATGTGGATGTGGATGTGTTTTTGAATTTGTGTTTTAGGTTTCTTCAAATACCCAGAAGTGGAATTGCTGGGTGCCTATTTTTCTCTTATTATAGCCTTTGTTTTAAAGACTATTTTGTTAGTATAAGTATTGCTGACCCAGTTTTTTTTTTTTTAATTCTCACCTGAGGATATATTTTATTGATTTTTAGAGAGAAGAAGGCTTAAAAAGGGTGTGTGTGTGTCGGGGGGGGGGGGGGGAGAGTGTAGAGAGCGTGCGAGAGAGAGAGAGAGAGAGAGACATTGATCAGTTGCCCTCTGTACACGCCCTGAAACCCAGGTAAGCATCCTGACTAGGAATTGAACCAGCAGTATTTCAATGCACAGAACAGTGATCCACCAACTGAACTACTCTGGCCAGGTTTGTTTTTGGTTTTGTGAAATATCTTTTTTTTTATACTTTTACTTGCAGTCTTTGTGTGTCTTTTGATCTGAAGTGAGTCTCTTCCAGACAGTATATGTAAGGAAAGGTCTTGTTCTGTTATCCCATTCAATCACTGTATGTCTTTTAATTGGAGCATTTAATCCATTTAAATTTAAAGTAATTATTGATAGGCATTATTGCCTTTTTATTCATATTTTTTATCTCTCTTTTCTACTTAAGACTTTTTAACATTTCATGTAATACTGGTTTGGTGGTGATGAACTCTTTTAGATTTTTCTTATCTGGGAAGCTCTTTACCTGTTCTTTAATTCTAAAGGAGAGCTTTACTGGGTAGAGTAATCTTAGCTTTAGGTGTTTGCTTTTCATCATTTCATATATCTTATGCCAATTCAGTGTTGAGAAATCAGCTGACAGTCTTGTGGGAGTTCCCTTATAGGTAATTAACTGCTTTTCTCTCACTGCTTTTAAGATTCTCTCTTTGTCTCAAACCTTCAGCATTTTAATTACAATGTTTTACTGTGGGCCTCTTTGGGTTCCTCTTGTTAGGAATAAGCTTGTACTGTATGTGTATTTGTTTCACCAAGTTAGGGAAAAATAGGAAAAACCTATTTTTTCAAATAGGTTTTCAACTCTTGGCTCTCTTTCCTCTCCTTCTGGTACCCTTATGATGCAAAGGTTTGCATGCTTGATGTTGTCCAAGATGCCCCTTAAACTATCCTCATTTTTTTTTCTTTTTGCTGCTTTGATTGGGTATTCTCTGCTACCTCGTGTTCCAAATTGCACATTAAATTCTTCTTCTGCTTTATCTAATCTGTTGATTTTCTGTAATGTATTCTTTCCTTTCTGACTGGTTCTTTAAGTAGTTTCTATGTTATTTTTTATGCTGTTGAAGTTCTCACTAAGTTCCTTGAACATCCTTATAGCCAATGTTTTGAACTGTTTATGTGATAAATTGCTTGCCTCCATTTAATTTAGTTTTCTTTCCTGGATATTTTTTCTGTTCTTTCATTCAGGGCATGTTTCTTTGTCTCCTCATTTTGGCTGACTTCCTGTGTGGTTTCTATGCATTAAGTGGAGCTTTTATAACTCTTAGTCTTGGTAGAGTGGTCCATTTAGTAGGTATCCTGTGAGTCCTTGTGGTACAGTCTCCCTAGTCACCTGACTTGGGGTGTCCCTTGTGTGTCTTGTGTGTGCCCTCCTATTATAGTTTGAGCCTTGATTGCTGTTTGGAGGAACTGACCCTCAGGTTGATTAGTTTTAAGAACCGTCCATAACTACAGTGGATGAGATATTATATAGGGACTGACCATTTAACAGGATTTGCTTTAGCAGAGCTCTGATTCCTTCTTAATCTGCCCTTTGAGGGTGACATTCATAAAGGTGGTTGGGTGGTACTCTGGTGTGGTCTGAAGTTTCCCATGGGGGCATGTTGATTCTGGGGCTTTTGGGGAGGTGCAGGCCAAGGTCAGCTGCTGCCTGTGCCCTGCCTGAGGCCACCTGGCATGAGCTACAAAGTGATCTACAGATGGTTGCCACTGTGCTGCGCTTGGAGATACCTAAGAGAGGCTAAGCTGTGAACTGAGGCTAGCTGCTGTTAGTCCTCAGTCTGGGCTGCTCAGCAGGAAGTGCAGGGCATGCCAAGGCCAGATGCGGCTTGTTTGGGATTTATGAACCTTTGAGAGATTTTAGAAGAGTCCCAGTACGAGACAAGATAGGTCGTTTGTATGGAAAAGCACCTGAACAGGCCTTGGGTGGGCCAGCAAGTTGGGTGGGGTAGGTAGGGTCTCAATGAATTACGTGGGCGGGCTAACAGTGTTAGCCAGGTTGATAGAAACTCAGATATGGTGCTAGTCTGAGCCTGCAGGGGGAGGGCTCAGCAATAACCCATGGCTTCTTTCTGCAAGAAAGCTGCCCCTCCCACCCTTGCCTTGAAGCCAGACAGTTTAGTTCTTCCCAGTAAATCCCTGAGCCTTTCAAGCTGCTGCCCCAGCACTGAAGCTAAGATCTAGTGACTCCTTCAACAGGTAAGTCCATGTGGGCCCTTTAAGAGGGCACCCAAGACTCAAGCAGCCTTCAGTCTGAGCCACTTTTCTTGCTGGTTTTCAAGCCAAAAGTTATGGGTACTTCTCTTCCTGGCACTGGAACATTGTGCTGGAGAACCTGGTGTGGGGCTGGGATCCCCTCACTCTTTAGGGGAACCTCTGCAGTTGAGATATCCCTCCCAATTTTTAAACTGCTGAGTGTGTGTGTGTGTGTGTGTGTGTGTGTGTGTGTGTTTGTGTATGTGTGTGTGTGTGTGTGGTGTGAGTGTCCAGCCCATTTCATGCCTTTGCCACTCCTGCCTGTCTGAAAGTATCTTCTTTTGTATGTCCTTAGTTATAGGACTTCCGTTCAGCTGGACTTCAGGCAATTCCCAATGCTGGTTATTCTCTCGTCTAGTTATAGTTTTAAAGTGGACATGAAAGGAGGCAAGGGCAGTGCTTACCTATTCTGCCATCTCCATTGGAAGCCTGTTGAGTTTTTTTCTTTAGGAATTCTGAAAAATTCTGAATGCTGAAACACAAAAGTCTTTGCATCAGAGGTGTTGGATGAGGGAATGTGGACTTACAGGTTTTGCTTTTCCCTTACATATTTATATTCTCATCCCTCCTATCCATCAAAAACTGATTTTGAACTCAGGCCAGCTCTGGTATGAAGCATGATGTTATGACTCACATGTGCTCTGAGTTTAAAGACAATGGAAATTTAAGAGTGGTGTTGTTCATCCCCAGGACACGTATAGTTACTGTAATCTGGGAACTGACAGGTCAGTGGCTGGAACCAAGTTTCAGCTGAGCCATAGCCCACTGCAAATTTGGGGTGATGTTCAGCTGGGAACCCTGAAAGTCGTAGGAGATCTGAAACTGCTGAACTGTGAAGGGAGAGTGATAGCTTTCCAAGATGTTATTGGAACATCAAAAGTAATAAAAGCATATTACTAATTAGACCGGACATCCTTCCAGATGAAGCTAGGGCTGCAAGGGTAGCCCAGGTCCCAGGTGCCTGCAGCTGGCTAGAGAGAAGCCCGGGTCCCGGGTGCCATAGGGAAGCCCGGGCCAGCAGCTGGGGGAAGGAAGGCCTACTGTAATTAAAACCATTCATCCTTTAAGAACATTAATTGTCTTAGCCAAGTTTTTAAAAAGCAACAACAGCCCTAGCTGGTTCGGTTCAGTGGATAGAGTATTGGGCTGCAGACTGAAGGATCCCACATTCAATGCCGGTCAAGGGCATATGCCTGGGTTTTGGGCTTATTCACCCCTAAAGAGTGAGGGGATCCCAGCCCCACACCAGGTTCTCCAGCACAAAGTAAGGGCATGCAGGAGGCAGCCAGTTGATGATTCTCATCATTGATGTTTCTATCTCTTTCTCCTTCTCCCTTCTTCTCTGAAATCAATAAAAATATATTTTTAAAAAAGCAACACCAAATTAGTTAAATGAAATAGCATCACTTAATTATATGATTTTCTATCATTAGTGTTATTAAATCTAAATAAAAATTTTATTAAAATAGTAAATATTGCAGAAGTGGAAAAGTTGACTCAAATTCACGTGGGACTGTAAGAGGCCCTAAGTAGCCAAAACAATTTTGAAAAGGATGAATGAAGTTGGAGGACTCACATTTCCTGATTTCAATACTTTTATAAAAGCACAGTAATTAAAACAGTGTAGTACTGGCATACAGATAAACATATAGACCAATAGACTAGAATTGAGAGTTCAGGACTAAATCTACATATTGATGGCAAAAACTGGATTTCCACATGCTAAAAATGGGAATGAAATTTGATCTCTACCTCATATTGTATACAAAAATTAACTCAAAATGGATCAACAACCTAAATATAAGAGTTAATAACATAAACTCTTAGAAGAAAACTTAGAGATAAATCTTCATGACCCTGGATTTAGTGATGATTCTTAGATACTACACCAAAAGCATGAGCAACAACAATGGATAAATTGGACTTTATAAAAATTAAAAACTTTTGTTCCTGAAGGACATTCACTAGAAAATGAAAAGACAACTAACAGAGTGGGAAACTATCTGGAAATAATCCTATCTAATAAAAAGGGCAATATGCAAATTAACCATCACTGTCACAAAAATGGCGGTGCCCATTGCCACAAGATGGTGGCACCCAGTCCTCTCAGCCCCACTGGTGCCCCCCAGCCCTGGGAGGTGGGGGCGGCCGCTGAGAGTGGGCAGTGGGAACAACCTGGGAGAATGCTTGCTTTGCCGCCCTGACAACCAGGCAAGCGTCCCGCGCCAGGCCGCAGATGGGCCTCTGGCCAGGCTGGGGTGCGGAACATTTGCGTCATCATCCTGGTGACGAGGCAAGTGTTCCATGCCTGGCCTCGGATGAGCCTCTGGGCTGCGGAGAGCCTCTGGGCAGTGGAGAGCCTCTGGGCAGCAGGCGCAGAGCAGCTACTGGTGCACAGATTCGTGTGCAGGGCTACTAGTATATCTATAAAGCTTTAATACCCAGAATATATAAAGGGCTCTTGCAACTCAATGAAAAGACATCCTAATTGAAAATGGTCAAAGGATTTTAGTAGACATTTCTCCAAGAAGATATACAAATGGCCATGAAAAGATACTTAGCATCATTTGTCATTAGGGAAATGCAAATCAAAATCAGAACACCACTTCATTTAGAAATGCTATAATTAAAAAAAAAATCAGAAAATAACATGTCAACAAGGATGTTGAGAATCCTCATACATTGCTGATGGAAAGTAAAATGGTACATGAACTGTGGAAAATAATTGGGCGGTTCCTCAAAAAATTAAACATATGACTCAGCAATTCTCCTATGTTTATACCCAAAAGAATTGAAAGCAGGATCCTGGCCGGTGTGGCTCTTTGGTTAGAGCGTCAGACCATGCACCAAAGGGTCTTGGGTTCGATTCCCAGCCAAGGGCATGTACCTGAATTGTAGGTTCAATCCAGACACATCAATGTTTCTCTCTCTCTTCTCACCCTTCCTCCCTCTCTTTCACTCTCTCTAAAAATCAATGGGAAAAATGTCCTCAAGTGAGGATTAGCAACAAAAAGAATTGAAAATGGACTCAAATATTTGTATGCCATTGTTCATTGCAGTATTATTCGCTGTAGCCAAAGGATGAAAACAACCGAAGTATCCATCAGTAGATGAATAGATAAACAAAATGTGATATATGCATACAATAGAATATATTAGTCATAAGGAATGATACATGCTGCAACATCACTAATCTTGACATCATTATGCTAAGTGAAATAAGTAAGAAGCAAAAAGACAAACAGATGATTCCACAAATATCTAGAACAGGTAAATTCACACAGGCAGAAAGTAGAGACCATCATGCAAGTGGGGGGAGGCAGGAGAAAATGGGGTTATTGCTTACTGGGTTAGAGTCACTGCGGTGATACAAAACATTTTGGAAGTAGTAGTGATGATTGTACAACCTGGGAAATGGGACTAATGCCACCAAATTGTACACTTAAAAATACATTAAATTAACAAACAATTTATCTTTAATATATGTTACCACAATAAAGAATTTTTTTCTTTTTAAGATGGTAAAGGAACCAATGAATTCAGCTGAAATCTGTTAGGTTTGTGATAGTCATTGGGCTTTTCTACAAAGGCATTAGCTAATCTGGTTGGAGTGTGATTATGAATCATGTAATGGTAGTTCCCAGCTCTTCAGAAGGAGACATGTTTAACTTCTGGGCACATTGTTTTAGAGCTGAATTTGAAGATGGGGGAGGATTGTGGAAAAAAGGGAAGGCAGTGCATAAGGGGAGCTAACACAACACCAAACATCACTGAAATGCAGTAATATGAGAAAATTGTGCTTACCGGAGATCTTCTTAGGGGCAGGAGAGTTATTTGTGGATGGAGCAAATCCTGAGAGTAATCGCTTAGGGTAGGGCTGGGAAGGGGAGTTGCCCAAGGGACTCCCTGAACCGTTCTGTCCCCGGGTCAGCTGTGGAGTCTTGTACATGGGTAGGAGCGTGTGTCTGATGTGTTGCTGGAGCAGTGGGCAGAGTGGAGGAGAGGCTGAGCCCCTCCTTTTTGTAAGTATTGTCCAAATATTTGAAGAATATAATCATGAAGGGACACTATATTATTAGCCTGCTTTGTGTGTGGGCATTATCTGAGTGTGGCCCAGGGCAATAGGTTTCTGGAAATACAAAAACTCTCATTATTATGTAGGTAATTAAATTGCATTCTGAGGAAGTGAAGAGCACTATTAACTTTCGAGAGTGACAAAGAGCACCTTTGTCTTTCTCAAGATGGGAAAAAAGGAAAACTCTAATGGAAACCATCAACTTGAACTTGGAATTTGCATTCCAGAAATGATTAGAGGAGAATGCCTCATTTTTTTTTTTCCATTTAAATATTATGGTCATTGAATTTATATGCCGGTAACAAGCTAGTGTCAGTTTGAGCCATCCAGATTCAGAAAAAAAGGAAACATTTCCTGATTTACTACATAAGTAGTAGCCAAGAGTGCTTAGGACATTGAGGTCATTCAAAAATATTTGCTAAATTAATGTTATCTTTTTCTATGTTGTAATTTATTTTATTTCTAGGTTCAAAAGGGAGTGAATGACAGGGATAGCCAAGGTAAAAAATAATATAGAGAAATTGGTGCCTAACAATGTTAAGGGTGCCAAAATTTATTAGAGATTAAAGTAAAAAAGTAATAATAGCCAATATTTGTATAGTACTTAACAGTTTTCAAGTCACTTTTATGTGTCCATAATTTATTCTTCACAATGGCCTTCTGATGTCGGTATTATAATATACATTTTATTTATGTGTTCTCCACAGGATCTTCTGGTCTAGGTATTATAATAAAGCAACTAGTAACCTTGAATTTTCATCTTTGGTGAAAATAAGGATACAAAGAAGATTAGATAAGATCAGACATTTAGAAGTGCCAGGTACCAAAAAACAAACAAACAAACAAAAAAACCCCCCACATTCACAAAATTCTGATTACATTTTTTTCATATCTTTGGGTTTGTATACATGAACTTTGTACTTATATAATGCTATGTGCTTTTACAACATGCTTTTGAATTGTCATTTGTATCCTTTACACAACCCTGTCAGATAACCAGGGAGAGTAATTTTATTATCATCTTCAGATAAATAAACTGAGAATAAGTTATTGCCTGCAATCATGTAGCTAAGTTGCAGAATCAGGACTTGAACCCAGGCAGTGCCCTTTGCACCAGACCCCTGTCATATATTCACTACATGTCTGATCATTTCAGTGTCGAGCAACCACCACCATAAACATGTCATTTGGACCCAACCACCTCCGAGCTGTAGTTAGATGACGTGTAGATGTACAATTCTAATTCTTTTTATTTCTAGGGCACTACTTATCAGGCACTTCAGTTTTTACCCACGAATTTCCTGAAAGGTCATTTTGCGTTTTATGATAGATAATAAATTATCTCTGTTATAAAATTCTAGATAATGGCTTTAAAAAAAGATGGCCATTGCGTTGTCAAACCTGACTTTGAATTGTGCTTTCATTGTGCACCCATACAAAATTCCATTGACACGTCAATTAAAGGTTTTTCATCATATCAGAATAACTAATTTTCAGTTCTTTAGTCAGCTTTTTAAAAAACGATGTGTATTTTTTAATTGATTTTCAAGAGCGGAGGGGAGAAGGAGAGAAAGAGAGAAGCATCAATGATGAGAGAGAATCATTGATCAGCTGCCTCCTGCATACCCCTCACTGGGGATCAAGCCAACAAAACAGAATCAAAACCAGGACCTTCTGGTTCAGAGGTGGACAGTCAATCACTAAGCTGTTACAGAATTTACCAGGCGACTGAAAAGTACGCAGGAGTACCTGAGGCACGGAACAAACCCAGTTATTTTCAGGTGTTTCTCACGTGCTGGTATAGTGACTCAGGGAGGCCGTTTCTCTCCAAATCCTGAGCAAGCCAAATAATGGAGGAAGCTTTCCCTTTTTATACCCCTTTGGTTTCTTTGTCCCCCAAATACGAGATGGGACTTCTGGACATTTTATGGGCTTTGCAAAAAGCCCCATGTGATGGGATGGGGGCAGTGAGACCACATCTCAAGGCCTGGCCTGGTGCCAGAGCTGATAACTCTGTCTAAGGGTTGTGTATTATTCATGGTTGTGTATTGTTCATAGTCTCTCTAAAATGGGGTAGTACTTAGGTAAACAGGTCTTACAGGACTACATAATTAAAGGGGCAGTGACTACACTATAGGCCAGTGGTCGGCAAAAGTGGCTCTCGAGCCGCAGTTTGCTGCTCTGTTGACTAATGAGTTTGCCGACCACTGCTATAGGCTAACAAGAATGTGCATTAGGTTAATAGCACAGATTCAGATTGCTAGGCACCCCTCTACCCCCCAAAAAATGTTTTATTTTCTCCATCAAAGCCATGCTGGCTGGGCTCTCTAAGTCAGCTTTTGATGAGCAGGTAACATAGAGGTCCGAACTATTTTTATATTTCAAGTGCCCAAATAAAATGAACTAATCACAATGCTGTTTAAGGTGGTACATTTCAAAATACTACATTAAAAAAATGATTTATATAAAGAAATAAATAAGATGAACGTTTTTGCCTTTTTGGAATTCCCCTTCCCCTAACCCTCGCCTTAATTCTACCCCTATTTTAATAAAAAGCCCCAACAGCATCACCTTGATTTTGATTATTTTATTTTTGCTGAGAAATGAACTTTTCAGCTGCATTAGATGACCAGAAACAAAATGTTCAGTTTTAACTGGAGCCTGCCAGTGTGGAAGTATAATTATCATATTAGCTTCATAAATTATTTGTTTCTCAGGACTATATTAGGTCCTGAGAGCAACAGCTGCAGCTTTTTTCTATCTAGGTGATGTTCCAATAAAGCTGTTTCTGTTTTTATTCACTCATATTTACAGATTCTCCTTTGTGTTGACAGTAAGCAGTGAATCTATTAGTTCCCATTACCAGCAGAATAACACTGCAAATAGTTTTATATTTTCTCTCACAAATCCTTTCCAGTTGCATGTATGCCTTTAATTTGATAGAATGTCTGGGTGATACATCTTGTTTCTCAACTCTGTTTTTAGGCAAAATGTATATTTTGTTTAATTTGTCCTTTCATTAAAAAAAATAAAAATAAAAAATAAAAAAGAAGAAAAAAAGCAGCTTTGCCCCATCTATTGATCCCAGAGTCACTGACTTGCTGGTTCTGTCCTTTTCCCTGCTTCCCCCACCTCCAAACAAACCAAAACAAAACAAAACAAAAAACAACAATAATATATCAGACACCAAAGATAAAAGTTTTTAATATTTAAGTGCTATAGAATGCTTAGGTCTTTTCTTCCTAATGTAAACCAAGCTGCAAAACACCAATTAAAACACAGGCGCATAGCCAGTAGTATAAGCACGTTTTAGCACGTTTTAAAGGCGGTCTGTAGGGATGTAATTATCTTGGATAACTGTTGCTCTGACGTTGGAAATAACCGGTTTGTTACATTGCAGTTCTGGAAGTGTAACAGACTGCGCAGTGCTTGCCCTCGCCCTCTTGGAGTTCTCAGAGGCGAGCACCTCAATCTGGCTTTGGTTGCAGCTCTGAAAGGCTTGGCTGCCTTATCTGTTTCCTGTCTCTGCTTTTTGGTTCACTTGTAGGGTTCCTGCGATGAGCTGAGTTTTTTTTTTTTTTTTTTTGGAAAGAATTGGAACCATTTGTTTGTGTTGTCAGTGGTATGAGGTTAGTGGACAAGACTCATGGAGTGAACCTAAAATCGAATCCAGATATTGAGAGGTTTCTTAGTGCTCTGCCAAACCCAGGTATTAATTAGGTAGCTAAACTGTGAGCTGATATTTTGGTTTTACAGTATTAAACAATCACTGAGAGGGGTCTTGTAAATCCAGCCTTCTTTTGGGCCACTGAAGGGAATTTTTTTGGAAACCCATCCTTTTCTTTTACATAACTTTTAATGGATTTTTTTTTAATTAGATTGCAGCCCTACCCTATTTTGATTCCCTCTATTGCAGGCCTAATCCCTGGGTCAGTTGGGGCTCACCTATGAGGCAAACAATTGATGTGTCTCTCTCACATCGAGCTTTCTCTATCTCTGTTTTTCCCCTCCCTCCCACTCTCTCTAAAAAATCAATGGGAAAAAAATATCTTTGGGTAAGGATTAACAACAACAACAAAATTAGATTGCTTTAAAAAAAATCACTATAAAAGCAAAATAACATCATATTTCATAAAGTTAAAAGTAATTTCTTAACATAATTTAACTCTATCCAGCTGAGTGCCACATATTGTTAATGATTGTGTTGGTATTGCAATTTATAATAAGAAATACAGAGTCCCCAAAACCTCAGGAGTTTCTTATGAGATAAGAACAGAGTGATAAATGAGCCTTTTAGATTAGAGAGATGACGTTTGCAAAGCCCCCAGATAAACAAATTTGGGGACTGGTTGCCAGAAGAACCCACCAGGTGATCTGAGGGTTGAGAATTTTCAGGCCCACCCCCTGACCTAGGTGAGGTTAATAATAAATCAGTGGCCAGGGGCGATCACTGGTGCTTCTGTAATGAAGCTCCATAGAAACCCAAAAGATGGGGTTGGGAGAGATTCAGGTTGGTGAGCCTGTGGTGATGAGGAAGTGGCGCACTGGTGAGGTCCTGGAACTCTGTCCCACTTCCCTCACACATGGCTTAGGTCCCGCTTTGTCTGGCGGTTTGTCTGAGTCCTTGTTATCTTGTTGGGGAGAAATAATTTTTCTCCCCATAGAAAGTGGTTTTTTGTTGTTGTTGTTGTTGGTCTAATAAATCAATATTTAGAAGATTCATAGGGGAAAAAACAAATGTTTAATTTTGTGCATACAGGAACCCACATATACATGAGAGGCTTGGAAACAAACAGAAAGGGAACAGGAGGCATGAGTGTAGCAAGGTAAATTTGTGTAGGAACATGTTCTTCATGAAATAAACTTAAATAATTATTCTTAAATATTTAAATAAGGTTAAATAACCATGACAAACAGTTTAACGAATTTAAATAAAAATGGCCCAACTTCTTAAATCAATGCTGTGAAAAAGGCAGACTGTTAGAAATTTAAAGAGCCCTAAGGAATATAACTCCCATGAGTTCTGACACTATCTGAAGAGAGCACCAGATTCCATAGATGAAGGGCTCAGTGCCACAAGACTTGCTATCTTGAGCCAAGGAATGGGATGGGACAGGGCTTCCTAGGGGAGGAGGGGCTCATTCGTGGGATGGTAAGAAGAGCAGATGTTCAGTGATTAGATATTTGCCCTGCCATATAGATGGGCCATAAAAATTTATTTCTGATGATAGCTCTTATTATGGGCAAGGCCTTCAATTTAAATTCTTTAAGGAAGAGATTAAAGTTTTTCTTGAGTCCTCAGTCTTGATTGCCTTCAGATCAGAGTAATCCACATTCCACAGTGGTACATCTTGGGCAGGCCTATCCTGAACTCCTTCAAATCCTGTATAATAAACTGGTAAGTGGAAGGAAATGTTTCTATGAATTCTGTGCTCTGCTCTCACAAATTAATAAATCCCAAGGAGAGGGTGGTGGGAACCTCCAGTTTAGAGGAGGACAGGTGACAAAAAGGACAGGTGACAAAAAGGACAGGTGACAACCTGAACTTTCCATTGGCGAAACCACACTGCAAATGGTTTATTTGTTCTTTCAGTATCTTTTAATCTGGAACAAAAACTCTTCATTCATGTCAGGAACTTGCCAACGAAAGTAATATTGTGCTCACCTGGATCTGGTTCCTTTGTCCTTCTGACACTGTGTTGTCCACTACAGTGACCACTAATCACACATGGCCACTGAGCTTTTGAAATGTGGCTCATCCAAATTGCAATGTGTTGTAAGTATAACATTCACATTGCATTTCTAAGACGTGGTACCAAAAAAAAAAAAGGTAAAGTAGTCCACTGATAATTTTTTGTATTGAATACAAATTCAAATAGTAATCTGAACATATATTATCCATAGGTCATACTACTAAAATTAATTTTATTTGTCCTTTTCATTTTCTTAGTGTATCTAATGGAAAATTTTATTTGCCTCCCAGTATATTTCTACCAGATGGTGCTATTCAACAATGGTATTCAACAGATTTTGAAACAAAATTGCTCCCCCAGAATCACTTCACAATCAGTTCTCTGAGATGTCTTGGAAAAAGAACACGGGCAGACTAAAGTGATTTTTAGCTAGAGTATGATAGCATAGTTGCTGTGTCCTTCTCTGTAGATGCTAACAGATTTTCCATGGTAGGTCTAGCCTAAAGCATTTTCAGACCTAATTTCCTTCACGTCTGGCATTGTTCAATGGATGAGACAGCTGCTGAAGATTTTGAGTGTCTTTGATAGCTGAAAGTATTAAATAATATAAACCTATACATGTGCCACAAATGCCAGTGCTGCTGATTAAAAACAAAAAGTGTATGAGCTGATGCAACGTCATCCTTCATTTGTTCCTGTGTTTGTTTATTTTTAGCGTTGGAAAACTTCGATCAGATGGTTGGCTCCAGTTTTGGAACTCGGGAAAGTCAGTCTGATTTCCGATCCCCGGAGTTTGTGAGTATTACTACCCTGTCTTGAATCTGTAATTGTTAGCCAGAGCTTCCTCACCAAGCAGAGAGAAAGGTGTGGCTTTTTACATGTACGCTTGCCTTCAGTGGCTCTTTAGCTGGCAGTATTGTGGTTCTTTGGGGAACAGGTGACCATCGAACTCTAATGTCTTGGCATCATGCTCTGTTGGCTCATTCTGCTACTTGTAATCATCAGTGGGAACTCATTCTGCAGCACAATAGCATCATGTTTCTGAGGTTCCCCATCATTTGTTCATACCCTTGGTATCAGCTTCTGTTGTTAGTAACTCAGGAAACCAGTCTTTACTGAGTTCAGGTCCATTCACCAGATTCCCATTTCATTCTGGAACTTTCAGTCATACAACCTATATAGGTATAGCTTATAGGGCTAGGATTATTGTAGTAGTTATTCCTACCAAGAGAGGAACTAAATGCTCCCACTAAATTAGACTCAGTAAAGGCTAGCATGGTTCCTACCCTTAAGGAACTAAAAATATTATTAGAAGCTACTGTGATTTTATTAATGCCTTGTTAAAAGAAAATTAAGCACATATTATGCTTTATGCAGAATGTCCTCACTAAATAGATTTTATATTTGATTCACTTGAGGGGGTGAGAAGAAGTGTTTCTCAGACTCCTGTACCCTATTATTCACCAGACGTGTAGGAAAGCATGCCAGGACCCACCTCCATGGATTGTTTTTTGCCCCCTGCTGCAGGCTTGTCTACCACTTTAGCAATGCAAAAATCTTTTTTGATTTATTTTCAAAGTGTAATATGCAGTCACTTCTCTGGCAATTGGCAGAGCACCATTGTATTATTAATAAAGACCAAAAAGAAAAAAAAAAAGAAAGAAACTCATTATGTGTTTTTCCTCTCTCTTTTCTCACTCACTCTTTATGGATTGCCCACTCGATTCAGCCAGGAGGAAGAGCTCTGGACTGAAAAGAGATCGCACATCAAACTGTACCCACAGTGCCATTGTATTTCAAAGTGTGGGCTCCTGTGGTGTCCTAGCAGATTGCCTACTGCGAAAATCACTTGGCTGTAATAGAAAGACATAGTGTTCGATGGCTTCCCTGTTATATTCAATGAGAGTTTCAGTGAAGGAAAATTGGGAGTGCTCACCAGTATTCCTGCATCTTAAAGGAGCAGAGCACTTTTAGTGGTGGTTCTAATTTCTGCAGTTAGAGGCCGAAGTGGAATTGATGCAGATGTTTAACCTTTGAGTATGATATTGGTACAGGCTCGTGGAGGTGGTCCTCTGGTTCTGTTATTTTCTATCTGCTTTTTTTCCTGATAACCTGTATGCATCCTATCTAATCTAAAAAAGAGCTCTGTGCAGGAAGGTGGTGTTATGCTTGGTAAACACATACAGTTCACACCAAGGCCCTGCGTGAAGATAAAAGTTTTTGTTTTTTTTCTCTCAAGAACACATCTTAGTATATTATGACGTTGAGATTGGCATGCCTCTGTGTTGTCTTTGCCACAGACAGTCTACACTGGGGATTACACTGGTAATCTTGTTTTACCTTCAGTATTAACTGCCCCCTGTCCCTTTTTTCAGGTGTGAGGAAGGACTGGCCAGTCCAAGCTAAGAATGACCAGGACTGGAACTTGGGGATCACTGGATAGGCTTACTGTGACTTGTCTTAACAGTGAGTCAGAACCTCCACACTGAAAGGAGAGTTTCAGGCTCTGTCTTCATATTTTTATTTTCCACTCAAGAATATCTGGTCATTTCTTTAGACCACAGTAGAAGAGCTGAAGTTGTTAATCACAGTTTCCTTCTGTGGACGGTTGATATCGATGTCTATAGCCTCGCTATTATCTTTCTCTAATTGTGTGTTCGCACCCATGTTCAGGAAGGAATCTGTGGTTTTTCTTGTGCTTTATGGATTTTCACACATCCGATGCTCACTGCATGCCACATCCCTATGTGGCCTGTGCATAGCTGTTTCTGTTTTCTCCTCAGCATCACTGTAGGCTGTATACTCCCAGTTCCACAGTAAACATGTATTTCCCCAGTGCTGTCTCCATGGTAAAAAAAACGGGAGGTGTGCAAGGTCCCTGGAGAATAAGTCCTTGAGGGAATCAGGCATAATATTGAAAGGTAGCCTTTTTTGTAGGCAGAATGTTACAGCATCAGTGACAATGGGTGGCTCACTGGGCCGTCTAGGCAGGCGGATTGGGCAAACGCCAGGGCAAAATCCGGTAAGTTGATCCAACCCCAAATTTAAAATCAGAAATAGGTGATATTGTGACCCGGGGAGCAAAGAGAACCCAACAGCAAAGCAAAATTGAAAACAGGGAGAAGACAGAGAAGAGTAAAAGGAGCTGTAAAGTCAGCATTCTGTTCTCCATCTGGCAGTTTGCTGAGCTGAACTGAAATAAAGCAAGGCATAGACTATGTTTACTCAGGCCTTATCCTCAAATAGTTCAGATTTTAGAAGGATCAAGAGTCTAGTGTTCTTATACAACGGAGTGTATTTATATAGTTTGGCCAACAGGGAAAACGAAAATGCTTATCATTATTCATTTGTTTCCTTCAGAATTTCCGCTTTTCTTTTTCCTTTAAAACAAGGCCTCAGAGAGCACTGCTAGCTGAGTAGCCTTGGTTACTGGCATGATAAGCACATTAAAGGTTTCCTTTTCAGCTCAGGTGTCTATGAAGTGGCTAATCAGGCAGAGCCTGTGTTGCCAGATGGTCCATGTAAATGACTGTAAGTGACGGGTAAACAGATGCTGTTGTGAACCCCTGTGTGGCCTGGAGACAGCAGCCCACTCTGTGTCACTTTGTTCATTGCAGAGATTATCCATTCATGCTTTTGTCACCAGCATGTCTGTGCTGCTCCCTCCTTTCCACCTCCCACCCCACTTTGCAGATGAGGCAAGTTTAGCCAGAGCATCCTGAAATGGAAAGGGGTGCACAGAGATGTGGACCCAAGGTGTGTGTGTGTGTGTGTGTGTGTGTGTGTGTGTGTATGTGTGTGTGTTTGCTTGGTACTCTGAAGCTTGTGAGGTGCTGGGAACATGTTGAAACTAAACATGGGCATCTGAGGTGAGGTAGACGTAGGAGTGAGGTAAAAGAGACCCAGCTAAATGCTGACCTTACAGAGGAACTTGGTGATCTTGCTATTCGGGGAAACCATCTCAATTAGGTGCAGGTTTTTGTATAAGCACAATGAAAATTGGTTTCATAATATGCTTTATTAACAACGTTTTATCCCAAATGTTTCCCTGGCTGGTTTTCCCCAGTTTTACTGAGCTTTAATTAATATATAATTAACATGTAGCACTTTGTCCATTTGAGGTATAGAGTACCATAAATGTTTTTTTCCCCTCTAACATTATTCCTTTGTGTCAATAAACTATAATCTATATATATATATATATAAACCTAAGCAACCATCGCAACTTAAACAACTGGACAGACGACTGAACAAGCTGCGTGGTGTGCGACCAGGCTGCTCAGGGGTTTTAGTGGGGGACGGCCACATGACTGAGCAGCAGGCTGCATGGGGTGACTAGGCTTGCAGGGAGGGGGGGGGAAGTTAGGGACAATCAGGCAGGCAGGCAGGTAGGCAGGTGAGTGGTTAGGAGCCAGCAGTCCAGAATTGTGAGAGGGATGTCTGACTGCCTGTTTAGGTCTGATCCAAGGCCCGATCCCCAGGATTGGGCCTAAACCAGCAGTTGGACATCCCCGAGGGAGAGGGTGCAGGCTGAGCTGAGGGGACCCTCCCCTTCCCATGCACCAATTTCGTGCACCAGGCCTCTAGTTAAATTATAATTTTCAGAACAGTTAGTTCATGGGAGACCTAGTCAAGGAAAGAATGGTATGGTCAGATGTTCTGGAACCAGGTGATTGGCAACTATCATTTTGGGACATGGACCCCAAACATAAACTAGGTACATCATGTCAGATCTCAAAAGCTGGAGAAGGGGATTGGCCAGAGTGAAGCTTGGGATCGAATATCCCTGATAACCTTATAGAGTTCAGACTTCGAAGCAGAGACAGCAGACCCTAGGCTGTCTGTTCAGAACCGAGGATGGAAGGCATCCACATGACTATGGAGCAAAGGTGGCTCTGCAGAATGGTAACATGAAGATAGAGTGCACCTAAGCTCCCCCCCCCCACCCCCACCCCCCAGTGCTCTTAATTTCAGGTTTGGTTAAGAACAAAGGTGACTTGAGGGTGCAGTTATGGCTGACCTTGCAAACCTCAGGTTTATTCCAAGCCTCAAGGAGTGGAGGGGTTCATAGGGAGAAGGGTTGGGTAGTGGTCAAGTCTATTTCTAGAAACCCCATCTCTGTTGGTATTGGCCCGGGTACTCACATAGGCCTGATTGCCTGAGCACACCTGGGTGAGGGATGTGGGCGAGAACTCAGATCTAGCAATAGGGACTCTGCTTGCAGCCAGCTGGAGAGAAACCAGGCTGGGTCAACAGGAAAACACGTGGAAGGAAAGAGAAGGCTAAGGGATTGTGTTTTATGATTTGAGTCTCGCTAATAATATCCCTGTTTCAGACTTAAGATTTATATTTAACTCTCCTGGCTTTTTGGAGACAGGAAGATTCTTATCACCTTTGTCTCATGTTGTTAGTGATGTTTTCCTTTGTTTAGCTTCTCCCAAATTTAGAGTAAATAGTGAATGTGGGCTGGTAAAATAATATTAGGATTACAATAGGATAAACCAAAGAAGATGATGAGAAACCAGGATTTAGAGAGACTACACTAGAAAAATAGACTCAGGAAAATGAGGATTAAAGTGAAGTAAGTATACTGCATGTCCCCTTCATTCAGCACTCATGGTTATGCAGAGAGTAGGAGGTCTGAATAGTATACCATTGTGTAAATGACTCCCTTTTTGAGGGAAGATACTACTTTCTAGGAAGTACTGCTGATTCCCTGAAATCCAAATTAGATTGTCTTTCACTAAATGAAAATATAGTAGGTTCTTGGGTTATGTTGGAGATCCCTTCCTACGATGCGATGTAATGTGATTTTTGCTGTTAGGTCAGGACCGGTGCACCGACATAAGCACCTACGTCACTCACATGGAGCACAGACAGCAGTAATGAAGTGAAACAGTAAAAAATATTTAAAAGAAAGATAATAATTTCTGATCTTTACTTGTAATAAATACATAATTAAAAAAAACATAAAGCACATATGTCCATACGTCAAAATGACAGAACTTTTTTTTTTTTTTAATAAATAGAGATAGTGACGTAACCATGAAACTATGGTTTCATAGTTTCAGGTCCTACATAACCCAAGGACTGCCTGTATATGTGATCCCCAAGAAAGAATTAAAATATTAATTCATTTAACAAATATGTATTTGAAGTCCATTTTAGGCATTACAATGAACAAACAAAATATCGCTATACATGTGGAGCTTACATTTGGTGGGAGAAACATGATTAAATTAAATACATAAAATACACAAAATGAGTAAAATACATCACATGCCAAATCATGGTAAATCCTAAAGGAAAATAAAGTAAGGATTGTATGTGTACATTGTGGGGAAAGGGTTACAGTTTGAAATAGTGTTCAGGGCACATCCCACTGCAGAGGTACCAAGTGAAAAAATCTGAAAGCAGGGGTGCATACTATTTGGAAATCTAGAAGAAGTGCAGTTCAGGTAGAAGAAAGAGGTTAGACAACGGTCTTGCTGTGGGAGTTTGTGATGTTTGAGGAAATGGGAGGAAGCCAATTTGATTGGAATACAGAGAAGGATGTTAAGAACAGCAGATAGTGGAAACTTTATAGGCCATTCTAAACACTTTGGCTTTACCTCGAGTGAGGTGGGGAGTTAATAGAGCGGGGGGGGGGGGGGAGTTCTGAGTCAAGGAGAAACTTGACCTGACCTATGGTTTAATAGTATCACTTTGACTGTGGGGAGTGTAGACTTTCGAGGAACAAGAGCAGCAGCATGGAGACCTGTTGGACTTTTCAGGAATCCAAGTGAGAGATGATGGTGGCTTGGTCCTGAATATTAATGATGGCAGTATGAGACTTATGCTCATTCTTGGTGTGTTTTGAAGGTAAAACCAAGAGGATTTGTTGACAGATCCCATGTGAGGTGTGCAAGAAAGAGCAGTCAAGGAGGACTAAGGTTTTCGATCTGGAAGACTGCAGAGGAGCAGTTGGGGGAAAAAGTGTTTAGTGGAAAATCACATTTCTGCTTTGTATTTGTAAAGTTTGAGACATCTAGGTAGACAAATTGATATACAGTTGGATATATGAGTCAAACATTAGAGAGAAGTCTAGCTAAAGATGTGAGGTGCCAGCACACAATGGTGTTTAAGTCTGTGGGACTGAATGAGAGCATCAAAGGAAAGAGGGAGACAGAGTTAAGAAGAGACTCTGGAGTGAGCCCTGGTCCAGTGTTTATAGATCAGGAAGATGAGGAAGAATCAGCAGAGGAGACTGAGAAAGAAGAGTCAGTGGGGTAAGGAGCAAGCGAAGGAGAGTCCTGGAAGCCAATGAAGAAAGTACAAATAGGAGGGAATGATTAGGAGCCTGCAGGAGCAAAAAGCTGGAGAAGGGGATTGGCCAGAGTGAGGCTTGGGATAGAATATCCCTGATAACCTTATAGAGTTCAGACTTCGAAGCAGAGACAGCAGATCTGACATGCTGGAGAGGATGGGAGATTGGATGTAGCAACATGAAGTTGACCTTGACGAGAAGTCTTAACTGAGTGGTTTGATCTAAAACTCATTAGAGCAGTGGTTCTCAACCTTCCTAATACCTCGACCCTTTAAGACAGCTCCTCATGTGGTGGTGACCCCCAATCATAAAATTATTTCCGTTGCTACTTCATAACTGTAATTTTGCTACTGTTATGAACTGTAATGTAAATATCTAATATGCAGGATGTATTTTCGTTGTTACAAATTGAACATAATTAAAGCATAGTGATTAATCACAAAAACAATATGTAATTATATATTGTGAAATATTTATTTCTAATTACAAATAAATGAAATTTTTTGTCTTGAATCATGGTGTAGAATGGGTAACAGTCTTCATATAACAACAGTAAACTACATTGCTACACTTCGCTACACCGAGGAGCAGTCTGTTGGTTCCTAAGACCATGGGAAATATGTGTTTTCTGATGGTCTTAGGCAACCCCTGTGAAAGGGTCGTTCAATCCCCAAAGGGGTCTCGACCCACAGGTTGAGAACCGCTGCATTAGAGAGAATTCAAAATGAAATGGAGGAAGAGGAATTGGATACAAGGAGTTTAGATAACACTTTCCAAAAGATTTTGCTAAACAAGATGACAGAGAAAGGAGGTATTATCTGGAAGGGGATTAGGATGAAAAGAGTTTTATCTTAATTAGTTCGTTTTAAGATGGCAGGAGTTACTTTTTGTAAAATAATCGAAATAATTTTGTAAGGAGAGAAAATCTGGCACTGCAGAGTGAAAGGGAAGAATGCCTAGAATGCCCTCTTGAGAGAATAGGAAGAGGATGGAGTCTGGTCCATAAGTGTGGAGGGAGTGGCCTCCCCCCATAGCTAAAGAGATGGTTCATTTTAGAGCCACTATGGGGCCTTAGGTGGAAGGAATCACTGTTAGGAACTTAATTAACTTTTTCTCTTGAGGCTTTTTATTTACCTGTAAAATGGGAAGCATGGCATTAGCTAAGATTGAGAAAGGAAAGGAGAAGTTGGGGGGAGGGGGGAAGATAAGAGAGCGAATGCACTGGGAAATGTGATATAATTGCTGGGTGGCCCTATGATCCCACTTGAAGTAGGCATGATAATTTGTATGCTTTTTCCATTCAAGTTCAGCTTTGGGGATCAGGCATGAAATAAGCAAAGAGTTTGATTTAACTTATTTTGGAATTTTACCAGGTCAGTTCAGTGAAGCAAGATAACACTAGGAGAGTTACTAGATGTTTGCAAGGGAGTATACTAGAATACTCCCTTGCAAACATCTAGTAACTCTCCTAGTGTATAGGACCAGGGATAAGAGGAGGTGAGGCAATAGGATCAGTAGATTTAGATCAATAGATTTAGTGGGGTTTGATCATTTTTGGAGTTGGGGTATTGGGGGAAAAGTAAACTGGAATAATAAAAGGCAGTAGGTGGAGAGTCAGATGTTTATAATTGAGGGAGAAGTTACAGTAACAAGTACAGACAAAGTCTGGGGTTTGAATATTGGAATGAATGGGGCTGAGGCAGGGTGGAGTTGCAAGAACAGGGTGTTGGGAGGATCACATATGTGGATATGAAAATCCCCAAGAGTTATGCCAGGCATAATGTATTTAAAAAGTAACAGTGAGCCAAAGCTTAAATTTCCAAGGAATAAGGGGCAGTTACTCAGATCTGCAGATGGCTACAAAAGGAAATGACCAGAGAAAAGGAAGAATGTGGGAGAATGACAGGATGACAGCCAAGAAGCAGATAAAGTGTTGATAGTTTCGGGTGTTGTGTAGGGATTCAGTCATATCAGGATTGCTCAGCCTCAGGGCCACAGAAGCTCTGGGCCAGATTTCTCTTCATTGTGGGGAGCGCTCCAGTGCATTGTAGGATGGTTTAACCACTTTCCTGGCCTTTGCCCACAAGATGCAAAGGACCCTCTCCCCAGTTGTGGTAACCAAATGTTTCCAGACATTGCTCAATGTCCATGGGAGGCAAAACCATTTCCGTTTGAGTTAGATGAATATGGAAAGGCTGTTGAGGTCTCTGATGTCCTTATAAAGAACTATTTCTAGGGAGTGTTGGGGATTGGTGGAACCTCTGAGGATTATGGAATGAGCAGGAGAAAAGAAAATAGAAAATATTGACCTATCTTTCAAGAAGTTTACCTGTGAAGGTTTGTGGAATGGTTTGAAGGATGATTATGAAGGATGAGGGAAATATAACTAGAGGAGAATATGAGAGTCACGGATGATTTTTTTCTGTCAGATGCAGAAACTTGAACAAGTTAAAGGATTGAAGAAGGATCCATGCGGGAGGAACAACTGAGTTTAGAGAGGAGTGACTTTGAAAGGGCTGTGAAATGGTTTGCAGAGCGCAGTGGAGGAATCAACACTAGACAGGAGGCGCGGTGTCTTCTAAGGACCAGGAAGCAGTGAGAAGGTTGATGCTATTTGTCTGTGGATTTGATGGAGAGAAGCTGAGGGGATTCCCATCCTATAGCTTCAATTTTCAGCTGCTGAGAGCATAGAGAACACTGGGAGGAGATGGAGGAATTGATGCTCTGAAGTAGTTGTGGAGACCAGAGACCAGGCTGACCTGGAAAAACCTAGAAAAAGTTCTAGGGCTTCTGGGCTGTGGTGAGGGCCTGTGTGGGCCAGGGAGCCTGAACTTATAGAGATTCCCAAACACCCTGCTCTGGTTTTCTCTAGTATTATTCAGATGGCGAGAAAGCAGGAGGCTTCAGCCAGAGTTGGAGCTGTGCTAAATGGACATGGTGGCCTGGCTGGTGTGGCTCAGTGGTTGAGCATTGACCTATGTAACAGGAGGTCACAGGTTCGGTCCCCCCATCAAGTCAGGTCACATGCCTGGGTTGTGGGCTCAATCCCTAGTGGTGGGGTGTGGAGAAGGCAGCCCATCAGTGTTTTTCTCGCATCCATGTTTCTATTTCTTTCTCCTCCTTTCCTTTCTCTCTAAAAGTTAATGAAAACATTTTAAAAAATGGATATGGTGGAAAGAGTGTTACTGAAGTGATGAGCTGGGAAATGGACCTTAAACAAGGAAGGGAGGGAAGAAAAAGGATTTGGCGATTGATGAGAAAAGATCCCCGGGCCCAAGAAGTCACTGAAATGTGGTCAACAAGAGGGATTCTCGAATAAGGGACTTTGGAAAGAGAATTTTTCAAGTGATGACAAGGTCCACCATGGGACTCTAACAATTCCATGAAAAGGAGATGATCATTAGTAATAAGAAGTCAATTGACTGAGGCGCCAACGTATGTAGGCCATTCCTGTGGATGTGGATGTCCGGGTATGATGGAAGACTCGGAGTGGAGAGGGAAATGTGAGCGGGGCCAGATTTGCAGTGAACCAGGAGCCACTGCTTGGAGGAGGAGATGATAGACTGTGGGGAACTCTGGGAGTATATTCTGTTAGCATGGACCTAAACGTTTTTCCCCAAGAGCATTGGGAGTAATGGTCTGCCAGTGACCTAAGGAACAAGCAACCCTACTTCCTTGCTCTGGAGTATGGAAAGGTGTGAGAGAAGAATCAGAACGAGTTGCCCACTAATCTGGAGGTTTTTGCTTCAGGATAGTCAGTCAGGTTTGTTTCAAAATGGATTCAATGGAGTCTTCTGTTTTTTTCCTTCTCAGACCTCAGTTGGGTTATTTCTAGTTTAAGTAGCCCTGCAGTGAGTAACTCAGTGCTGGGACTATTGAAAGAGATTACATTTGATTTTATGGTCAGTCCACGACCTTTCTGGCTAATCCCAGAAACCCGTCATAAATCACAAGGTCTGCCTCAAGCTCCCAGAATTTTCAGGATCTGGAAGACAGGCTAAAAGGAGGACTCTTTATTCAGGCATTTCTTACTGGGCCTGCTCTGAATAAAGAAATGGGGTGATTTGCCTTATAGCTTTTGGCACTAAGTTCAGCAAACCAATAAAGGAAAGAAACTCTGCTTCAAAGAGAAACCAAACAAAGGAACATTATTTTGGCAAAAAGGACAGATAGAAGAGAAATGAGGTCAAAGATAAAGTAGCTACTACTAAGAATGGCTCAATTGGCTCATTTGCTATGAGACGACTTCTTGTGGCATTTCCCTGTTGAAAGCTTTTTGTGCATTCAAGAGCAGAGGTAATGGAATGTGTGCTTTTCCTGAGTATGGAGAAAAGGGGACCTGCTCATTTGCTTGACATGGTTGATTCAGAAGCTACATTTGTTAGGATTAGGGGGTAGGAGCAAAAGCAGGCAGTCCCAACACGCACAGATCTGGGTCAGAAATTTATTTCTGAGTCACTTCGTTGGAATGCAGAATGCATTTTCCCAGAGGAACAGTCATAAATGGTGATTATGCTTTTAGGCCCTGCCAGAATAGACCCACTGAAGCCAATTTTACTTAGAGCAAACACACTATCATTCTGTACTAATAATTTTTTGGAACACCCCAATCTTTTCCATTTTGACTAACAAAAGCGAGTAAAATCCAAGTCAAGAGTGAGTGAGTTGAGGCTGGTTTAAAAAAATGCTTAACATGATAGGGATTGATGGATTTTGAGTTATGTTCACCCTGAAGAGGCAGCGAAGGGTCAAAACTTGAGGAAAGAAGCTTAGTGGTACAAGAAGACAGAGAAGAGAGCTCATCTGCTTCTGTATTATTCCTTTCTGCTAATGAAGGTGAACTTTAGATTGATTGAATGGTTTGAGCCCTGGGAAGGGGCTGCAGAAGCCCTTTCTGCATGAAACTACTTTAGAAAGAAATATAATTATTCCAATGAGTTTACATTTTCCGACTAGAAAACTTATGTATCAACCAGGGTATTTAAAGAGCTTGTAGATTTGCTCATGGAACCACAATTAGTAATCTCAAGGCGATATGGAGAACAGGACACGTTCTAGAGTAGTAAAGGGACATTTGTGACAGGTTTTACAAAGGGATGAGGTTAGGGTACAAGTTGGGCATAGACTATATTCTGATCAATAGAGACATTGAAGCTGGAGCATTAATCTCTAGGAATATTACAGAATGAGATTTTTAAAAATATATATATTTTATTGATTTTTTTACAGAGAGGAAGGGAGAGGGACAGAGAGTTAGAAACATCGATGAGAGAGAAACATCATCAGCTGCCTCCTGCACCCCTCCTTCCCCTGGGGATGTGCCCACAACTAAGGTAATGCCCTTGACCAGAATCAAAACTGGAACCCTTCAGTCCAGTCCGCAAGCTGACGCTCTATCTGCTGAGCAATCCGGTTAGGGTCAGAATGAAATTTTGAAACACAAGGTTGGTGAATGTTAACATCAGGAACCAATATGTGTTCCATGTCATGTCAAAGTGAGCACATTGCCACCTCCCTTTTTTAATGAGGGGAGGATTATTAGACAGGTAGAGCAGACAAAAGCCACAGATATTTTTGTGTGTTTTGATTTTAGCAAGTTGTGTTGAAAAAAAAATGCATTTAATACAGAATGAAGAAATGCAGGCCTCGTGAGTGTGTGCTTATCCGGGAAAGTGATCTTAAACAAGGTTGTGGATAATGGATGGAAATCAATTTCTGGAGGAGACAAAGATCAATATAAATTAAAGTAAGCTCCTGCTCCTAATTCATAAATATCAGCTGCTTAACTAAAGATCATCAGGGCTGAGCCTACTAACTGATCATGTGAAAAGGCTGGGTATTATGCTAACTAAACTAATTAGGAATTGAGAATGTAATAGTACCTCTACGTTGCGTTCATACCTCTGTGGCCAGAACAAAGGAAGTACTAGGCTTCTCCCGTTCAGTATTGGTAAAGCCACCTCCTAATCTGGATTCTCCATTTTAAAAGGAAGGCTATTGAAAGAAGAAGAATCAACATGGTGGTGGCAAGAACTTACTGACAAATTTAAATATTTGACAATAGTAACTGGTAAATGTAGTGTTAAGACCCATGAGTACAAAGTATATATAAGCAGATGGATTTCATTTTAGAAAAACGTTCTCATAAATGAAATACCTTAATTCCTTGGCGTAGTTCAAATACAGATAAGCTGGATAACAATCTAGGTAGGACATGATGAGTCTTGGACCAGGATGTCAGTGGGGACACATGCTTTATGTGTGACTGGACTTGGTAGTTGGTAGAAAGTGGGGAATGAGAAAAAGAGAGGATGTTTCTGGGACTGGACCACCCCAGCGAGATGCATGTGGTTCACTGATGTATAAATTGCTTTTTTTATTTTTTTCCTTCATTTAACCTATTATCAGCAGCAGCCAGATTGTGTAATTAATTAAAACTTTTTCCTCCATATAGCAATGTGCATTCTATCTGGTTTTATTCCCCGATTTTCAGAAACTCTTGACTGCAAAATGCTGTGTGAATTCCTGCCCCACAAAGTAGTCCAAATGAAATTCAGTAAGCTATCTATTATTATCTGCGGGATGTCAAATTTAATTTGACAAAAACATGCATGAGGAAGGCAGGGAGCCCTGGGCATTCTGGGGGCATTCTGAACAAAGATGTGATATCATATTGACCATAGAACTCATTTGATTATAGGTCGTCTAGAAGCATATCACAATAATGCCAAAAAGCCCACAGAGGCAAAAGAATTGAGTTAAAGTTGAGAATCTGCTGGTAAATAACCTGACCGTGCCATGACCTAAAAAAAAAAAAAAAAAAAAGCCACATTAAATTAAAATTTAAAGAGAAATACAAACTTGGTGGAAATGTATATACAAAATGAATTCACAGAATTCTTGGAAAGCCAAAAGGGAAATTAGTAAGATTTCAACTGCAGTTGCCCATCCCATATTTTAAACTCTTAATTTGGAAATATTAAGGGCTTTGGAGAGATGATTTAAAATCCTTTTATTTCTGAAGTTCAACTAGTTAACTCTTATTTTCCTTATTTCAACAATAAGTATAAATAAAATAAGTATATATTTATTATAAGTCTCAAATGTATTCCTTAAGTCTGTTTCTGGTTTTAAAAAAAAACGAAACAAAGAAAGAAAACTATAAATATGCCTTTATCCAGAAAATTCTAATAGTTCCTTCAGAAGGGAAAAATGCATTTTATAGTGCCTTCTCCCAAGTAATTTTTTTGAGATGTAGATTAATACGATCTGACAGATGTAGTAACTACCAAAGAGCATTTTCATTAATTATAATGGGCTGGCCAATAATGTGGCTCTTTATATGATGTTAGTATGAATTAGAATATAACAGATCAGGACCATCATTATAGCCAGAGTAAAATCTGACTGCAGAGTCCAAATCCCTTAAAATAAAAACTCATCATGAAAATTTGGACAGATCATTCAGTGATGCTAATGGTATCATCACCATTTCATGTACGTTCGTTAGTCTTAAGTGTTTTTAAAAAGCAAATGTACTGTCTTATAAAATAGGAAGTAATAATATTGAAAAATAGAGGTTAATGAGGTAAGATATTTCTGAGACTTTGAGAAATGTTTTTACTTTTGTTTTTTGTTTTTTAAAACACACATGCTTTCTTTTTAGCAAGGGAAAGTCATTTTCAAAGTCGTTACTCCCTCCCCTCCCTTCACTCCCCCCAAACTGAGTGGAAGATGGAATTTCAGGGAATTAGAAGCCTCTATTCCCAAGAAGCTCTGCTCTTTATCCCCTTTGGGCAAATTGCTTTTCCTTTTTGGACCTCAGTCTCCTCCTGTATAAAGAGCTGAAAAATTAGCAGTAGATTTCCTCACCGAGATGTCGCTCTGTGACTGCACAGTGATTGAAAAGCATTTTAGCTATCTTAAAAGCATATTCATAAAATAATAATATAGTGAGAAGCCTTTGCTCACATTTATGGATGCTTATAGTTGGCAACGCACTTTGCAGGCTTGGGGCTAGCCAGCCTTGAAATGGCCATAGCCCTCCCTTGCTCAACCCAACCATGCACCTTCTCATTTCCTTTCAAATGAAATCAGATTGTGTTGGCATCAGGATTTGGTTCTTATGAGCACACGAGGAGCACGTGTAACTTACGCTCCTGAGAAAGTAGTCAGGCCCTTAGATGCCTCCCAAATTATCAGTGAGTTGAGAATTAATCATAGCCAGCAATCTTATAAAATACCCACAGTATAGTCTATCAATAAATAAATATGCTGAGCATTAGTAACACTTGCTAATAGAATTTTCAATAGAATTAGAAATAAGAGCTATTTAAGTTATGCACTATTTTGAATAAATCACTATCAGCTTCACTAAATTTTGCAGTAACTTTTTCATTTATTTGGTCATTTAGTACTTATTAATCATGTAGTTCGAGGAATGCCAAGCCGTGTAACTCGATATTTACCCTCAAGGCCAACATTGCCTCTGTTTTATTATCTGACAAATGTTAGTCATGCAACTAGTGCTGTATGGTTGGTAGGTTGGTTAAATGGAAAATATCTGGCAGTGTGCATTGTTTGATTAGTCTCAGTGGCACTTTTACAATAAAAGTGCTAGAGGAGTTTAATAAGAGCTCCACCTCTATGAGCTAATCTTGCTCTTTGTTAGAACCCGTATATGTTGATATAAAGTTTACAAAGGTGACTTTATTTTGCAGCCAGGTTTAAGAATCATTATTTTCAACCTGGCCGGTGTGGTTCAGTGGTTAGAGTGTTGGCCTTTGAACCAAAGGGTTAAGGGTTAGCTCCCAGACCATGGTCCACATGCAGGAGGCAACCAATGGATTTGTCTATCTTACATCAGTGTTTCTCTCTTTCCCCGCCCTTCCTTCCACTCTCTCTCAATGGAAAAATATCCTCTGATGAGGATTAACAAAACAAAGAATCATTGTTTTTTTAAAAAAACAGGTGTGTAGGTACCGAAATCTGTGCCAAAATATATACTAATCAAGGTTTTATCAGAAAAAAGAACAGTACAATATATACTTACATACACACATGTGTGTACATATATGTATATGTGTGTATATTTATGTATATGTGTCTGTATCTATATCATCTATATATCCATATCCACACGTGGCACAGCGAGAGAGAGAGTTATTAAAGAATTTATCTCCAGACTTGGCTTCTGCAGTTGTGGGGTCTGATGCGTAGGGCACTCCAGGAGGCAGGGCAGGCTGGAAAGTTTTTGACTGGCATTGCAGTTTATAGATGGAATTTCTTCCAGAGAAGCCTCAGTTTTTCTCTGAAGGTCATTCATCTGACTAGCTGAGTCCCCCCCAGATCATTGAGAATAATCCCCTTTACTTAAAACTCATTGACCCTAGATGTTAACCACATCTGCAGAACACCTTCACAGCAACATCTAAGTCAGTGTTTGGTTGCATCACTGGCTACTGCAGCCCAGCCAAGATGACGCAAACCTGCCGCCACAGTGGATATACTACAAGGGGATATCCTGACAGCATTGCATGAACAAATGAATGACAATGGAAAGGCGTGTGCTCAGGTTGCAGAGTTGATCTAGGAGAGTGGGAGGAGATGAAGTTAGAAAGATAGCGTAGGGTTGAATGTAGAAGGCTTGAACTCAGGGTTCGGACTTGTGAGCTGAAGGGACAAAACAATGCTATAGCAGCACTGTCCACAGAACTTTCTCAGATGCAGAAAATGTTCTGACACCATGCTGCCCATGCCATTAGCTGCATGTAGACCCTTGAAATGTGGCTATTGAGACAGAGGAACTGAATCATTAATTCTGTTTAATTTTAAATCATGTGAATTAGCCACACACGGAGAGTACAACTGTAGAGAGATCGATCTGACAGGAGTAGACAGAATTCACTGGAAGGAAAAACAGAAAACAAGGAGCCCGGTTAGACTCCTCTTTCAGTCCTGGTGTAGGGTGGGGACCGAGGCAGGGAATGTAGAAAGGAAGACAGATGAGAAGTGAGGAAGAAGGGAATCAAAAATAATCTTATGGTTGGCCACTTCTCTATCTTCCCAGTCACTTCTCCACCTTCTTTTCTTGCCATCCAGGCCCTCCCTGTCTGTCAGGTTTCCTCAGAGCTTATCCCAACTGTCTTTTCTCACCTGCTCTTCTCACATTCCTTTAGTTTCAGTGACAAGCTCAGTGCTCACAAGTCTCAAGTTCATACTTGCAGTCTTGGATTGTTCCTCTCTACCCCTGATCCCTGATATCTCCACTCGGAAATCTCACAAACTCGTCGTCTTCCCATACTACTCATATTTCTGTTTCAGTTTTCTGAATTTGGGTAAATATAATTGTCATCCTCTCAGCTGCTCCAGCTGGTCCCCTGAGAATTTCCTTGACACCTTGTTTGTGACCTGCTGATGCTCAGTATAAGTTACAGCTGCAGTCTGTTTCTTTCTCCTCATCCCCTTTGCTCCCCACCCCTTCCCGGCAGAATAGGTTGCCCACTTTCTCTGGGCACTCTCAGTCTCTCCATGACCATTTTTGTTACTCACTATTTATTCTCTAAACAATTCCTTTAAAAACAGAAATAATACTGTGTCATTTTTTTTCTGTGATGTGTAATGGAATTTCCCCCCTGTGGCTTTATCTGTCATACTACAGAGTGTCACAGGACAAAGGGTTAATGAATTTCAGTTGATTTATTTAATAATATTTATCTATTTAATGGTTCTATAACCCTATTAAGCGGGGACAGTTGGGAAATACAACGGAAATATCCCTTGGGGCATATGTGCTAGTGAGAAAGACAGGCATTAATCAAATAATTACACAAATAGCTAGGCAATTAAAATTGTGAGACGTGACATTTGAGGAGGAGTATGTGGTGCTCTGAGAGTCTATCAATACTAGTACGTATATAGAAGGCCGAGACCTAAGCCAGCCAGGAAGGTCAGGGAAGGGCTCCGTAAGGAGCAGTGAGCCAGGGAAAGGGAGAAAAGATTCCAGGAATTGGGAACTGCATGTGCAAAGATAGGAGGGCAATACTGTACTTAGATGGAATACAGTGTAATCATTACAAACCTTCACGGGTACACAAAAACTGACATCTGCATGGGGATGAAATAGGATCTTAAATTTCCCAGGCCATCTGGAACAGCCTTTGGAAGCCAAGGATACTGAACCATTATAAAACATGAATAAGATGTTTCTATTAAACACTGACTTGAATCTGTTATCTCAAGTCATTTCAGAAAGTACCTCTGGTGGCTTACTTTCCTAAAAAAACAACAAAAAGTAGGGTTTCTTTTCTTTATTGCTAAATACAATTAAAATTATAGTATGTGCACATAAAAACAGATGACATTATACTATATATGTATTATATCTTGCTATTGTAATTTATATAATACAAAATTAAGAGCCAAAATGAATAGTATAGAACAGCAATTCTAAACGTTATATATTCTTATAGTTTACACTCTTAAAGTATTGACACCAAGGAACGTTTTTGATGTGGGTGTATCAGTCAAGATTTACTGTATTGGGACTTACAACTGAAAATTTTAAATATTTATTAATTCATTTAAACATAACCAATAATAAACTCAATACACATTAACATAATTCATGTATTTTTTGAAAAATAACTGTTTTCTAAAACAAAACTTAGTAAGAAAGGTGGCATTATTTTGTATACTTTATAAATCTCTTTAAGAGAAGATAGCTAGATTATTTTTTGTTTTTTATTTATGTAAATTTTAGATATACAACATTATAATTCACTATCTCTATACACTATAGCGTGCTCACCACCAGAAATGTAAAGTCTGTCCGTATACATTTGACCCCCTTTACCCATTTTGCCCTCTCCTCTGACTATCTTCCTCTAAAAGCTACCATTCTGCTGTCTCTATCTATGAGTTTGTTTTTGTTTAATTTTTTACTAAATTTATTTGGGTTTTCCCTAGCTGATTTGGCTCAGTGGTTAGGGCTTTGGCCCACGGCCTGAAGAATCTCAGGTTCGATTCTGGTCAAGGGCGCATACTTCAGTTACAGGCTTGATCCCCACCCCTGATCAGAGTGCTTGCAGGAGGCAACCAATCCATGTGTCTCTCTCTCAGTGTTTCTCTCTCTGTCTCTCCACCTCTCTAAAAAATATTATGTAAGTTTCAAGTGTACATTTCTATGATACATGTTCTCTATATTGTGTTGTGTACCTATCACCCAAAGTCAAATCATCTTCCATTACCATATATTTGGCCCCCTTTACTATCCCCATCCTTTCTTCCTTCAGAAACCACCATACTGTTGTCTGTGTCTGAGTTTCATGTTTATATACCACATATCAGTATTTCTTTTTTGTTTTCTTTTTCCACATGAGTGAATTCATATGGTTTTTCTCTTTTTCTATCTGACTTATTTCACTTAGCATAATACCCTATTTCACTTAGCATAATACCCTCAAGTCCATTCATGTTGTCGCAAATGGCAATATTTCATCTTTTTATGGGTGACTGGTATTCCATTGCATATATGTACCACAATTGCTTTATTCATTATTAGTTAGTAGACCCTTAGGTTGTTTCCATATTTTAGCTATTGAAAATAATGCCACAGTGAGTATCTGTGTGCATATATCTTTTCAAATTAGTCTTTTCATTAACTTTGGATAAATACCCAGAAGTAGAATTGCTAAATCATGTGGTAACTCTGTTTTTATTTTTTTATGTGGAACTTCCATAGTTTTACATAGTAGCTGCGCCAATTTACAATTCCACCAACAGTGCACAGGGGTTCTCTTTTTTCCACATACCCACAAACTCTTGCTATTTTTTGACTTTTTAATAATAGCTTTCCTGGCAGGTATAAGGTAATATCTCATTGTGACTTTGATTTGCATCTCCTGGTGGGTAGTGATGTTGAGCAACTTTTTATGTGTCTGTTGTCCATAAGCATTTCTTTTTTGGACACATGTTTATTGAGGTCCACCACCCATTTTTAAAAATCTGATTAGTTTTTTTTATGTTGAGTTGTACAAGTTCTTTTTATATTTTGAATATTAACCCCTTATCAGATATCTCATTTGCAAATATTTTCTCCCATTCAGTAGATTGTATTTTTATTTTGTTGTTAGTTTCCTTTGAACAGATATATTCTTATATCTGATCTACTTCTGCAGTGAAAAATTCACAATATATTTTTTTGGGTTGAAGTATGTGAAATAGATCCAGCCTTACACAGATAGTCAGAAAAGACTTTTATTTTATTTTTTAAAATATATTTTTATTGACTTCAGAGAAGAAGGGAGGAGAGAGAGATAGAAACATGATGAGAGAGAATCATTGATTGGTTGCCTCCTGCAGGCCCCCTACTAAGGATTGAGCCTGCAACCCGGTCATGTGCCCTTGATCAGAATCAAGGCCAATGTTCTATCCACTGAGCCAAACCAGCTAGAGTAGAAAAGGCTTGTATTTTAAAAACTTGTTAGGCAATTGTGGATATTCTTATTTGATATACATTAAAAGAATGTAGTAGTTTCAAAAAGGTTGGTTGCAATGTGGAATATAAAACCATATCAGTGAACTTTTTGTTTATTAAAAACCTATGTTACATTTTGAAACCCAAGCATGATTTTTATCATCAACCTTAGGGTACCTGGAAAATACAGGTTCACTGAGTTCAGTAGCTCTTATAAATGTTGACCTATTTTCTTATACAATACGAAAGAAACTATATTTGTTAGCACATGTCCAATCTCATCAGAAAAGCCCTTAGAATATTGAGAAGTTGTCAAGTTCAGTGGTGAATACAAGTTGTCTTAAATTCTAATACTTGCTTGAAAGCTCAAATTTTATCATTAGCAAAAATAGTGTCTATTGTTTTCCTTGAAATGACAGTTTCATTGTCCACTTTCTGGAAGAATATCTGCCAAATACCCAAGTCTGTATAACTGCATTTTCTGTCAGTCATCTGTCAAGTAAAAGGAGTGTGTGTGCGAAAATTGGCAACTCAAATGTGCAAACATTTTTTCTCAAGACAACCATCGTACTTGATGTGCAGCAGAAATGTTTTATGGGTATTTTCATTTCTTCACCCAGAATGTTACAAAGCCGTGTACTGAAGGGTCAAGATTTAATAAAGTGGGAAGCTGTTACTGCTTCATCAAGAACATTCTTACATGAATTATTTTTTTTTAACTGTATGTGATGGTGAAGAATACAGTGATGAATCATACACTTTGGTACCATTGCTGAATTGTGCTAAGGCACTGGCACTTTTACCCACCATTACTCTTGCTACATCATTGTGGATGTTAACACAATGAGAAAGACAAATAACATCTTTATTATAACATGTATTATTATAAAAATGGTTGTGACCTCATGGGTCCCCTGAAAGGGCCTCAGGAATGTCCAGAAGTCCACAGACCCACACATCAATTGGCATCAACAGTAGCACAGTGAGGCAGATGGAAATAAGCACCCAAGTTGTTAGGAAGGTTTCATGGAAGAAGAATTGAGCTGGACTTTGAGCAATTAAGATTAGAAAAGGTAGGAAGAGGAAAGAAAGGGGATTTTGGAAGAAAGGAATTAATGTGAGCAAAGAACTGGAGGTGAGAGCAGCACAACATAGACACAGCTCTGATTGAAAAGGATGTTTGGATTAGAGAGGTAAGAATGGTAGTTAATAAAAAAGGGCTATAATCAGATTATTAAAGATGTTAACGTGCCCATTTGAAAAGTTTGCACTTTCTCCAGAGGTCACTGTGAGTAGCTGAAGGTTTTTGGATTCTATTACTTGTGCATGTTGGTTTAGAAACACCCCTAGGGTTGGCAGAGTGTGAGGTGAACTGGCAAACAGGAGAAGTGGATGCAAGGAGACCGATTGGGATATTAATTGTAATTTAGGTGGTAAGGGTTAAGATCGCAGACTAGAATCATGGCAGTAGATGGAAGAGAGTGAAATGTAGATTAACTGCTTCAAAGGTAGAAAAGATAGGAGAACTAAAAACAAAAAAGTCAGAGGTTACTAATAACCCCAATTTCAAGCCAAGGACATTGTTAGGGAAGTAGATGAAAACTGGATGTTTCTATATAAGGTTTAACATGAGACTTTTTCCTTCTCCCTCCAAATCAGATGCTTCCGTTTTTTCTGATAACAAGGGTTGTATCATGGAACACATTTCCTTTCTGCCCTCCCACCAGAGGCTTTGTGCCAAATGTCATGTTAAAATCACAACAATTACAATTGTCCCAGTGGTTAGTACATGTTCTTCCTCCTACTTTCTCTGGCTCTGATTTTCTTTCTCTATTTATAATTTAATAATCTTATTTGTTTTCATTCTGTTTGGTGCCAGATGCCACAAGACCTCTTTTAAAACAGATTGAGGGGATGGGGAAAATATAACACAATGATAATATATTAACCTTTACCATATTTTATTTATTTGTGGTACAGGGATTTTCTCTTCAGTCACATTCTACTCAGAACCTGAAGAAAGCTAAAAAGCCTCTGATGTCCCAAACCAAAGCACTAAGGCTTAATTTCAAATCAACAAATTCACTTAATATGGCAATCCAATTCAAAGCAACAAATAGAAAGAGTAGGGGAAGACCTATTTGGGCTTTTACTGTATCTCAGGATCTGTATTACTGCTTTACATGCATCATCTCACTTACTCTTCTCTGTAACTTTGCATTTTTTCTATGGGTCTGATTTTTTATTAACCCCATTCAGCCACCCTATGTCTTTTGTCCATTTACATTTAAAATAATTAGTAATAGGTATGCCATTATTGCCATTAATTGTTTTCTGATTGTTTCATAGTTCATCTCTGTTTCTTTCTTGTTCTCTTGTATTTGATGACTTTCTATAGTGTTATGTCTCTTTACTTCTTATATCTCTTGTAGATTTTTGGATTGTGTTACCATGAGCTTCATATATACCAAGCTATATTTATATCAATTTATTTAAGTTGATGGTTGCATAAGTTCAAATAGGTTCAAATATATTACTACAATTTCTACTAACCCCTCCATATTTGTTCTTTTTTACATCTTGTGTATGTGTATTCCTTAGTTTATTGTTTTAATTACATGTAATTTTTATACTTTTGTCATTTAACCTTTGTACTATATAGTTAGTTGACCCTCTGCTTTTACTGTTTGACTTTGTCGGTGATCATCTTTCTTTCTTATATTTCCATTTTTATATATTTTTATTTTCTACTTAAAGAAGCCCCTTTAACATTTCTTCTAATGCTAGTTTAGTGGTGGTAAATTCCTTTAGCTTTTTCTTGTCTGGGAAAGTCTTTATCTCTCCTCAATTCTAAATGATAGCCTTGATGGGTAGAGTAGTCTTGCGTGTAGGTCTTTGCATTTCATGACTTTGAATATTTAGTGCCAATCTTTTCTGCCCTGTGAAGTTCCTGTTGAGAAATCAGCTGACAGTCTTATAGAAGCTCACTTGTATGTATGGACTGCTTTTTTCTTTTTACTTTTAAAATTCTCTTTTTGTCATTAACTTTTGGTGTTTTAATTATGATGTGTGACTCTTTGGGTTCATCTTGTTTGGGATCTCTAAGTTTCTTGGACTTGTATGTCTGTTTCCTTCTCCAGGTTAAGGAAGTTTCTTGTCATTTTTCTTTAAATAAGTTTTCAATCTTTTGCTGTCTTTTTTTTTTTTTTTTTTGGTACCCAGTGATGCAAATGTTGGTACTACATTTGATATTGTCCCAAAGGTCTCTTAAACTTTATTTATTTATTTATTTATTTATTTAGTAATTTTTTTTCCAAGTGGGTAATTTCTAGTATCTCATCTTCCAGATTGCTGACTGAATTCTCTGCTTCATCTAATCTGCTATTGATTTCATCTAAAGTAGTCCTCATTTTTTTGTTTTTGTAGTCTTATTTTTGCCTACTTTTGTTGTTGTTGTTGTTTGTGTGGTGTTTTTTTTCCTCCCTTTTTTTAAGGTTCTCACTGAATTCATTTATTCTTTCTCTAAATTTATTGAACATTCTTAATAACCAATATTTTGAACTCTGTATGTGTTAGATTGTGTGCTTCCATTTCTTTTCTTTTTTTGGAGTTTTAGCCTGTTCTTTTATTTGTGACACATTTCTTTGTCTCTTTATTTTGGCTGGCTCCTGTGTTTATTTCTATGTATTAGGTAGATCTGCTATATCTTTCAGTCTTATCAGAGGGGCCATTATTAGTAGGTGTCCTGTGGGGCCCAGTGACACAGTCTCCCTGGTCACCTTATCTGTGTGCTCCAAGGGTGTTCTTTGTGTGGTTTGTATGCCCTCCTGTTGTAATTGAGCTTTGATTTCTGTTGGCTTGTCAGTAGATAAAATTGACCCTCAGATTGATGGGCTATGACTATAGTGGACAAGCTATTGTGTGTGAGCTGATTCCAGAGAGCAGGCATTTCTTTGGCAGGGCTCTTGTGCTGTCTGAGTCTTCCCTTCAATTGTGTCATTTGTAGAGCTGTTTGGGTAGTGCTCAAGTGTGTTCTCAAGCTGCCCACCAGGTGTATTGGTTCTATAGCCTCTTAGGAGGGACTCAGGTGCAGACCAAGGTCAGCTTCTGTTTGTGGCTTGCTTAGGGCCACCTGGTAGGAGCTACAAAATGATCTGCTGCTTGTGCTGTGCTTGGAGGTACTTGGAGGCTATGCTGTGAACCAAAGCCAGTTTCCACTAGTGCCAGCTTGGGACCTTTAGATGGGCACCACAATATGACCTGAAGCTAGCCACCAATTGTGTCCAGCTTATGGCCACTTACTGGAAGATACGTTCCAAGCCAACACTGGCCGCACCTTATGCCTGGCCTAGGGCCATATGATGGGAGTTACAAAGCAAGTTGAGACTAGTCACTGATTGTTCCAGATTTTGGGTCTCTTAGAAAAATGTACAGGGCACACCAAGGCCAGACACTGCTTGTTTGGGATTTGTAGATCTTTGAGAGTTTTTAGGAAAGTTTGCAGCCAAGGTAAGGCAGGCTACTTGTGTAGAAAAGTTGCTGAAAGTGTGCAAGTTGTATGTAGTGGGTTTCAGGGATTCACCATGTTGGGGCAAATGGTGTTAGGTTAATGGAGACCTCCACCTCCATTTGGCAACCCCTGTGTCAGGGGGAGGGCTCAACAAAGGACCATTGGTGCCTGCCTGTGCTTCCTTCCCTGCAGAGAGCTGCTCCAGCCCCTCCTCTCAAGCCCTTGCCCTGAAGCTAATCAATTCAGTTCCTCTCTATATTTCCCTGGTGTTTTTGAAGATGTGGCCCCTGTAAGCTTAGATCAGGTGACTTTGTGAGTGAGCATGTCCATGTGCATTCCCCTCAAGAGGAATGCCTGGGACTCCAGCAGCCTTCCACCTTTCTTAGATACAGTCTCCACTGGTTTTCACAGACAGATGTTGTGAAGACTCCTTTTCCCAGCACTGGTGCTTCTGGCTGGTGAGCCTGATGTGGGGTTGTGACCCTAGCTCCTCCGGGAGGACCTCCATAGCCAAGTTATTCCTCCGGATTCCTAATTATCACATGTGAGTGTGGGACCAGCCCATTCCACTTATTCGCCCCTCTTACCAATCTTCTCCTAGCTTCCTTATATCATTAGTTATAGCACTTTTGTTCAGCTAGTTTTCAGGTAGTTATCAATGATGGTTGTTCTGTAATTTAGTTGTAATTTTGGTGTGGTTGTGGGAGGAGGCGAGCACAGTGTTTACCTCTCCTGCCATCCTGACTGAAAGTCAAAATCCATGTTCTTATATTGGGCTCCCTTCATTTTTACCTCAATAATAATAATAATAATAATAATAATAATAATAATAACAACAACAACAACAGTGTAATAATAACTATGTTTAATATTTCCTCTTTGAGAAATAAAAAAATACTGTGTACTATATTTGAGAAAAATTTGAACACAAAAAGCTTACAGTAACTTTTTTAAAATCGGTGTAAAGTTTATTGGAAAACTTACTGCCTTGGATTACTTTATCTCTTGAAATTTTCTAATAACTGATGGAAGGAGAATTTTTTAAAAGGTTTTTTTTTATTATCTACTAGAGGCCCAGTGCACAAATTCGTGCACAGGTTGGGTCTGGCCAGCCTGCCTCAATCGGGGCTGATCTGGCTGGGCTGGCCTGGGGGAGGGGCCACGAGTGGTTGGATGGCCGGCCCTGCCCCCTTGTCGAACTCTGGGTCAAGGGAACAATTTGCATATTAGCCTTTTATTATAGGACTAGAGCCCTGGTACATGAAATTCATGCATGCAGGGGGGTAGGGGGAAGGCGGTGTTCTTCAGCCCAGCCTATCTATGCTCTCTTACAGTCAGGGAGCCCTCAGGGGATGCTGTCAGTAGGATATCCTTAGCACTGCCACAGAGGCGGGAGAGGCTCCCGCCACCACTACTGCGCTCACCAGCCTTGAGCCCAGCTTCTGGTTGAGCCCAGATTCTGTGGGAGTGCATTGACCACAAGGGGGCAGCTCCAGCATTGAGCATCCACCCCCTGGTGGTTATTGCACATCATAGCGACCATTCAGTCAATTTGCATATTAGCCTTTTATTATGTAGGATAGTCAATTTAAAATATTTTTGTGTCATTGTTTTAAATGAGTCATTTGTTTTCCCTTTATTTTGTTTTGGAAACATAGCTGCATCTTCTTTTTCATACCACAAAGAATAGTCATTCTTGCAAAGTGCATCTTGAGTTAAAGGAAAGCATTATCTATATAAAACATTAACCAGCTGATAGGAGTTGTCACAATCCTTTGCTGGGCACAAGGTGCTCGGATTTGTTTATTTTTCTCTTGCACTGGTGCCCCTGAATTGAATGAGGTTGTAACCATCAATTCCCAGACCAGTGGTCTGAGAAGTTTATGGCCAAGGGATACATGTGACATAACAGTTTGACAGGGGAGTTACAGTTAATGACAGGACTCTTGTGCAGTAAATCCTGAGCAGCTGACACACTAAAAATAACTCAGGGTAGTCCTTAGACTGGGAATGGAAACCTCCTGTGAAAGATGAAGAGCTTTCTGGGAATGACGGATTGTAATTTTAAGGGATTCTGCAGAAAAAGAATTATACAAGAACCTGGCAAAGAGCTTAAATCTTATTGCCTAACTTACATCTTCAATTGAATCTTACATATCTTCTTCAGCTTAACAGTCTGAATAGCTATGGCTTGAAACTCCCTTTTCTTTTCATTCTCAGATTATAGTCACTAATGAGATTGGCTCTTCATTCAAAAGCATAACAGTTTAGGGACTACAGCTATGGATTTGGTGAATGGGAAGTTCCAGTAAATATTTCTGAGTCATAATCAGTTACTTTTTCAAGAATTGAAAATAGATATGCAAAGACATTTGAGATACTGTTAAGAGGAATAAGAAGATAGGGGGAGTGGAACATGTGGTTTTTAAGTCAAGCTAAAATTATTATTCCTTAAGACTAAAGATCTTAAAGTTGTAGATAGAATATTGTGAAAGTCCTTTACTTCATGAAGGATCCTACTGCAGCAAAATTATTTAGGTTCTAACCATAATATAAGATTGGGTGCTATTTCTTAAAGGTCCAAAAAATGTAATTTAGAACAACCATCTTGTGTAGGTGGAAAAGCTACACAGTTTCTTCCTTGTCCTGGATGGTGAGTCTCAGTGGTCCTGTACACTGAAGGGTCACAGGTTCGTTTTCCAGTCAAGAAGGCACATACCCAGATTGCATGTTCGATCCCTGAATGGACTACATACAAGAGGCAACAAATCGACTTTTCTCTCTCATGTCAATGTTTCTCTCTCTCCTTCTCTCCTTTTTTTCTTTCTAAAATTAATAAAAACATATTGTTGGGTGAGAATTAAAACAACAAACAAACAAAAAATCCCAGCTCTAGCTGGTCTGAAGGGTCCCAAATTCAATTCCAGTCAAGGGCACGTAACTCAGGTGCAGGCTCAATTCCTGGCCCTCGTTGGGGGCATAAGCAAGAAGCAACCAGTCAATGTGTCTCACATAAATGTTTCTGTGTGTCTTTCCTCCTCCCTCCCTTCCACTCTCTCTACAAATCAGTGGATAAATATCCTCGGTTGAGGATTAACAGCACAAGAAAAACATTCTTTCCCAGGAGGTGGTGCAACCTGAAAATGCTAATAGGTTAAAAATTGTTTTAAATGTTAAACCTATAATGGGATATTAAAGCAAAGCAAGACATTTTGAAACCTTAAGAGCCCTGGAATATAATCATTCTCACAAATTCCTGTTTTACCACTTGTCTTGTTTTAATATAGCTATCCCTTTATCGTTCCTAAGATTTTATTGGGCATATCTTATAGCTTAATCTCACCCACGGTTCTTTCACCAGTGTTACCACTGCCAGATGAGAGCAGTGCAAACAGATGATAGCTTCTTCTAGAGAAGGAAAAGTATGAGAATCACCACTAAAGGCATTTCCACATTTTTTCTTTTTCTTTTTTGATTTTACTTGTTCCCCTTCTTTTCTGCAGATCATCTTTAAAAAAGACTGAACTGAAAATGGTAGAAAGCCTATGGCAAGATAGGAAAGCCAAAAACGTTTGAAATGATACTAATTAAAAATCTCGGTTCCAACTCTTTTAACTGTGGGTTCAAGGAAAAAGGTTCATCTACTCTGCTTCCTTAACTCGTTCATCTACCCTGCTTCCTTAACTCCTTCTCAGCAAGTTTTATTTTAAAAGCCATGTCAAAGTTCTATATTCATATTTCCTATGGCCCAGTTCAGAAATTTTAAGAATATAATATTTAAGATCATATGAGAACTCCACTTGACAAAACTACTGCTTCCTTGGCACGGGCCGGAGGGAAATATTTAACAGTAATCACTCGACATCTGAAAGGCAGTGCCCGAGTAACAGAACGCTAAAGTTTATGTTAACATGGACAAAGAGAAATAAAGGCAAAATGCGTATACCAAATGAGGAAGCTGTAGGCCTGTGAACATTTCCTCGTGTGTGGACAGAAAAGGAAAAAAGAAGCAGCAGCAGCATTTTTATGGGCAACCTAATTATATTTATGTGAATTACATTTACCCCTGATGAGAAATGACTGAAAATAACAAGTTCAGCTATTTGAGAACTGGTTATAGCCATTACCCAATATAAAATAGCAAGGCTATTTTTAAAGAATGTGTACATCAGTTTTTAATTTGTAACAGGAGTCACTTACACACCAAATAAATAGTAGGTTCTAAATCTAAAGAAATACATGAGTCAAAAGATATAACTGGCATCTGGTAGGCACACTATATCGGGAAGTGTATGCAGGGAGGCGGGGGGGGGGGGGGGGGCGGGGGGGACGGGTGGAGACCTTGTAACACCAGCATGGCACATTCCAGTTAAACCTCAACATGGCTGAAGCCAGTACTGGCTGTCAGGGCCCTAGGCTTTTTCTCACTTTTTCTTTGGAGACTTACTTGGTATTTTTATGGGTCTCTTTTTATATTACCATTTAATCATTTGCCTATATGGTTTTTGGGATCTCCAGAGAATTTACTGGGAAGTGATTGCCTAATAAGATAGTTCAGTTAAGTCAAGAATCGAAATAGGCACTTCACAAAAGCAGTAATTCAGCTGGGCATTCCCCATAAAAATGTTAGAGTTCTTTAGTTAAAAAATGCAAATGTAAAAATTGACCATCCTGGGAAGAGTGAAAGGGATTGCTATCAGGTGATGGTGGGCGAAGGCACGTTCATCCTCTGCTAGCGGAAGTGTTCATTTTCATAAATAGTATTTTGAATGACAATTTAGCAATCTACATATCAAAAGCTTCTAAGAAGGCCATGCTAGTTAAAATCTGCCTCTAGAATTCAGCCTAAGGGAATTGTAATTGAACATGTGCACAGATACATATGCACAAAGATGCTCATTGCAGCAGTGTTTATAGATGCAACAAATTGAAAACAACTTATGTATTCATCAGTGAAGGCACTGTTTAACTAAATTATATTGCAGCTATTAAACGTGATGATGCAGAGCTTAATATAAAGCTAGAAAATCTATGATGGATGTATATAAAACTATAATATGTATTGTATGATAGATACCATTTGGTTAATGTGTGTGTACACGTGCAAGTGTGTGTGTGTGTGTGTGTGCGTGTGTGTGTGTGTGTGTATGAAACCTTAAAAAGATATACTCTGAAGTAAGTTCTGCTCATCTCTGGGACATGGGATTACATATAACTTCTATTATTTTTTTAAATATTTTTCTCTGTCATCAGAATTTTTTGTATTGAGTATATATTAACTTTTATTGTCAGGCAGGAAAAAGCTATTTTTATTATGAGACAAAAGTAAGCCAGGCTCCTGCTACATGCAAAGTGTCAGCGGAGAACTCGGGGTGAAGAAGATCTGGCCATTGACTTTCAGAAGATAGTAATGTGGTTGATAGAATTGGGAAGGAGAAAGTGTGATTTATACAAACATTATTCCGGGTCCTTCCTGAGTACATCATGATTATCTCAGAGTCGCCACCGATATTCCAGGACTTTCTTGGAATATCCTGACACTGGACCCTAAGAAGCTTGGAGTTCTGGCTTCTAGATGCTCCCCTGCTCCTCGAATGAGCCCCTTTCCCACCACACTTCATTCCGTCAACACTGTCCTGAATGCCTGGGTCCCTTTAGAAGCGTGCTCACGCATCCCCTGCACTACGTCATTTACTGAGCTGACTTCCTGTGTGTGCCCTGCGTGTCCATGAACCTCTCCTTATCCCTGTTACTAATATCTAACTTCTTTTTCTCCCCCTACACTTCTCACACTATTAGTCTTTCCCCCTTCAGTGTTCAGACTTTTGTACCTCCAGTTCTTGGTTGCTTTTCTTTGCACTTTGCATTTTCTCACTATCAGGTGTTCTCACTGGCTGGGGAGTGATCTAAACCAGCGGTCGCCAACCTTTTGGACCTCACGGACCACTGAGACCGCTGATCTTAAACATAAGCAATAAAAATTCGACCTGCTGTCTCTTGTATTTTCAGAATATTACACAGTTTTGTGTAAAGTGGAAAAGAGTTTCATTATTACTTATGCTTTGAATCTGCCTGAACTCTGCTGCAGTCAGGGAAAACATTTTAGAATAGATCTCATTCATAACTGCATGATATATACATATAAAACTATACGCAGTATGTCCCATATTGTGTGAGAGCTAAATATTTACATGAAGGCTTTGCTCTAAACGTTTGTTTCCCTAAAGCTTGCTATGTGCATGGGTTCGGGATTTAATGAGAAATTGAAAATCCTCTATTTTTACTGTCGTCCTCTGCTCTGATTAAAGTTTGTTTTTCTTTCTGTTGTGTATTTCTTGGAATTAATTATTTTGTTTTGCTAGTCTTAGAGACGGCAGAGAGCCACATGTTTTTTTTCCACATGCACCTATCAGTTGCTCTCTAATTGTGGTTTAATATTGTTTTCCATAGTGTAATTTCTTAACTGTTATTGTTAGCCAATAAACCTTCCTTGCATCCTGCTTAGTGTAGAGGTCAAGACCATTAGCCCAAATAGTCTTGGAATGCTCTCTGGTCTCATAGTCAGTGAATAATTTATTTGGAAATTCTAGAGATACAATCAGATAATATCACTTCTTGCCCAAGGCATATTTCCAACACCCTTACACAGAAACGAGAATTTGAGCAAAGGTCCCAGTCTGACTACTTTGTATCCAGATCTGGGACAAACATCAGCATTTTAAACGCTAGGAGTAGAGGCCTCTATTGTGAAATGAGACTCCAACCTTGATTTGCAAGGTTAGATGAGAGACTTGAGAAGTGTTGGGCAGAGGTTAAGCAGCAGGTTATTTCAGGGACTCACTGGGTGCTGAGGATGCCTGGGATTTCAGGACTGCTTGCTCACTTGTAACCAACCTGAGCACCGAGAGGAAGACCACTCACGCAGGTTCCCCCAGGTTCTCTCTCACTCCGGCCCTTCTCTCTCTGCCCAAGAGGCCTGCATGTGACCCTTCATTTTTTGAAGAATACCATCCTGTCCAAGGGGAAGTCCAGTGCCATATTTCATTCAGAAACTGCCGATGAGAAGTTTTCCTACCAAGTAATTACTGGAAAATATTTATCTTCGGACTTGTTTGTCCTCTGGGACAGCGATGTTGAACTCTTGTGCCACACGAATTTTTAAAACATACAGTGCCTGGCTGTTTAGTCAGGGGCGCTGACCTCTTTTACTTAGATTGTCCAATTAAAAAAAATGACGATAGCCAACACAACAATAGCCATCCATTGTGAATGGATCAAATTACTGTATATCTATATTTTTTGTAAGATAAGCAAAATATATATTATTTGGTATGCTGCAGAATTTTAGTAATTGGTTTATGTGGGCCGTGAGATTTAAAAAAAAGAGAGGTTGAAAATTGCTTCTCTAGGACCTCCTTTCTCAACCACTTCAGGGACAGGACTGGTACCTACACATGCTTCCTGGCCAGAGAGAGTTCATCCCCTCAGCGCTAGCACAGCCAAACAGGGGACACTGAGAACTGCAGTGGAGAAGTATTGCCTAATTTATTATAAAAGGTACCCCCCCCCGACCTCTCCCACCCCCCAACCTAGGAGAACAGAAAGCTACTGCTCAAAAGCCCGAACTCCCTGATGGCGTGTAGGTGTCAGATTATGTAGGGCAAAATCAGGAGACTTCAGGGGTTAAGGGTTGAGGTTGTTCTGAGAGCTGATTGGTCAGGGGTGAGTTAAGGGTGATGAATAATTGTTTCAGGTCTTGAGGACAGCTCTGGTATCTGTCCCAGGGTCCCTCTGTCTGGTTTTATGGGAAGGTAGCCAGGAACTCATTCCACCTTAGGGCTTAGGAACTAAAACTTAGGTAGGTCAAGATGTTATTTTTAGCCTGCCCAAGGGGAAAGATAAAGGAGGGTAAGAGGTTAGTGGGAGAGGGGGAGATTTTTTTCTAGAGCTAGGATTTAAAACCAAATTTAATCAAAGTCATAGAATCCTTGGTTTTACCAATAGCAAAAAAAAAAAAAATCATTTTTTTCTTCATGTTCTCAAAGTCATAACTCTAGTTTGATTTGGTTAGGGAGGATCCTGCCTTTTTCCACTCTTTTGTTGAAGCAGCCACCCACAGATAAAAGGAGAGAAGCCAGCTGAGAGGAGGGAGGCCTGGAAAACATCACTTGGGTAAATCGCATGTGACCTCCTTCTTAGTCTCTTCTCCACGACCCGGCTAAGCCCTCCTTCCCAGGTCTCCCCTGGCTCAGACCAAGCGTGCCTCCTCTTCATCCCACGTGTGAAATGAAATGTCTCTGCCGACACCAGGGGCAGAAGTGGTCAGGTCATCATTCTACAGTGGTTGGCAGTATTGTTCTGCTTTATTTGTTATATCAACAGATGAACATAGGTAGGCCTTTTAACCACTGTTGCCTTTGACTGTTAGTACAGTGTTAGGGGAGGTCACTACGAATGGGTAAATGAATGCTAGATTGATGGAATGTTGTCTCCTTGGGACGAGAGAGGGCAGTGGGTGTGAACAGACATAGGGTTTTATGGACCCCAAACTGTAATTAGAAATTTGCCTGATATTTTTTCCAGTAAGAAAGAAGTATTAACAGCTAGTGATTCGGTTGACTTCCTTAGCACTAAAAATATTTGTCTAAGATCCCCAGGGTGATGATTAGTAAATCACCCAGATGAGTATAAGAATTGATACATTTTGCCGAAACCGGTCCCGGGTTTGATTCCGGTCAAGGGCATGTATCCTGGTTGCGGGCACATCCCCAGTAGGGGGCGTGCAGGAGGCAGCTGATCGATGTCTCTCTCTCAGCAATGTTTCTGACTCTATCCCTCTCCCTTCCTCTCTGTAAAAAAAAAAAAAATCAATAAAATATATTTTTTTAAAAATTGATACATTTCTATATAAGCTCTGATGTGGAAAATGATCTTATCTGATAAATGTTAAGCCTTCTCGTCAAGTTTTTTATTTTTTATTTATTTAAGTTGCTGAACAGGAAGAGTTGTGATTCAAAGGTTTTTGTATTTCATCTTGGTGCCATTTGATTTGGTAGAAAAGACGAAAGATAAATTTTTTATTTTTTTTAAATATATTTTACTGATTTTTTTACAGAGAGGAAGGGAGAGGGATAGAGAGTCAGAAATATTGATGAGAGAGAAACATTGACCAGTTGCCTCCTGCATGCCCTCTACTGGGGATGTGCCTGCAACCAAGGTACATGCCCTTGACTGGAATCAAACCTGGGACCTTTCAGTCCGCAGGCCAATGCTCTATCCACTGAGCCAAACTGGTTTAGGCAAGATAAAAGTTTTAGTAGATCTAAGAGAAGGCATGGAGACCAGGACATGAATAATCTATCTCTGAATAATCAATCAGTCTTTTAAAGAAGATTCTCTGTATTTACCCTGAGAAATTATCAAAATTTTACTTTATATAAAGCAAAAGTTTAGGAGAGGACTTTTTTTTTTTTTTTCCAGTTTTCTTCCATTTCTATCTGGTTCGGGGAATTAGGCCTGTAGTAGGACATATCACTGAAAAATCCAGCTTTCTTTTTTTTTAACTTTTGTTCATAAGTTAGCCTTCTTTATTTAGTCCAGTTCCCTTGTTTATTACATATTTGTTCCAGCCCAGCATTTAATTTCTCTCTTCATCCCAGTTGCCTAGTAGAATGTCTTCTGCCAAGAGGTGGGGAACCTGGATTTCACAGCCATAGAAAATTGGCACCTTTTCCCTGGCACTGCATTCTAATAACACCGTATCCGAGTTTGACCTAGTTATTTCTCACAGACGGCTACTGCCAAGTCCATTGGGGTTTTCCTCCAAACATATGGCCATGATGTTTTACCACATAAGAGACCTGTGTGCAGACCAGATTACCTGGGAGCTAGCTGCCAACCTGTGCAGCCAATGGCCATGCAGGAAAGGGTGCCTGGAGTCATGTGCAAATGTGGTTCTCACTCCAGGCCTGATTCTTCAGAATATAACTTCATTGAGCTCATGCTGGACACCAGCGGCAACATAATGTGAGCAATCAAGAGCAAGGTGCTTTTGTGCACTTTACCAGCGCCTGCAGTGATGATCAGATCTTCATGACTCTATTCCACCCTGCCTCACCCACTGTTTGCCTTTCTGACCTCCTCCCCGCCCCCATAACAGTTTTCTTCTAGCAGCTGCCCTGGTTGTCACCAATGGTAATATCTTCATTGAAAGGAAGAGAAATAAAGTGGCTCCAAGGACTCAGTAGCTGAAATGAAAAAATGCAGGGATTAGCACTTTTGTGTAGCTTTAAATACTTTCAAAGAACACTTACTGCTTTTAAATAGCTGAAGTTGCAAATAAAAGAATTATAGAGTGGCCCGAGGCATTGATGCGTCTCTTCAGTGCCTTGGCTAGGGAAGATCTCAAGGCACAACCACTATGTTTGAGGTTAGAGTCCCTGGTTGAATGAGGCTGAGAGGAAGGTGCTTGGAGCTAGGTTACAGCAGCAGCAGCTGCAGGCATTGTGTGGGCGAATGACCTCCTAAATGGGAGGAGTTTTGAATACTAATAAACCTTCACAGGCTCCCTGGTGGGTAAGGAAAGGAACCACCAGTACCAGGTTGGATATGTTTAGCAAAAAATACGTCTCAAAAATGGGAAGAAAAGCAGGAAGTGGTGATAAAATTAGATGATTTTTGTACTAATCGATGGTGAATGCAGAGGAGAATTGGTTACATTTAATGATTAAGTAGTTCTACCAAAGGACTGCAAAATGCAGTCTTCCTGGGAATTTTTAATTAAAAAAACAAAAACTGAAAAATTTGAAAATATTATTTAGTTAAAAAGCAGTTTGATTCTTAAATAACAACAAAACTAATGTAAGCATCCTGGCAAGTTGTGTGAGACACAAATTCAAGGCTTTTAAAACAATTCTATTCAAGTCCATACATAGTAGAGATTATTTTTCAATTGTATTAGGCCTGTGTTTTGCCATTATCTGTTTGTTTTTAACCCGTAAGCTTTTAAAATCTAAATTAAAAAGCTCATTAATTTTGTTGCTATTGCTGGTTTGGTTTTGTTGTTTATTTTGTTTTTCCCCAGGAGTGAGAGGGTATCTTTTGTGGACTTGGGATCAAATAACCAAAGACCACACAGTAACTTTTGTGTATATTGGAACATCTTCTGATATTTCTTTAAGGTTATGACCTGATACCTTTTATAAAGTGGGAGTTCAAGAGAGGTCAGGAAAAATGATGGAAGAGTTGGAAAATAAGACATAGGAAGGAGGAGATTTCTATCAGTGGTGCTCTGTCTTGGATTTTTCTTCTTGTTAAAATAACTTCGTCCTTCGGATAAGCATCTCTGGCTACTATGTTCATTTCCAAAATTGCTACACATTTTGCTGTTTTGAGACAGGAATTATTCTGGGATGAGTGTGTTACATACATAATACTGATATTCTTTCAAGCACTTACAGAATAATGCTAAACTGCTCAATTCAAGGACTTAATTTCACCAAGAAAAAATTATGCTTGTAACTAATTATCAAGTAACTAATAATGGATATATTTCTAATAATGGATATGTAAAAAATATCAAGTAACTAATAATAGATATATTTCTCTTTCTCTGTAAACATGTTGATGTGCCCATTAAAGCTGGAAAATAAACATTTTTTTCAAAAATGTGTATTAAAGTTTGTTTTCCATTCTACACAGGAAGAATTTAATGGGAAGCCCAACTCACTCTATTTTAATGATGGCCAGCGAAGAATCGACTTTGTTCTAGTGTATGAAGATGAAAGTAGAAAAGAGAACAATAAAAAGGGTTCAAATGAAAAACAAAGGGTAAGTTTTTATGCTCTTTTCCTTTTTACGCCTTATAATATTGTGAACTGACAAAGCACGATTTTTATGTAAGCAATAAAGTGAAACTGGTGTTTGAAATAACACACACCATCCTTATCTTCGTATTTCCTCTGCCCATCATTCCCTCAGGGCATGTTAACAAGTTGTTGATTTTTAATTTGAAATAGAAACTTCCATAGGCTCTTAACCTCAGCTTGTTTCACAACTGAAGGCAGACTTCCTTCCAAGGAATTGTATTTTTCTATCTGTAGAAGAGATGTATATTAAAAGCACACACTCGGCTGTTTGCGCTTAGGTAGGGAAAGAAGCTAATGGGTAATAATGACACCAAGTATAATAGTGATTAATATTTGGTGTGTGCTCTCCAAGAATATATGCCTTTTGCGTATATTTTCTTATTTAATTCTTATACCAATCTGTGAAGGTCATTCTGTTATCCTAATCCTAGATGAAAAAGTTGACCCTAAGAGAGGTTAAATGATTGCCCAAAGTCATGGGCTCTGGCATAAGAAATAGTGGAGCCGAAACCGATTTTGCTCAGTGGATAGAGCGTCGGCCTGCAGACTGAAAGATCCCAGGTTCGATTCCAGTCAAGGGAATGTACCTTGGTTGCGGGCACACCTCCAGTAGGGGGTGTGCAAGAGGCAGCTGATCGATGTCTCTCTCTCTCATTGATGTTTCTAACTCTCTATCCCTTTCCCTTCCTCTCTGTAAAAAATAAATAAAATATATTTTGAAAGAAAGAAAGAAAGAAAGAAAGAAAGAAAGAAAGGGAAAGAAAGAAAGAAGTAGTGGAGCCAAGGTTCAAACTCTTGTCTTGAATCTGGAACTCACCCATTTTCTGTCACCTCCAGTCCTTCCCTTCCCTCTACTGTTGGTCAGGCTGCTCCTATCTCCCTGTCCTTTGCTTCAGGGTCTCTCAAGTAACAGGCCATGTCTATGTTGAGATATTACTAGTAGACCAGTGAGTAGGCTGTGGTTATGACACCTGCCTGTATCTTCTTCCCCTGAACCCAAACTGTATCAGACCAAAGCAAGACATAAAAGAGAGCATACATGTTAATGTCCCTTCCACCCACTTTTGAAATCACTCCCTCATTCTTCATTTGTTTCTGTTTTTCCTCGCATCTGTGCTATCTCACATGCAACTTTAATTGTCCTTGTCCAGACTTTCTCTGTGAAATATTGTCCAGACTTTCTCTGTGAAATATATCATTCTTAACTCTATTTATGTCCACCCTTCCTTCAGACCGAGTGATGAAAACTGCAAAAAAGGGAGCGACCAGTCCTGTTTTATTTTAGATTTTTGTTTGCTTGTTTTTGGAGGTTTCTACTTCCCTGGAGTCAAAGGATCAGTTCCAGGCTTTGGAACCTGACATTCACATTCTAATTCTGCCACAACAGTATTGCAGTAATGCTAATTGATGTAACACCCGTATGACAATGGCTTATCAAAATAAAAGTTTACTTATTGCTCATTTTATTTTTAATGAATTTTATTGATTTCAGAGCAGAAAGGAAAGGGAGAAAGAGATAAAAACATAAACGGTGAGAAAAGTATTGATTGGCTGCCTCCTGCACTCCCCCCACTAGGGACAGAGCCCACAACCCGGACAAGTACCCTGACCTGGAATCACACCGTGAGCTCCTGCTTTATAGGTCAGTGCTCAACCACTGAGCCTCACCCACCAGGCTATTGCTCATTTTAAATGAAATGTGGCATCCCTGTTTGGCACAGTGTTTTGGGGATACAGGCAGGGCTTTCTTCCCTGCAGTTGTTCAGAAACCCAGGCAGACACAGAGGCTCTGCCATGTTCAGGCAGTTTCTCACATCATTGTGGACATCGGCATCCTATAAATGGTAGATGGGATACGAGAGAGGATGGAGACAGTACCCTCGCTTCTTTATAGCTTTGGCCTGGAAGTGACTACATCCGTTGTGTTCATGGTCTGTTGATCAGGGGTTCAGGACGGTGGAAGTGTAGCTTCTGGCTGCACAGCCATTTCTCAGTAGGAACGTGATACTCTCAAAGGGGAGCAGGCGTTGCAGTGGATAGCGAGTTTGTCTTTGCCAAGACTACTAACTGGCAGTGTGACATCAGTGATTTTTCTTATCAATATCCTATGTTACTATTTTCAAGATGCCTGTTATTTGTTACATTTTGATAACTCTGGTATCAGGGAACATCTTACAAATGATATGTCCTAATTTCATTGGCTGAATATTCTCTTATTGGCACACTAGAGGCCCAGTGTACGAATTTGTACACGGGTGGAGTCTGGCCAGCCAGGGCCCAATTTGGGCATATCAGGGCTGGGCTTGTTCGGAGGAGGAAAGGGTGGGAGGTTGGCTGGCCGTTCCACCCCAGTGGGGGCCTGATCAGGGCCAGGCCAGCTGGGGGAAGAGTCTGTGAGTGATAGGCCAGCAGGCCCTGCCCCCCATTGGAGTTGGGGGCTGACTGAGGACAGGGCCAGCCATGGGGAGGGGCTGTGGGTGGTGGGCCGGCTGGCCCCACCCCCAAATGGGGTACGGTGTGCCAATCAGGGGGCAAGCAGCCTGGGGGAGGGGCCATGGGTGGTTGGTTGGTCGGCCTTGCCCCTGATGGGGTGAGGGGGCTGATCTGGGGTGGGGCCCAGTGGGGGGGAGGGGCTTCTGGATGTTGGTGGGCCAACCACACTCCAGTCCCTGCTCAGGTGGTTTCACTGGCCATAGTGGACATCATAGCGACCAGTTATTAAGGTTATTATGGCCATTATGGTTGCTGGCTTTTTAGATAGATAGATGATAGATAGGAAGGAAGGAAGGAAGGAAGGAAGGAAGGAAGGAAGGAAGGAAGGAAGGAAGGAAGGAAGGGAAAGAAAGAATATTGGCTCACCATACAACTGCTCATCTGAGATTCAGGATAATGGGAATCTGAATACGTAGTCCAGATTATTATGATTAAAATAAAATAAAATCATATATAGTGATATCATACATTGTCAGCACATATTAGGTCATAGTTGCTAATTCCTGTCCCCATTTATTTGGGGTTTTCTTTTTATATAATTTTTTTTTCAATTACAGTTGACATTCAGTATTCTTTTGTATTAGTTCCAGGTTTTCAGCATAATGGTTTGACCAGTGGTCGGCAAACTCATTCATTAGTCAACAGAGCCAAATATCAGCAGTACAACGATTGAAATTTCTTTTGAGAGCCAAATTTCTTAAACTTAAATTTCTTCTAACACCACTTCTTCCAAATAGACTCACCCAGGCTGTGGTATTTTGTGGAAGAACCACACTCAAGGGGCCCAAGAGCCAAATGTGGCTCATGAGCCGTGGTTTGCCGACCACGGGGTTAAGACAGTCATACACTTGAAAAAGTGTTCCCCCCAATATTTTCAGTACCCACCTGGCACCATTCATAGTTATTTCAATATTACTGACTTTATTTCTTATGCTGTACTTTACATCCCCGTGATTGTTTTGTAACTACCAATCTGTACTTCTCAGTCCCTTCTCCTTTTTTCTATTTGGGGTTTTCTTAAAACAGCACATTACTATGAAAGGCATGACTCTCCTCTGTCACTGCATAATTTTATAACTCAAGTTAAAGAGCTTAGAGTACTTTATCATGTTCCTGTGGACACAAAGGTGTCTTCTGTGCAGTCGTAGTCACTGTCATCAAATATTCATTAAGCATCCATATGCCAGTGGAGCTGGGTTGAGTACCACAGAAAGGGAATTAAACAAATCTAATCCATTAAAGCAGGAAGGAAGCAGTTCTGGTTTTAGACAAGAGCATCCCTGCCGTGGAGAAGGAGCCCAGAGCTGCTTACATTATTAACAAGTTCTGCATTTGCTTTACACGGAAACATAGGTCCCAGGGAAGCTCTCATAAATCAGGAGAAAAGAAATTACCTTTAATTTCGGCAATCCCCGAACTCATGGATTGATATACGATGTGCTGTTGGTTTTTATAAGCCGTGCTTCGAAGTGTTTTGAGATTCTTTTTGTAACACATTACTTAATTTTAGACTCCACCAGAATGCAAAGCTCAGCTTTGAAGTCAACATTTTTATTAATTTGAAAAACATCTGCAAGTTCTGACATACTCCCTGTCTGGCCTTATTCAAGATTTAAGACAACACCAAGGAAAAGCATCTTCACAGTCCTGTTTTCTTTGAGGGAGAAAAAGAAGTCTAAATCATATTGATTTCCTGAAGCAACGCCAGGTTGACTTTGCCAGGGGCTCATCTAAAGAGTACTTACTTTTATATATATTTTTTAGAAATGATGGAGAAAGTTAGACATAATAAGGCCACAAATACAAAAAAAGGCAGAGGAGTAAAAGGCTGCACTTCCCATGAGCAAAAAAGAAATTATTTTTCTATCCAAACCTCCAAATAGCATGTGGCTTTGTCTCCTTATATTAGTGAAAACACTTGAGATACCTCACACCTTCCTTTTAAAAGCATAAACGTTTACATTGAGATTTTGCAAGGGGATGATTATAAGTAGTTTCAGTAATAAATGCTCATTTAGCCAGTACTGTTTCAGTACAGAATCAGTTTGAATTTTCTTTTTTATGGTAAGTAACAGGAATATCAAACTCAAAATGGCTTAAATACTAATAGGAAATAATAATTTTCTCATGTCAGAAGTAGCCTGAAGATAGAACCATTTCTGGTTTAGATAATTTATGGGCTTAATGAGGTCATCGGGAATCAAGGTTCATTCTGTCCTGCCATCCTCAAAGTGTTGGCTGCTCTTAAACTGGCTGCACTTTGTTCCCACATGGCTGCTGCAATTCCAGGCATCCAGAGGCGAAAACAGACTGTCTTTCTCTTGACCCATTTTTAAGGGGGAAGAAAGGCCCCCTTATAGGGCCCTAAGCAGACTTCCTTTTATAGTTCATTGTCTTATTGCAAATCTATTCCTAAACCAACTACTGGCAAGATGAGTGGAATTACCATGATTAGCATAGACTCAGCAAGACAAGCCTTTTATCTCTTGAACCACCTAATATCTGAAAAAAACACTAGACTTTTCTTACTAATGAAGAAGGGGAGAATGGTATGTTCAGTAGGCAGCAGCAATGTCTGGCATAGTAAATGATTAAATATGTCTAAGCATGTTTGATCTATACTGTGCAGAGCAAAAATGTTTTAAATTAAACAAATTTCCATATACTTTTCCTACTCTTCCTAACTTTTGTTAGTAATGCTTCTTTCTTCCATTTCATTTCTCTAGAACTGCTAACAAGTGGAGGAATTGATCTGTTTTTAATTTCATTTTGTCTGACAGTTGGCCCCCTTTAAACAGTAGTATTTACGACCAAGTACTAGTATCATTCAAATGATGGTAAAGAGGGTGGAGGTGTCTAAGTAGCATAAAAACAGTGCAAGCAATCCTGAATATATGTTCTATGTATTATCTTTTTTATCAGCAGAATGCATTTCTAAAGTTTCAAATTTTATTTCTTTAAAGTTGATGAAAAGTTTATATATGGAAGTAAAATTTGTATTTCATATCTGACATTAAAAATTCTTTTGTGTCTAGTGGAGACCATAGAGAAAGAATTTTTTGAAAACTGAGTGATTAAACCAAATTATATAGAAACTTTCAAATATTGTGAAGCAACTGACTAATTGGTTATAGATTCTGTGCATTTTTGAAACTATTATACATTGTTTTAGATGAGTTATTATGAGGCTGGAACGGTTTGCCTAGAAGCCGGGTGAGATTTCTTTTGATGTTTCAAAGTTCATCAAAATGTTTTAATATGGTGAAAACCGTACATCACTCCATTTATTACAGTATTACATACTTTAGAAACTCTTTAGAACAGTGTCCATGAAGATCTTGTACATTTTTATTAACTATTAGAGGCCCAGTGCACAAAATTTGTGCACAGAGGGGTGGAGGGTGCTCCTCACCCTGGCCTGCACCTCTCCAATCTGGGACCCTTCAGAGAATGTCCAACTGCAGGGATGGGACCTAAGCTGGCAGATGGACATCTCTCTCACAACCCAGGACTGCTGCCTCCTAGCCGCTTGCCTGCCTGCCTGATTGCCTCTAACTGCTTCTTTCTGCCTGCCAGCCTGGTTACCCCCTAACTGCTGACCTGCTAGTCTGATTGACACCTAACTGCTTTCCTGCAGGCCTTATCACCCCCAACTGCTCTCCCCTGCCAGATCGATTGCCCATAACTGCCCTACCCTGCCATCCTGATTGCCTCCAACTGCTCTCCCCTACCAGCCTTATCACCCACAATTGCCCTCCCCTGCTGGCCATCTTGTGGTGGCCATCTTGTGATGATGCGAGGGTGTTGTGCAAGGGCCACCTAGGCTTTTATTAGTATAGATTATTATTTTAAATTTTTGTTGCTCTTGTCAGAAGGAATTTAAATGGCATTTGTGATGTACTATTGTGTGTTAAAAATCAATTATAAGTTCTATCTAGGGACCTTGCTAATAAACACTTCAGTTGTAGTAGTTTCTAATACTTGTTTTAGGTTTTCCCAGAAGACCATATTGTCTAAAAATGACAGTTTTGCTCTACAATTGCCATCTTTATAGTTATTTCTTTTTCTTTTCCAAGTGCAATGGCTAAGACATAGAACCGGTAAAACATAGTGATCACGATTGTGTTGTTCCTGATTTCAATGGAAATGTTTCAACAATTTCACCATTAAATATCATACTTGCTATAAATTAGGGGTAGTTTTCTTGTAAAAAGTTAAATGAGTTCCCTTTTAGTTCTAGATTGCTAAGAGTTTTTATAAGTGTGTTTTAAATTTTATCAAATGCTTTTTTAATTTATTGTATCTATTGAAGTGATCATATGGCTTAATTTCTCATTAAGTTTATGTGTATTAAGTGTATGGTTATTTGAGGCTAATAAGATGCTAATTCAAAAGCATTTGTTATGGGCCACAACATGTACTGTATAATTTTTAGTTATTAGTTCCCTACTTATGCCAATCCTATTAACATAGTTTACTTACATATCATTCATTAAAAAGTATTTGAGGTCAGTCACAGTAATGTATCAGTCACAAGAATATGTACAGCTGCTGTGGCTCAGTGGTTGAGCATTAACTTAAGAACCGGGAAGTCATGGTTCAATTCACAGTCAGGGCACATGCCACACCAGCTTGATCCCCACTGGGGAGTGTACAGGAGGGCAGCTTGATCAGTAATTCTCTCTCATCATTGATGTTTCCATCTCTCTCTACCTCTCTCTTTTTCTCTCTCTAAAAACTCTATAAAAATATTTATTTTTTTTAAAGAAGAAGAGATGATGGCAACCAGTGTTGGATGGTTTTATCTTCACAGATAACTTTGGGTAGAAGTTCTCTCTTTTGTTTTTGGAAGCGAAATCAGATCTAATTTCAACTCCTTACCATTTTAAACTAAGGCAGAGACCTCTTCTTTATATTTTTATCTCCTTCATTTACACCCTACTTGCTTTTATAGTAAGATTGTAGGTTAAAAGGAATAAATTAAATTAGTGTCAGCTGTGTCAAATTACAGCTACAAAATGTGTTGCTGGTATAAGCACATTTGGTTTTATTTTTTAGTACTCAGCAAACGAGCAGTGAATCCAAATCTTGCTTTTTATTTCCAAAATGAGAAGTTTTCTTGGACCCAGTCCTTAAAAACAAACAAAGAGGACAGTTAAGTTCTGAAAAGGAGAATCTGAGTATTCCATCACATCTCACAAAGATGTGGAGAAGAAAAAACCCTTTCCCCGATTGGTCCTGCTGAGGTCGACCTTTAATGAAGAAGCCGTAGTTTGCCCTGGTTCCCAAAGTCAACTGTGTCTCAGTTTTTAAAGAGTCCTCTATAAAAGCAAAGGATCAGGAAACATCAACTATACTGAAATTTTATAAAAACAGGCTTGAGGAGAATACATAACCAACAAATAGTTGCTTGGATGCACAGAAAAGGTGTATCCTAGAAAGCAGTATTTCTTAAACTCATCTGATGATAAGAGTCATCTCCTTTGCTTATTAAAATTAGATTATTTCAGACTCCAGGCTCTACCTCAGTGGTTCTCAACCTTCCTAATGCCGCGACCCTTTAAGACAGCTCCTCATGTGGTGGTGACCCCCAACCATAAAATTATTTCCGTTACTACTTCATAACTGTAATTTTGCTACTGTTATGAACTGTAATGTAAATATCTGATATGCAGGATGTGTTTTCATTGTTACAAATTGAACATAATTAAAGCATAGTGATTAATCACAAAAACAATATGTAATTATATATTGTGAAATATTTATTTCTAATTACAAACAAATGAAATTTTGTCTTGAATCGTGGTGTAGCATGGGTAACAGTCTTAATATGACAACAGTAAACTACATTGCTACATTTTGCTACACCGAGGAGCGGTGTGTTGGTTCCTAAGACCATGGGAAATAGGTGTTTTCCAATAGTTTTAGGCAACCCCGGTGAAAGGGTCGTTTGACCCCCAAAGGGTTGAGAACCGCTGCTCTACCTACTGAGTTAGAACCTCCAGGAGAGGGTCCAGGAACCTGCTGTTTAAGCAGTGCTTCGCCTTGTTTGCATAGAAAGGTAACTTTGGAAAACACTGCTCTAAAACATTTATAGTAACCTCAGCAGTGGAGGGTAATTGGTTTTCTTTTTCATTCTTAGACCATTTGTTTCCTAAGTTACCATTTATGTATTTATTGTTGTAATTATGCCAAATGTGTTCATTTAAAGAGAAAAGTTGGACGAGAACATAATCTAAATAGCCACTTCCATTTTCTGCTCATCACTTGGTTGGGATGTTTGTGTTTTTCTGTCCTCTGGTGAGTACACGTGACCCATTTGAGTAGATCCCCCGTCAGATCAGTCCACTCACATTTAAGGATTTATCATCAACACACGCATTTAAATTAAGTCCCAATTAAATGCCTTCTCCTGCTTACGGGACCTTCTTGAACACATGATGTATATAACTAATAAATAGCACTTCGAGTAATTAGGCAGTAATTTTTTGCACAAATTAAGTACCTTTGACTTTTTTCCCATCCATCTTTGTAAGCTTAATAGAGATTGGCAAGTTGAAAAATACAGTGACAGCACCATCAGTACTTTGCCTTAAAAAGCTGTAAGAATATTTGAAATTAATCTATACATAGTATTTCATTAATCCCAACTGATTTGTGCTTTGTTGTCATCACAGCGTATTCAGTAAATTTTACTTACTAGACATTACAACCCCTGTTTTTAATGCTGAAAAAGCTGGGTGACATTTTTAAAAAATGGAAGGTTGGTGTTTACAATCAGTGCTATTACTGTCTATTCACAGGCAAGGCTTTCCCAACAATGGCTTTATTAAGCCAAATGAGATGTGTAATCGAAGGTGCTTGGGGACAGAAAGCTGCCTTAATTAAGCCAGTCTGTCCTTTGTGATTTTTGATAGCTTTATTCTGTATTTCTCTGACAGCTTTAATAACCTCTCAAAAGAGGTATGAATAAAATATCAGTTTCTGGAGTGAGATGGGTACTCTTGTCTTTTTTTACTTGGAGCCTCTAGTACAGTCCTGCACCAACAGTGATAGAATCACACGCATCTTTTTGTGATGCATGTAGCTCCTCAAAAATTTGTCACTTTGGCTTTACTAGAAGTAGGGGAAGGAAGAAAGAGAGGGAAGAAAGGAGGGAGGGAGGGAGGGAGGAAAAGAAGAGAAAGAAAGGAGATAGGTAGGTAGATAGATAGATAAGATAGACAGACAGACAGTCAGACAGACAGACAGATAGATAGATGGAGCCAGGTTGCAATGCCGATAAATTTGCTCCGCTAGAGAAAGAAAAATTTACAGCATAGTTTAATGTACAATAGGGCTTTTCTCAGAGCCTGTGAATCTAGTTTAATCATTTTGTGCTGCCAAATACAGTTCATAGACTGTAGAACATAGTTTAGATTCTTATAACTAAGATTCTCCAACAAGGCACACACACAGATAATTCTTAGTGAAAGATGTGTGGCCTCAGATATTCATTTACTCAACAAATATTCATTGAGCAATGGCTATGTCAGGCAATATACAGTATTAATTTTCTTTCATTTTTAACTTTGAAGACAGCTCTAACCTAATTTTTTAAAAATGTCAAGAACACTGTTACTTATCCAAGTGTAAATTCTACAGAGAAGTAAAGATGATGAGTTCATATTAAACAGACCTAATCAATCTTTTCTTAAGTAAGCACTCTTTTCCTGGTACGCGCCTGTTTGACAAATATAGCACATATGCTCATTTACTGTAGCTACCTGACAAACCAAGAAAACTGGTTTGATCAATTTTTAAAATATTCCACTAGTTCTTTGGGAATTGCCTTACTAAAGGAAAATAAGAGCTGTTTGCCCTTGGAGAAGGAAAACAAAGATACCAGAGGGGACCCTGAGGCAGGTATTTTTGCTTTCTTTCTCGAAGGGCACTTCTTTTGCCTCCTTAACTTCTTTCCTGAGTCCATGCAGCCCAGCTGGCTCGCTTCTTTTGCCTCTGTGACTTTCTTTCTAAAGGGCCAAGGCAGCCTCGCCTAGGTTCACTCCTGTTGCTACGATCTCACCTCTTCTATCTTAAGCCCGCCCTTTTGCTTCACTGTCCCCAGGTTTTAACAAACATACTCTAAGAATCACCTGGACTAAAACTGGGCCATCAATATACGATTTTACTAAAGTAACACCAAGGTGATATATTAACATGTTTAAGCAAATTAAAATGTGCTAACCTTGACTCAGCTGTTTAAATACTCATAGTTGGTGGTAAAAGAGAGGGCATTATCAACCAACTTCAAGATCTACCAATTATCTTTAGAGAAATCAGGAATTCTTTGTAAAGAACCCGATAAAAACTAAACATGGTAAATTAAACAGCCTTTCGGAAGGGCAATGTGGCACTACATATTAAAGTACTTAAAACTGCATACATTCTTTGATTAATAATTCTGCTTCTAGGACTTTATCCTGAGGAAGAACTAATGGGTGCATAAGATTATTCTACAAGAATTTTCATAGAAGTGAAAAATTTGAAACAACCTACATATCCAACAATTTGAGATTGGTTAATAAGTAAAAAGTCCATCTGTCTGAGAGAATGTTATGCCATTAAAATGAGATGGAGAAGAATTATATCTAATTTTCTGTATCTGTGATATTTACATGTGCCATATACTCTTCTCAGTGACTTCCCTTAATACCCACAGAAATGGGGCAAAAGAAGGTAAATATAAAGATATGTTTATATACTTCAGAGAATGAAAAGGCTATTCAGCCAACACATAGCAAAGAAGACAGTCCAGAAACCAGGCGGTAAGGAAGAGTCGAGAAGTGGGAGGGCTGAGGGACTCTACATTAAAATCCACTTCCTGGAGTTCTAGCAAAGTAGTATCATTGGTTAAGATGTCATTTGAGTACACAGTATGGAGGCCAAGTGGAAATTAACCTATTCTTGGTCTGGGAGTTAGAGGTGTGGAGAGTGAGGAACACCTTGAAAGTTTGGAACATCTCCCTGGTGGAGGAGAAGAGGCTAGGAAGGAATTGACTAAGCGTGATCCGTGAATTTCTAATAAGGCCAGTTTACATTGTTAAGTGTGGGTTTTTTTTATGAGCACCTAATTGTTAACATACCCATGGAGAAGCCACTCTGGCTGATTTGTCTACTCTTGTAACTAGAAGGATATTTGTCTGCCAGAGCTAACGTCCTGGGGTCTGAGCTTCACATCGTATTTGAAATTATCCCTGACTGATGTTGAGGATATAGAGGACAGTCATGGATCCTGCTTATGACCGGCTAGTGAGACAGTGTGGGTAGCCCCTTGCACAGGCTCGGGGTGAGCCATCTCCTCGGAAGGAGAGGAAGGCAGAGTGTCTCATCTGCTCAGAACACCTGCCATCTTCTCTGGACAGATTTGGGTTTGAGGCTGACAAGTTTTCCGTAGTCTGTGGCTTCTCTGTCAGGATTCTGTGACTGGCAATGACAGAAACGAGCTCAAATTGAAGCAGGCAGGGAGTTTATCAGTGTATGTTAGAGAGTTCATGGATTCTGAAGAGTTGGGCAGACAAGCCTGGAGACTAGGCAGCCAGAAACAGTGCCCCAAGTCCCACAGCAGAGCTAGGAAGGGAGAAAAAGCATGGCCAGGGCCAGAGCGATGGCTGGCACCACTGCCGTCTCTGGAACTGGCATTTGCCCTCTGACCTACCACCCCACAGTGGTTTCTGCTTGGCCTGATTTCTTTGCATTGCTAGCTTCTGAGGTGGTCTGATCAACAAGGCCTTGCTCGTGTGTCAGTAACTGAGCTCCATGGGAGACAAGGACCCGAGTGTCTGAGTTTTCACCCACTATCATGGATGTGGGCTCTGGCAGGAGCTGAAATGTCAGGTGGCCAGGGAGCATGACAGCTGTGCCGTGAAACACACGCATACATGTCTTAGTCCCTCTGCATCGGGAGACTGGACGGTTTCTCTGTAGTTCCTCTATGGCAGAATACTTCAAATTCTTCGAATCTCTTAGGATGCTCTCAGAAAATGTTTGAGTATGTTCTTTCACCAAACATGTTTTGGGCGTATACTCTGTGCCAACTATGCTGGACATTCACCACGGGATCAAAAAATGCATTTACGCAATAGCAAAGACAGAAACAGGAACACGGAGTGGCTCTCATGCAGGAATCAAATCGAGAGAACTAGGACCCGGAGTGAAGAAACACGGCCTCGTTACGAAGCAGGATGAGCCTGAATCAGCTTCTCAGGTTGAGGTGGAGGATATGGCTGATCAGCATATGGCTGATCATGCAGAGATGGCGGGGGTGGGAGGCAGGCAGAGGGGACAGTCGCTTGCTGGGAGCACCCTGGCAAAGCTGCTCTTCAAGCTCTCATTCATCCATTTCTGGTCAAGTTGTTTATGTTTAAAGGAGCTGCAGTACTTGCTGGTTTTTCTCTGAGTGACTATTGTCAGTTCAAATTGTAACAGGCAATTAAATCTGTTACTTTTGCAAAGCTCTGAGACAGTGTCTGGCATGTTGTATGCACTATATAGCCATTTATTAAATACATAAAAATAAAGCAATATTCTGTTGCTGATCATTGCATAAAATGTTAGGGATTCCACCTTGGACTCACCTTTAGCCAAATGCCAGGTGTGTTCTTTTCACCTTTGGACTGTCACTCTTTTTCCTACAGCATCTGCATTACATTCATTCTGTGCTGCATGTTCAAGGCACCGTCTGGGTGTGCGTGCATGCAGCAGCTCTGCCTGTTCACAGCGGCAAAGCATGAATGTGCTCCCTGGGCAAAGCGGCCTGACTGCCCTTCTCCCCTTCATCCCCCCAGGGGTTACCTCAGTCTGGCTCCGCAATTCTTCTCTATCTTAGCAACTAAAGTCTAAAAACAAATTTTAATCTAGATTTTTCAGTTTTCTCCAGTGAGAGACTTGGTCCAGTTTATCTCCTGTGATTACTAGAGATGGAAATTCTAGTTTATGTGGTTTAAATCATAGGATCCTTACGAGAACCTCAGAAGGAAACTAGTAAGGTGTTCTCCATTCTACAGATGAGAACAATGAGCCTAAAGCTCTTGAGAGCTGAATTTGAATGCAGTCTGTTTTCAGAACTTGGGTGCTTCACCCGTGTCCACTCATTTTTCTCCTTTTCATAATGCAGTAGAATGCCTCATCGTCAAAAGTGTTCTTCTAAAAGCTCTCTACCTTCACACACTTCCCTTACAACCCAGGACACAGTTTGGTAAAACCCTAGCTAGATATGGAATTCGGTTTCAATAAACACAGTGCTATATTCTGTGTCCTTTTAAATGGACACATTACATAGACAAATATTACCAATTAATTAGTTTCCTATTTTTGTAGACTTAGATAATTTTATAGCTTCAAAAACATTTCGGTCTTGCAGAGGGAAAAATTCCTTTGTTTTGCCAGAGTTTTCTGTGTTTTATTGAACTTGATCAAGGCATGCAGAGATGAAATACGTATGTCTAAAATGGAGCCATTTGAATGTTCAGTATGGAAATAAAATTTTAAAAATATTAGAATATCAGATCTGGACTATAACTGGTAAATGACATCAGTCAATAGTACTAAAAAAAAAAAAAACCTTCATTTTTGTGCAAAACCTCTTATAAGCCAAAAAAAAAAGTCCTTGGAATTGTGCCCAAGTTAGAGATTTTTATGTACCTCTAATGGCTGAAAATCCATGGGGACAAAGAGTGGTTTTCCAGAATAACCCAAGTGCATTGCACAGCACACTCTCTGAGGAACCCAACACCCACAGTTCATCACAGGCAGAGCGCGTCCTTTGCTCTGTGCTATTTTAAGCAAATGTCCCTGCATCAGGTTCAAACTGGTTTGTTGTGCATATTTTCTTTTTTGTAAAAAAAAACAAACAAAAAAAAACCCCAACACCTTTCTTTCTGGCCTTGGTAAAACTAAAGGCCTAACATTTTCTGATTTCTTTTGACAGAGAAAAAGACGAGCATATGAGTCTAACCTCATCCATGATGGCCTGCAGCTAGAAGCAACCAGATCGGTAAGTGGCAGTCCCTTTCCAACACATGGCTGACCCTGGCTCTTGGGAACCTGCATGTCACTTGGAATGCTGGAATGGCGTTTGAAACAACCCCAGCCACGCCTTACTTGTAGGCTGGGAGTGGGGGGTCAGTCATAATCTGCATTATAGAATGTATGGTTCTGATCGAAGCCAGCAGTAAATGAATAGAACAATAAATACAGGTATAAGTGATTGTTTTTTTCTTTTGAAAATCTTTTTAAATAACATTTTTATTATACAAGTAATAGTATTTTTTTTAAAAAAAGATTAGGAATAGTTTTTCATAAATAACACTGTAGTTCTTCTAAACTTTTTTCTCAAATATATACATTATTATATCACAGGGATTTAATTCACTTTTTTCTCTTTAATATATAGTAAATGCATTTCTATATCAATAAACATCTTTTATAATGACCACATAACATGATATTGAACAGATATGTAATAAACAGTCCTAAGTTTAAGAAATTAAAAAATTGTTATTACAGTAACATTGCAATGCATATGCTGGTGTTTTTATTTTTATTTACTAATTTGGATGGAGTGATGGGCAAATTTATAAATTAGTTTTTCTTCATTTAAAAAATTAGGAATTTTATGAAAGAACTATGATAAGAATTTTAATTACTTCCTCAGTAATTCAAATCAAGAAATTACCTTTGAGGCAAAAAGTTTACAGTGGTTTTCAAATCTACTTTGTAGTCCATCTTCACTTATACTAATGTCTGTGTATGTATGCTCATGAATACATGAGTTCTAACTACCAGCAACATAAGAAAAACCTATGTGTTTGGGTTCCTAGATTGTGTTTTTATTCTTCCAATACAGGTTTTGGATGACAGGCTGATATTTGTAAAGGTTCATGCCCCGTGGGAGGTATTATGTACATATGCGGAGTTGATGCACATCAAATTGCCTCTGAAACCCAATGATCTGAAAACCCGCTCTTCCGCCTTCGATAATTTCAACTGGGTTGGCAAAATCCTCCAAGTGGATGAAAGTATCATCAAGCCAGAGCAAGAGTTTTTCACTGCCCCCTTTGAGAGGAGCCGGATGAATGACTTTTATATTCGTGACAAAGACACCTTCTTTAACCCAGCCACCAGAAGCCGCATTGTAAGTCCAAACCAGATTTACTAGCTGTCTTGGGGTGGTTTGCATCCTGCTGTTGAATAATTAGTGGTTTGGTTGGGTGGCTTAATTTTGTTTAGAAACTGCTACACACAAAAGAGAAGAGAGATAGGCCTACAGATCCCCATTATGATGGTAAACAATGATGGGTTAGTTACCCTGTATAAACCACACACACTGCTTTGAATCTTTTTTAGGTTTACTTCATCCTCTCTCGAATCAAGTATCAAGTAAGCGACAACGTTAAGAAGTTTGGAATTAACAAACTTGTGAGCTCTGGGATCTACAAGGCAGCTTTCCCTCTCCATGATGTAAGTCAAATAGCAAAAATGAAATAAAATACCTACATGTATACTGCAGTGTTAGTAGGGAAGGGCTAACCTTCTTGTCCTTACTTAAGTTTCTTCCTCAGTAAAATGAAGATAATATATGGAAAGATTTATAAGCATATCCAGGACAGGAAGCGGGTTGCATTGTTCACTGCTAAATCCTAGATATAGAGAGGTCCCTCATGTTAAATGAGTGAGTGAACGAAGGAATGAATGAACAAGCAAGCAAGCAGTCGCTCTCCCGTAGTTAATGTGATAAGCATTGGGGGTTAGTAGTTAAGAGCATGGACTCTGGGGCCAGAATGCCTGCTCCACCATTTTCTAGCTGGATGACCTTGTGCAAGTTGTTTAGTCTCTCCTTGCCTCAATTTCTTCACCAATAAAATGGGAGTAATAATAGTATCTACCCCAGAGTTATTTGTGAGGATTAGTCCATGTCAAATGTTAGAACAGTTCCTGGCATATAATAAGTACTATATGTGTAATAGCTATTTTCATAATTACTGACAGATGTTATCAACCAGAAAAGTATCAGTTCTTTGTAAGCAAAAACACATGTTAGAACTTTTCATTTTTCATTTTCTGTAACATAGGTTTTTTTCTCCTCTGAAATACCATTCCTGGAATATCATAGGCTTTTAGAAAGGCCTCTGTCAGGGTTCTTGTCATAATGGCATATGGCAAAGTGTTGACATTTTTTAAGGACTCCATTCTGAGATGATAGCAGCTCCTCAAATCCAAGAACACTTCTCTAGCTGATAGCATCTCACAGGAAATAAAATTTTTAAAATGTGACTTCTCAGACCCTTAGTGATTTCATAAATGCAAGGATATTATATCTAAGCTCCTCAAATTCTGCTACTGAAATAAATGAAACACTGTATTATATGATACTGTTACTTTGTTGCATTCACCATCAATACATCTGAATCTCTATGACCAAAGAAAGCAAACACTGAGATTGATCATTGCTACTGTGTACTACATGTGTTTGTGGATGAGGACAGCATAGAAATGCACCATAGAAGGAAATGAGCCTAGGACCCATGTGTACATGGAGAAAAGAGAAAAGGGCAAAGAAGCAGATGCTGAGCTTCCTGGCTAGGAGACCCAGCACAGCAGTCCAACCATGCATTTTATATTTGTGCCCCAGCAAGATTAGCAATTGTTGCATGACATGAATTTGTGAGAGGGGGGAACACTTGGAGAAAGCTCTCATGAATATAACCTGGGATGCCAAGGGTGTCTAGTATTCACTTAGCATCCCAGGTTTTTTTCCTTTGAAGCTTCTTGACATTGCATAGGGGCCTTATCCAGGCCCAGGAGTGATCTCAGATGGTATTTGGAAGGGAGGTGGGTGGAGGTCAGGGTGATGATCCGGTTACAGGAGGAAGGAAAGCCAGTCAGGTGGAAAGAAGAGTGACTGAATTTAAGCAGAGGCAGGAAGTTCTGTTTCTTGAATAAGCTAAGTGTATATAACATGATATCAAGCATCTTCGTTATTTGCATTCTACATGTCACTGATTAACTGTTGAATTGGGAAAAAAGAAGTCTGGGTTTTAGAACAGGTCCTGCCACCAACCGGCCAAAGCCCTGGGTGTCTGAGGAGTGGGCTGGGCTAGCAGGTACCCCTCCAGGGTGGCAGCTTTGGCACGTGAGTGCCCCAGTTTTCAGTTGTTGGTGACTGACCCACTTGTAGGACTTTAGCATCCCTGAGGTTCCCACCAAGTACCTGATGTGTTCCCCAGGGTTGTAATAACCAAGCATTTCTCATTGGCAAATGGCCCTCAGGGGGTTAGTAATACCCATGGTTGAAAGTCACTAAAAATTACATGGTATTTTCATCCACTTTAGCAAATAAGGGCCCCTTATTCACAAATGACAGAAGTGTTGGCACTGCATTGAATAAACACATCTGTGAGCACATGGCAATTGGGATGCTCACTTGTTTGATTCTGCTTCCCAGTGCAACTTCAGCTATCCGTCAGAGGATTTCACCTGCCCGAATGAACGGTACCTCCTGTACAGGGAATGGGCACATCCTCGGAGCATATACAAAAAACAGCCCTTGGATCTTATCAGGTAAGCAGAGATTTTCAACCAGTGTGCCGCAACACTTTTTAACAGGCGTTACTCGACTATTTAGAGGTGGGCACTGACCTCTTTTACTTTAGATTGTCAAATTAGAAAAAGGTAATAGCCAACCATTAGCCGCCCATTAAATATGCCTATCTTGAACTCTAAATATATAGGTCATATAATAGATTTGCATCTTTTTGGTGATGTTGCATAATAAGATTGTATCTGGTTAGTTAATTCTTGGTACTAGGAAATCCTTATATACAAGTATAGCCTCTGATTTTTTTTTTTTACAAGGCACATAATTACTCTTATTGGAGAAATGTGTGAATTGTCTTTCTTCATTGCTAATGGGAATGGTATTCTTGGGGTACTGCTGGAATAAGCATTTCTGGAGCCCCCACGAGAGGATGAGATATAGTATTACATCCTTGGGTTTTAAAGCCCAGTGCTGGAAAATGTGCAGCTGGGGATTCAGTAGAGCTAAAAGCAAAGCCAGTGTCCAAAGTTTCCATTCCAGCAGCGAGCTGGGTCTGGTTTAGCATCGAGCTAGTTGCAGTCCATTAATCATTGTGTGTGGGGTCCACATGGCTCATGGCAAATGCAGGAGCATGAGAGTTCCACAAGGCAGCAGTTAAGAGTGCAAGAGAGGGAACTTCTTTGTTTAGGACAGGGGTACGGAACCTTTGCTCTGCCAGAAGCCATTAGGATATTTATAACCTCATTCTCGGGCCATACAGAATTATCGACTTAAAAATGAGCCTGCTATATTTGGTCAGACATTTAATTAACTCACCCTAAATGCCTCAGCAGGGCCAGACCAAATGGTTTTGAGGGCCCTCTCTGGACGGCAGGTTGGTCGTTCCCCATCCTGGTTTCGGAGGTTTACTATCTTAAATCTTCAAAGGCTTGCAGTGGCCAAGCCTTCTCTGGCTCTCTGGCCAAGGACCTGTTCCCAAGTATAACTGACAGATAAGTACCTTTCCTGTGTCACCCAGACTTTACTGGACATGCATCTGAACTACAGCTTCCTGACAAAGCTGCACAAGTGGCATGCCTTTGCTCCTTTCCCGTGATTCACAGCCAAGTTAAATTACGACTATTAATATTTTCTTTTGGTCACTGAGCTAAAATGCTGTGGACTCAGGGTTGCCCTTATGGCAACAAAATGTGACAATACTCAGAGTACCGCCAACCAGACCAGTTTGCCTGGAACGCTGAGCTTTGTGGCGCAGAGCCTTGACACAGGCATGCTTGGTTGAGTCATCCCCTCATGATGCAATCTCCAGCCCCTTTCTCTCCGCAGAGGTTGGACCAATCACGTGGCTCAAAGCTCCAACTCTCTCATCACACAGAGTTGGTGTTTCTGGCATGGCCAGCCCCCTTTCTGAGTCATATCATTAGCACAAACTCTAGGGGGTCACCACGAATTGTGAAAACACTTCTTTTTCCAGAAGTTTATGTTACTTGGAAAGCCTGCTGGAAAGAAAGAGATCAAAACCAAACAAACAAATAAAAATAAGCAAACTAAAAATAAACAAAATGTGTGGTTGAAATGAAAATAACAGTGATGAGATGGGGAGTGGGGTAGGGAGAAGTGGGCAAGAAAGCTGAGACTAGATGGTAAAAAAAAGAGCCAGGACTTGAAGACATTCCAGGAATATGGGGCAGCTGGTACCGTGGTCCTGAGGCACAAACGCATTTGTCTAGTTTGAGGACCTATCAAAGGCCAGTGTTAATGAGAAAGAGACACAGGTTCAGCAGGGCAGGAGGGGCACGATGAGTTTTATAAATATTCTGATCAGAAGCACATTCCACTAAGAACTACTACTTATTATTTTTTTTAAATATATTTTATTGATTTTTTTACAGAGAGGAAGGGAGAGGGATAGTTAGAAACATTGATGAGAGAGACATCAATCAGCTGTCTCCTGTACACCCCCAACTGGGAATGTGCCCGCAACCTAGGTACATGCCCTTGACCAGAATCGAACCTGGGACCCTTGAGTCCACAGGCCAACGCTCTATCCACTAAGCCAAACCAGTTTTGGCTATTATTATTATTAGATATAATGTATTAATTGTGGTTTATATTACATTTGCTCCAAGGAAGTTCCCTAGATACGTGAAAGCAGGTAACTGTGAGTGGGTTGTTCATGTTCATTTGTTTCTAGCAGATGAAGAGGTATCTTTCGGAGAATGTGTCCAGTGTGCTGCTCTTTACAAAGAATGATGGTTCTCTCTCTCCCTGCTCCATACTCAGCATTTTTCCTTCCTTGGCTCGATTCTAACTTACTTTGCATTCACAGGTTAACCAGGAACCAAGTACTTCCATGAAATATAAAATTCTTTTTGGTTTACAGTGTAATTTGGGGTCTGCTGTGAGCCTGCATATGTTTTAAGTGTGAATTGAGTCCGATGTTTAAGCTCAAAGACTCCTCTTTTTAAAATCGGAAATTAAAATTTGGGTAAAGCTGCAGAGTGGTTATTTGTATCTTCTAAAAATAATTTCTGTCTTTGTTCAGGAAATATTATGGAGAGAAGATTGGAATCTATTTTGCTTGGCTGGGCTATTACACTCAGATGCTCCTTCTGGCAGCAATAGTGGGCGTGGCTTGCTTTCTCTACGGATATCTGAATCGAAATAACTGCACTTGGAGGTAACCCCTATTGATTCCTTGTTACCGTGCTGAAGGTTGATGAGAAATCAAATTATTTTCAGGGTCTTAGACATTTTTCGTAAAAGAGAACTCATTGTAGAAAACAGTTACTGCTTTGGATGATACATCTTTTTTTTTATCTGAGTCTAAGAAGTGGAGTGGAAAATTTTTTCTTAGATCATGCAGCCCAGTCTCTGGCAGGAATATTATCCTCAGGAAACACTTCAATATTTTCAGACAGTGCTTTGTTTGCAAAGGAAAAGAGGGATGTAGGGAGGATCATCCTTGAACTTCTGTCCTCCAGAGGAATGCTTTGCTTAGCCCTACACATGTGGCCAAGAGCAGCTCTTATTGTTTTAAATTTCAGTGGCGAAACTGGAAAAATCGGTGTTTTTATGCTTTTAGAAATGATTTCTTATACATGCTTAAAAACTTAAGTAACTAATACTTTTTTTTTTTTACTTTTTAAAAACTAGCCCTTACAAAATTAGGGGAAAGAATAAGTGATAAAGAATGAGTTTGTGCTTGATGTTGGAATGCAGGTACCAGCTGTACTGTCTAAAGAGAAATATGTGAAAGCCAGAACACTGCATTATTCCATCGCTGTTCAGAATTGTGTTGTTATGCCTCTGCTTTTGGTGGCCTCAACCTTCAGCAGACATGCAACATTAAACCAAGTATTTTCCTTTGACCTTCCACCCTCTATCCAGATGTGACAGCCAAATTGAAATGTCTGGACACCAGCTATGAGCAACCAAATTTTTCTGGCTTGGGGCATACCAGGCTGGCTCCCCAGGCACTCAGCTTACAGGGCAGCTCTGATGTGTAGGCATCATGATCCTTCCTGTTTAACAGAGTTCTGAGAGTTCTGTCCCCATGGGGCTTTTTAGCCAGAAAGTTGCAGATGGTCTTTGAAGTCCTCACTTCTATTCACTGAAAAAGAGTTTAGGGCCACGGGCTGAATGTTGGCACTTTTTACCTACATTTGTCTTTAGCCTCTCCATTGTTTTGTATATACTGCCAGCTAAGAAAAAAAAGGCATCTCAAAAATTATACTTTCAAAGTGATAAGTTACATTTTTATGAAGTTCTTGAATAGTGGTTATAGACTATATTCTTACAGAGATTTAGCTGTTTTTCTTTAAATAAATGCCCACTAAATTGCTGTAAGCTTCTGTTTAATTTCCAGAGCTCTGCAGAAGTTTATCTTGACTAATTTTGCCATTGTTCTCTTACTTACATAGAAGAATAGACTTTCCAAGATTTATTATTTTGTTATTGTTGTTGATCCTCACCCGAGGATATTTTTCCATTGATTTTTAGGGACAGTGGAAGAGAGAGGGAAAGGCAGAGAAACATTAATGTGAGAGAAACAAATCAATTGGTTGCCTCCTGCATAAATCCTGACCAGGATTGGAGCCGAGAAGGAGCCCGCAACCAAGTTACTTGCCCATGACCAAGGATCAAACCCAGGACCCTTTGGTCTGCAGGCTGATGCTCTGTCCACTGTGCCAAACTGGTTGGGGCAACTTTCCAAGATCTTTACTCAGATACTCTAAATGATTCTTGTATCCTTTTGTTTGTAACTGACTTATTTCTAAGACTAACAAGCTACCCAACTCCAGTCCTATTCTCATAAAAGTCCCTCTGAATGGTTTCTAGAGGGAGCAGTCTGCATCCTGTTGTTAGTTTGTTGTTTTTCTCTTTTCAATTTATAGGAGTTCTTTAAATAATGATTCTGGTGAATCATCCTTTGTCATTTTTAAAAAATATATTTTTATTGATTTCAGAGAGGGAGAGATGGAATCAATGATGAGAGACAGAATCATTGATTGTTTGCTTCCTGCATTCCCCACACTGGGGATGGAGCTCATAACCCGAGCATGTGCCCTGACTGGGAATTCAGAGGTGACCTGTGGTTCACAGGTCAACACTCACCCACTGAGCCACGCCAGCCGGGCAATCCTTTGCCATTTTTATGTGTTATAAAACTTGTACCAGTTTGTAACTAATTCTTTTTTTTTTTCTCTCTCTCTCTCCTTTTATGGTGTATTTTGGTGAAGTTCTTGCTTTTGAAAGATTTTTAAACTTATCATCAATATTTTTCTTTATGATTTACGCCTTTTGGTTTCTTATTTATGGAATCTGTCCTTACCCCCAAGGTTATTTAAATATTCTTTTTAATTTTTTTTATAGTAAGTTGGTGCTGTTGCATTCTCATTTTCCACCTGGAATTGATGTGTATGTGATAAGATTTGGGAGTTGAATTTCATGTTTTCCCATATGGATATTTCATTTATAAAAATGTCAGTTCTCACCTTAGTGATTTGATGGGCTAGCCCTCTCTTAGTCAGTTTTTGTATATGCAGATATCTCTTGTCTCCTGAACTCTTTTGTTTCCTAGGTCAATTTTCCTTAACCTAGGCCAACAGCATCTTGTTGTTTTTTAGTGTGTCTTAAGTCTTCTGAGCCCTTTGGTCTTCTAATTGAATTTACAGTTCAAATGGGGGAGAAATGACATCTTTAAGTATTGATTCTTCCAAGTTATGAACATCATCATGTATCTACTTATATATAGGATTCACTATATGTCACTCTTTCAGGACAGTTTAATAATTTTCTCCATATAAATCTTATACATCTTGAGTTAGACTTATTCTTTGGCTCTTTATATATTTTAAGCTATTGAAAGATGCTATTTTTAAAAATTAATTTCTAATTGTTACAGGTCTGTGGGGACACAATTCCTTTTGTGACCCTGAGTATATTCTGTGTATTAATATTGTGTCCCACAGATTTATTAAACTCACTTATTCTCATAATTTATTTGGGGTTCTATTAAGTTATTTATATCAATAATCATGTAATCTATTAGCAAGAGCAGTTTTTTTTCCTTCCTTACCAGTTCTATTATTATTTTTTTGCTTACCATGCTGTCAGTGACCTTCACTGAGAAGAAGTGGTGATGGAAGGATCCATTGCCTTGTTTCAGATCTAAAGGAAATACTTTCAGCATTTTATCATTAAACAGAATGTTTGTATAGGCTTTAGGTAGCAAGCTTTTATCAATTAGGTTAATGAACTCCATTTCCATTCCTAGTTTTATAAGAATTTAGTTTTGTCTTGTATTTTCTTATATGAATAGATGTTGGATTTTATCATTCTACTAGAAAGATAGTCCTATTCATTAAATTTTTTAAATTAAATTAAAATTTTCTCTTTCCTCTAGCAAAGAAGTTTGTGATCCTAATATTGGTGGCACGATCATAATGTGTCCTCAGTGTGATAAGCTTTGTCCGTTCTGGAAGCTCAATATTACGTGCGAGTCCTCACAGGTAATTTTTGTTATTCCAAACATTTCCAAGTAATGAAAGATAATTTTTCCTCTAATCATTTTAGTAATTATATTTTTTTCCTCGGAGAAATTCAGAAAGGTAATTTTGAATTAACCCTTCATTCTGAAAGGTATATACAAAACACATGTGTTCATTCCTCTTTTGCAAATAAGTTTATTCTTCTTTTACAAATAATAAGTTGAGATTAAAAGCCTTATCTGTAATCTCCTGGTGGATCTGGGAGGAACTGTGGGATTGAAACTATTTGATATTTCAGGTAATCAAAGCAGAAATCTCAAACTCGGCTTATTTCATAAATACTTTCCAATACTGTTACTGTTATAGTGAATAGGAACATTGTTTGGATTTTTAAAGACTTTGATGGTCATATTTCAACTGTATCTGTAAATATGCATGAAAAAGGTTTTATATATGAACGACAACAGATACTCACTTTGTCTCAAAACATTCTCATAAAATGCATCTGGCACCCTGGCTAAGTGCAGATGATCTTGAGTTGTAAGACTCCTCAACTCCAGGAAGTTTAGGGCAACAGTGAGCCTGGTGGGAGTTTATTAAATGGCATGCCCCCCATAGGGAGAAAGCAGGTCCACTTGCATTGGAGAGTTTTCCTGACAACTTTGACATATTACCACTGAAGCGATGCCCCTCTGTATTTTATACTTTGCAAAGTCTTGTACTTATCACTTTTGGCACACACAGCAACCCTATGAGATAGGCAGGGCAGGTATTATCTCCACTTTACAGATTAAAACACTGAGGATCTGAGAGATTACATCGTTTACTCAAGGTCACCCACCTGTTAACTAACAAAGCTGGGAACTGACAGCGAGTCTGCCTTTCTTGCCATCCTTGTGTTCCTCCCCAGCTGACAGTAGTACCAGGCACTTCACTCTCAAGTTGAGCTCTGTGTGTGAAAAATTGTTCCACCACGTAATTAAGATGATTGCAGGGTTTCGTCGATGCATGGGTTTCTACGCTTAATTTATGAATTAGAATAGATTTCATTGCCCACCCTGCAAATCAACACAAATGCTAGCCCACAAATATCTGCCATAGATGACACAAAGTAAAAGATCTGAGGCAGGTAAAAGTGAAGCTGCCTGCCAGTGAAGTTAACTCATCAAGGTCAGGAGTTAGTGTGTGACCCCAGGCACTGGGTTTAAGACAGATGCCAACAGTAATACCAGAGGCAAATTGCAACTGTAAATTCCACTTTCTTTAAGGAATTCTCCTTCACACACTCCACCCCCATTTCTTTTCTCATTTCTTCTGACCCGTTTTTAAACACATGACTTGCAACTATATCCCTGTGCACATATTTTGTTTTCCTTGTTTTGGAAAAAAACGAGTCATTCTACGCCAGTTTCCTGAATGATCCCTTGAGCCTTGTCAGAGTGATTTACAAAGGGAAGGAAATATATAAAAAATGGGATGAAAAAATAAGGTTTTTTTTTTAAAAAAAAAGAGTTTTTTATGCTTTTCCTTTTGTTGGTTAATTCAATTATTTCTTTTTTTTTAAATGATATTTTATTGCATGATTTTAGAGAGAGAGAGGAAGAAGGGGGAAAGAGAAACATTTCTTTGTTGCTCCACTTATTTATGCAGTCATTGGCTGCTTTTTGTAACTGCCCTGACCGGGGATTGAACCCACAACCTTGTTGGTATCAGGACAGTGCTCTAATCATCTGAACTACCAGGCCAGGGCCTCTATTCAATTATTTCTTTATACATTAACTTATATATTTATTCCTACTTTTTATTTGGAAAGAGATGGAGTATTCACTAATTGACATGTATGCTAAAAGGGTTAACAGACTCCACGTATAAATATGCATATAAAGTCAGGATCAGGGAAATGAAACAGTTATAAAAATAATCAGGATTAATATTGTTTTTGTGATTGAGCACTGAATCAATTCCTTAGCTTTTGGCTGGCAAGATAAAAGCGAAACATGGTAAATGATAATATTTTGTTCTTAGAAATATATTAAGCTATAAAATTTTGATTTTGTTCTTTTGTAGGAAGAAAGCATAACAAAAGGGTTATTTTCCTAGGCTCTGATGGGTTCCGCTCTTAAAATCGGCATGCCTGCATGCGTAGCTCTCTTCTTTCCTGCTCCATGTGACGGAAGCAGGGTGCTGGCGTAGGGCTGCCCTTCACACAGCTGGCTTTCCCCCTGTGCCATCCTGCCAAGCACGCTAAGCCAGGCTTCTAAACAGAAAAGGCCCATTGCTTACCTTCTCTCCGACTTTCTGCTCCCATGTCACTGTGGGCCACCTAGAGCAGAGAGGCCAACCATCGCCTTTTCTCTCTTGGGTCCTTGACTTTTACTCATGTGGCAGAAATGCTAACTTGATCCAAGCCACCTAACTACCTGTCCTCGCCATGCAAGGTGCATCCCTTGTCTTGAACCAAACAACTAGTGCGATCTTGGCATTGGCAGTAAACCTGCTTTTTCTTGCTGCTCCTCTTTTTTTTCCTCTCTCTCTTGCACAGGTAGATGTGCTTCCATTATGTTTTTCAGCGTAGGAGGGCAAAGAATTCATAGGCTTTTCTTCTTGATAGTGTGGCTGGAGCAGAGGTGTCAGGGTAAGCTGGGAGGTATCAGAGAGAAAGAGGCTTGCCCTGATTCCTAAAAGACAAGAGTTAGCATTGGGTAGGATTGTAGATAAAAGTGTGATAACTCACAGAATGATTTTTTATGAGACTTTTCTTATAATTTTCAGTAAGAGATAAGGCATAGCATTCAGAGACAACTTGGAGAAGATGGTTCCATAAAAGGCAAAGCTAAAATATTTGAAATGTGTGGTGCATGGAACCCCAGGACGAAAGGAACAGGTGGAGAGCTTTGTTCCCAGGGCCTTCCCTCAGGTGTCCCTTGCCTCCCTTGCGGGCGAGTATTTGAGAGGAATAGATGGCAGCAACTTGGGATTGTGCTTTCTGATCAGGGTGTGTATGGATGCCTGAAGGGCATCTGCTTTGGAAAATGTATATCTGAGTAGAGGGTTAGGGAGATAACCGTTTATGAAAATAACATAACTAATGTTTTAACATTGATGAAAGTTGACCTCCTTTACATCAATAGAAAGGGCAACCCAACAAAGATGAGTTTTTCCTCAGAAGCAGCTTGGAATGTTCTTTAGTGTTCAAAAATCTGGCTTTTTAAATTTGTTTTGTTTTCTTTTTAACTTAGAGCTTCTTTTTCTATCCTGTTGCTTTCCTTTTATCTAACCTGAAGTTGATATTATATATGTTTGCCACTATTTCCATTAACCTTAGAGATATTTTTAGGAGCTGTAAAAAAAGCTCAATCCTGAGAAATGAGTCACTAAAGGAACGATTTTCCAGGAATTTATAGAGGGAGATAGGCTATTTATATAGTAGCAAAAAGATGAAGCGTAGCTGAACTTGTGAATAGAGCCTTCTTTGTGAAGGTGTGTCATTTATTCCTATTGTAATGGGCACTGTGCCCTTTGTAATGTCAGCAAAAGCCCCTGTGCAGCCTTATTCTACTGGAAGTATCTGTCAGTGGTAGTAGAAAGGCCTTCCTTGCGTGTCAGGAAGCAGAGCCTCTTCTAGGGGAGAGCTATCTCAGAATAGCCCAGCTTTGTACTTCTCTTATCAAGAAATGCAGGAATTCAGGAACCTATCCTCTGACCAGGGCGGGATGATGATAAGATGCAAATTGTAATTTAAAAGTTGCATGGAGTTCATTGTATTCTTAGGACCTTACTGCTCCTCAAATTTTTTTTATGACAACTCGTAGATAAGGCCATTATTCAGAAGTCTGAGAGAGGCTTTAAACAGTGTAGTCTTAGCAGCTATCCTATTTCTTGATCATGAGATGGAAAGATTCCATTGTAAAATACACTTGTAAACACAGCAAAGGCTGTTCGCCTCCAAAAGCGTGAGAAATCCCATCTATAAAGGATTTAGTACATACCGTGATTGTTAAACAAGGTGTTAGCTTTAAAAAGAAATTCAGACTGTATACATACACAAAGCATTGACTATTTGATGAATTCTAATAAGTAGAGAACAGGATTAATTTATATGTCATTATTATATTTTCCAGAAATTGTGCATCTTTGACAGTTTTGGAACCCTAGTCTTTGCAGTATTTATGGGGGTCTGGGGTAAGTTTTCTTTTTTGTTTTTTTCAGTTTACTTTGCCTCTTAAAAAAAAAAAAACCCACAAAATCTAAGATCACACAAATGCCCCAACTTAATAGCATTTTGCAGTTTTGTACAGGCTATCAAAGTAACCCACTTTTAGGACCAAGCTTCAGCTCCCCTACAACTCCATCTAGAACTCCTTGTATCAGTTCCTGCATAGAGGACTGCCTCAAAATGTAGTAGCTTAAAACACACTTTTATAATTCTCATCATTCTCTGGGTCAGCTAGGGGGTTCCTCAGGTGTGGGCTGGCGCAGCTGACCATGCTGGCAGCTCCCCTGGGCTAGTCTGGCAGTCACCAAGCCGATTGGTACGTGGGGCTCCGCTGGGCCAGCTCATCTTGCTCCATGCTGTCGCTCATCCTCCACTGGGCGTGCCCAGGGTCTTCACACGGTAGTTGTAGGGTTCCAAAAAGAGGCAAGAGAGGATAAGCCTTAGTGCATATATATTTTAAGCCTCTGGTTTCATCAAGTTTGCAAATGTCCCATCAGCCAACGTAAGTCAGGGCCACACCAGCAACAGTGGGAGGTAGTGGGAGGACTACCCAAGGGCTTGATGGAGGGAGGCTTGGTTCCCTGGGAGCCGTCGTGTTCACAGCTGTCCATCACCCTGACTTGCCTGGTGTTGGGGTTCTGGGGAAGTGCCAACACAGTGGTTACAGGTAAGCTCTCTTCTTTATACACTTCTATCTAAGTGAGCATTTGATAAGTATGTGCTACTCTTACAATGCTGTCACATCCCGAACAAATATAATCCTAAACAATATAATCGTATATAGCAGCTTTAACATTATATTTATATAATTTACTTTGAATAGCATCCTTCATGAGGCAATTATTTTCTTTAAACACAGTCTTTTACATGTTTAATTGATGTAAATGTTCTACCTTAGAGGAAAAAATTTTCACTTTCAACTTCATTGTATAAGAGAAAAATAGAGTTCAGTTTATAGGTAGGTGGGGGGAGAAATAGAACCAAGTCTCTTATTCTTAAGACAACACATCAACACACAGGAACCGTAGGTAGTTCTCCACAGGTGTCCTGGGCAGTATTTCTTTTTTGCAGTGGCTGTGCCTGTCAAGGTCACCAAATGGATCTCAGAACAGACATTGTTTGGACACTTTTTAGAGATACCAGTTGCCACTCCTGGAGTAACTAGACTATAAGGTGGCCAAACTTACCTACAAAGTTACATTGTCATTCAGACACTTAGCCTATTTTGGCTGAAAACCAAAAACTGGTTAATATATGACACATGGAAGAATGAAGATGAGATTCATGTATTAAGATCCTCGGTACTTCTCCACTGTTACATACATCCATATTTTCCCCCAGTAAGAGCACCCGTGCCACACGCATGGGTGGTGGGCACTTTTAACTCATGTCTACAACTTAGTCTCTGCACTGATTCACAATAGATAAAATTCTGGCCCATCTGTTGAACTTCATATATTAATGGGTGCTGACAGGCCTGAGTTAAAAGGACATCTTAAATAACACATACAAAAATATACAACAGGGTGGGGCAAAAGTAGATTTACAGCGGTAAGTATGTGAAACATGGAGTTTATTCTTGTATTATTATTTATGGTTGTATTCTTTTCCATTTGAAAAAAATGTAAATCTATTTTTGCCCCACCCTGTATATTAGTTTTTGCACTGCAAGACAACCCTCATATTTCCTAGTTAGCCTTGGTTTCCATGATCATTAACTACACCATATTTACCAAACTGACTGAAGCAATAGTGAGCTACTGATTTTATGTCACCTGATTTTAGGATGCCGAAAACATCTCAGGCCTGCTTGCAGCACCATATGTGTATTGTTAAGGACATGTATGATGAAGTCTTTATTTTAAGTGCCTTATATTGCTTTTCTTGTTGCCTCCGCCTTCCGAGAACAACTGCTGTGAGCCTCATTACAGAAAGCCTGAAATTGTAGAGCTGAAGAGGCAGGAGGATCCTGTGACGTTTTTCATATCACCATTCTCACATTCTTGCAGCATCTCTTTTGTGCCCAGATATATGGGGCACTTAGTGTTGTTCTGTTCCCTAGGAGTTATACAAGTTGAGAATAGAAAAGCTTTTATAAGAAATACAATACACCCCTACCTAACGGGTGTGGCTCAGTGGATAGACCATCAGCCTGTGGACAGAAGGATCCCAGGTTCGATTCCAGACAAGGGCGTGTACCTTGGTTACTGGCACATCCCCAGTAAGGGGGTTGCAGGAGGCAGCTGATGGAGGTTTCTCTCTCATTAATGTTTCTAACTCTCTCTCTCCCTTCCTCTCTGTAAAATATCAATAAAATATATTTTTTAAAAAGCTTATTAAGAAAAAGAAAAGCTTTTATAAGAAATACAGTACAAATCATATACTTATTTTCACCCTTCTAGGCAGCCATTCATACTCCTAGAGTTCTGCTCACCAACCCATGATTAAAGTAAAGGTTCTTAGCGTATCATGCCCCAGCACCCCGTTCCTTGTTGCTTCTTACCTGCCTCTATGGGATCCTCCCTGGCTCCAGGCTCTCGGCTGCATGCCTGCCATTTTTCATTTTCACTTTTGAGTTCTAGTCTAGGCCTAGTGATTTCCAGAGAAACACTGGCCACCTGGCTTATAAGGGTCCGGGGAATCAAGAAGACATTAGCTAGCTAGCTAGCTAGCTAGCGGCTTTTCGGGGCTCAGGAAATGGGAATTCCAGACCTGCGCTAATCCTGCTGGTCCACATCAGCAAAATAGCAGCTCGCACAACCAGCTTTGCTCCGTTCAGCTCTGCTTCTGATTCAAGTGACTCACAGATGCAGGTGATGGGCATTTTAAAAGTAGCCACTGGAACTCTGGCCGAAGGAGAGTCCATGAGAAATGCAGTTTTCACTTGCAGTCTTTCAGTTAGGAAGTTGGAATAAAGGCTAAGCAAGCTCTTCTGCCTTATCAACTTTTGTGAGTAAAGAGATCTGAATACTTTCAAGGCCTATCAAAATATCCCAGCCCTTCAGCAGCAAAAAAAAATTTTAACTTAATTTTTGTAATTAAACATTTTTTTTTAGCCCTAACCTGTTTGGCTCAGTGGAAAGAGCATTGGCCTATAGACTGAAAGGTCCCAGGTTTGATTCCGGTCAAGGGCATGTATCTTGGTTGTGGGCACATCCCCAGTAAGGGGTGTGCAGGAGGCTGCTGATCGATGTTTCTCTCTCATCGATGTTTCTAACTCTCTATCCCTGTTCCTTCCTCTCTGTAAAAAAAAATCAATAAAATATATTTTAAAATATTTTTCAACTATAGTTGATATATAGTATTATTTTAGTTTCAGGTATACAACATATACATTGATTTAAATTATGCAGTGATCACCCCAATAAATCTAGTGGCCATCTGACACCATATATAGTTATTATAATATTATTGACTATATTCCCTATACTCCCACCCATTCTGGCAAACACTTTCAGCAACCAGAACACTCCCATCTACCAAGAGTGTGCCTCTTGTCCTTAGACATAGCTGGACATAATGCCACCAATGCCTTAGTGACCTGACTACCTATTCCCTTAATGGGCATCTTCTTCATCTGATGTATACTTTCTCTAAATATAATAATATCATGATTATAAGGACAAGCTGTTCTTGCCTTAGCAGTTTGGCTCAGTGGATAGAGTGTCCACCTGTGGACTGAAGGGTCCCAGGTTCGATTCTGGTTAAAGGCACATGCCCTGCTTGCAGGCTCAATAGGGTGCATGCAGAAGGCAGCCGATCAATGATTCTCATCATTGATATCTCTCTCTCTCTCTCTCTCTCTCTCTCTATCTCTATCTCTATCTCTATCTCTATCTCTATCTCTCCCCCCCCTTCTCCTCCTCTTTTCTCTGAAGTCAATAAAAGTGTGTGTTTTTTAAAAAAAGGGCAAGCTGTTCTTGGTTCCCAAGGTCCTAGGCAGCCATCCCTCTTCTCTTGTCATAACTGTGTCTCTTTAATCAACCAGAGCTTCATGGTATGTGGTTTGACAGAGAAATAAGTACAGTGCCTCCCATTGGACTTCTGCCAGGTGTTTTATTGCAGGGAGAGAGCAAAAGAGAGAGAACAGGAAACTCCTGTGTGACATCATGCAGGGTCACCCCAGGTCCTGGTGTTCTCAATCAGGGATGTACGGCCGTGTGAGTCAGCAGGGACATAGCCCAGGAGTGCTCCACAATGTTGGGCAGCTATACTAGGTTACTATGTCTTCCAGGAACTCTGCAAATCCTTCACTGTGAAATGAAGAACTAAGAAACTCCCACCCATTCCAGCAACTCTCCAGGTTTTTGCCTTTAGAATTCAGGATTTGCTAACAACTCATTATTTTTCGCCAGGTCATTTCTTGCTTGCTTGGCAGTCCTATCACTTCCTAGGCAGAACTACTTGCTCCTTGGGTTCAGCCTTTGGTAAATAGCAGCCTTTTTACCCCCTATGTTCCAGTTCAGGGAGGACAACTCTTTTTCCTTTATAGTGCTGATTAGAATTATTGATACCGCTTTTTGTGAGAAAAATATGCCTTCTTTTCGTAAATCGTCTCCTGTTGATACTGTTGCTATATAGTGAGCAAATGGATGGCTATTCCACTCCCGTTTTAAAGATGAGGAAAGTGACACACAGGTAGATTAACCAAATTACTCAACTCCCCCAAGGCAGAACGTGACAAGCACAGAATAAGAGCTCTGCAGATGATTTGGCTGTAGATCGGTGACAAAACGCAACGTATAAAGTTGTAGGAAGCTTTTAGAAAGATGCATAAATATTTACTTGATTGAAAGAATAGCACTGTTCTGTGTGGGGCTTGGAATCACAGGGATGGGTTAGGAAACCTCCGTTCCATGACTCTGGTCCCACTTCACCTGACACACACAACGGGAAGAAGAAGGCCTCCTTCAGCCAGTCCCGTGAGATAAGACAGCTTCCTTTCACTTAGGCCTGTCTCTGGGTGTCACAGTGAGCAGGGCTTTCCTGTTTTCAGCCAGTTTTCTTTTTAAAAAGAGAGGTGAGTAAAGATATAAATTCATGGAAATAAGTTGCTTTATTTTTTAAATGAAAAGTAACTTTCTTTACAGAGAAGGAAGTTGGGGATTTCTGTGCATTTTTGAAAAAGGATTTCAAAAACACCGAACAGATTACAATTGCAAAATTTAGAGGAATTACAGTAACACAAGGAAGGTATCTATCGTGGCTCCTTAGAGGGCTTTCCCAGCAAGCTGGGTTCCTAAAGAGGCCATCATGGGGCAGACACCATCTTCCCACCTGAAGTTTCTTTCCTTAGGTTGGAATGGCCAGAGTTTCTGCTGCTGTGATCTTGTGTTTCCAGTGAGTTGTGAGGTAGGACAGAACTCATGACGATTCCCTCACTCCCTCTACCCTGACAGCCTCCCAGTGGTCAAGGGGCTAGAGCCCCCAGGACCTCCCCAATAAACGGGCACATTCTCCATGGCTTGTGCTCCATCTCAGCTTATGCAGACCTGTTGCCAGGCGTAGGGAAACTGGGGCCTATGTGGTCTGGTGTAGCAGAGAATGATAGTGAGTGGGTGGTCATGCACAGAGGGGAGCAGCTGGAGTAGATGGTTCCATCCATCAGGGATCCCAGATGGTGGGGGTTCTCCAGGTTCTGGATTGGCTTCCTACAGCTCATTCATTCAGCTGATATTCGTTCAGTGCCTGCTGTGTGCTAGTGCTTCCGTGTGAACAAAACAAGATTCCTGCCCTCAAGGTGGCCTTCTAGTGGGCATGATCAACAGTAAGCGTAGAAGCAAACACAGGTCAGGATGTGAGTGCTGCCTGTTTTGAAGCACAGAAGTGAAGGTCAGCATAGGGAACAAAGTGTGCCGTTTTTTGAGAGAATGAACATTACTACTGGACAGATTTAACTGTTTAGAAGGAAGACACAGTTGAAAGAACTTCGGGGGTGGAGAGTTCATGCAATACTAGCAGAATTGTCAAGTAAACTAAAAATTTAAGCTCTTCTACTTGAGGGGGTGCATTGGGTGTTTATCTGGGAGACGTGAGCCCAGAGGACTTTAGTAAGTGGCTACTGTGCTGCTTCAGATGAAGCCCAGGAAGGCTGGCTCGTGGGTGACTCGTTTGCCCCCTAGGGGACTCTTTGGGAGTATCTGCCACATGAGGCCAGCATGCATCAGGTGGGAGGCGGGACCAGCCATGACAGCTTGATCCACAGGGATACCTAGTGCCCTGAAGAATTTCATCCCACTGATGCCTCAGGTCCTCTTGGTTGGGGACAAGGACACACGTGGCTGGGCAGCTTCTCAGTGGAGTCAGCACAAGCTCAAGAGAGATGCCCACGCCCACGGAGAGGACCTTCCTGAGAGCAGGAGCAGCCAGATCAGTCCTGCTCTCAGGGGTCTGACAGGTGAACCTGCTCAGTTTCTCTCACAAGTTATTCCCTTACAGGACTTGGGACATTTGAGGAACTGAGAGGGGCAGGAAATAATATCCAAGGGCTCTGTGGATTTCGTCCTCTCATGTTTACTCATCCATGGTAGCTGTTGTGCAAGGAGATGGAATTTGGGGACTATTGAGCCATTCCCTGAACTCCCTGATGGGGCCAGTGGATTATTACAAGGTAAACTACAACTGGTGGCAAAGGGAGGCATCATTCTTATTTACAGAGGCTAGGAGGCCTTACATAACTCCTTCCTCAGGTTTCAAAGCTTTATAAGGAAAACTGGCTCCCAACCACGTAGGCGGCAAGAAGTGACCTCCCCGACTAACTGAGCTCTGTGCTTCCATTAACAATAGTGCCCACGCCAGGAAGCTGGCCCTCCACCTATATTCCCTTGCAAGTATTCCAGCAACCACAGCAGGCACTGCCGAGGGTTTGTGTTCCCACAGAGGCCGTGAGTGGGAACAGGACAGTTCCTAGCAGTGTGCCCGGAGGAGTGCCAGAATTAGAAACTGGAAAAGCAAGCAGCGATAATACTTAAGCAAAGCGCTGTCGTTTAACTTGTAATCCATTGGCCAAAGGAAGGGGATTGGAGAGCAGGAGAGTTAGGGGCAGAGCTTGGGCTCCGGAGCCAAGAACGCCTGGGTTTGATTCCTGACTCGATACTAACCTTGGACAAGTAATTGAACCTGCCTATGCCTCCGTGTCTTGGTGTATAAAATGTGGATTACAATTACAGTGACCTCAGAGGGCTTGGAGGGCCTTGACAGCTGTTGTTACAATAAGTTCGCAATAGCCTGTGGGGTAGGTTCTGTCTCCCCATTGTGCAGAGCTCTCTCCACCTGGCTGCCCCACCTGTTCAGCACCCAGTTTCTGGAAAGTACCTCGCTTTCTTCATCCTCTGCATGTGCAGCTCCTTGGGGGGAAATGGCCTTAACCTGATCAGTCGAAGTCACCCCAGAACTCACGTAGGCTCCCCTCCTCTGCGAGAGCCATGGCTCCATGTTGGTTACTTATTCTGGCTCTGTGTGCCCAGAGCAACCTGAGCTGACCTTTATTATCAAGTACCTCTTAATAGTCTACTGTAACTAGCACTTCACTGTAATCTTTGTACACCTAGGAGCCCCTTGAAACAGAGATTGTGTGTGTGTGTGTTTTTTCTCTTCTCAGCACATAGTAGGAACCCAAGCAATATTTCTGGATGGAACAGGGGTAACACAGAATTTCTACACAGGGGCGGGCTTAGTGGTAGCCATCTGGAAGGAGGTTCCTAGAGGATTTACTCTGAAACCACATTTTCAATTAACGCGGCATGTTCTGTTTATTTCGTATTTTAAGTTATAAGTCCTACAAAATAATAAAAATGTCTAAAAGTTACTTTATATTTTACACAAGGTAGGGAAAAATACCGGTTATCTGTATTTGAGAATATTATGTTACTTTGGGGTGGCTTGGGTGATGGTAAAGAGAGATTTGGGAATTGCTAAAGCATCCTCCTCCCACCCCTGACTCGGGCCCTAAGGAAGGACGTGAGGGAGAGGGATGTGGGGGAGAACAGCCTGAAGGATGGGCCGTGAACGGCTTTGAACTGTACTGGTTATTTGTGTTGTTCAGGTGCTATGAAAAGTGCCGGTAGCCCATGCTTCAGCACTAGACACTCACATTCCTTCCAACCATCACATCATTAGCTTTCCCATAAGCTGTAGGCTTTTCACAAGAGCATTAATTTGTTTTCTGCTCTTTAAAATATCACTGTCACCTGTAAAATAGATGCGATTGACCATATACAAGTGTTATGGTTAATTAGTATTATCTAATATAGATTTATGAAACATCCGTCATCGTTGAAAGCCCACATGATCCTGTTCTCTCTCTCTGTTAGTTACCTTGTTCTTGGAGTTCTGGAAGAGGCGCCAGGCAGAGCTTGAGTACGAATGGGACACGGTTGAGTTACAGCAGGAAGAACAGCCCCGGCCGGAATATGAGGCCCGGTGTACTCACGTGGTGATAAATGAGATCACTCAGGTAAGGAGGTAGTCTATATTGCAGGGTTGATGCCTGCGTCCCATCTCTACTTACTCTAATGGTACTCGGTGGCCTGGGGTGTGTTCTGGGTACAGGGTTTTTTTAAAGCTCCTCCAGTAATCCTAATGTGTACCCAAAGTGAAGAAGCTGTGCTTAGAACAATGGACATGGGAGATGAATGTAGTCCCTTCTTTCACAATAACAGTAAACATAAAAAAAAGAATAAAAAAACTTTGGCATTAATGTCCAGTAAGTCCTCACTGGATGTCATGATAAGTTCTGCAAACCTTTACATAAATGATATATAATGAAACCAATTTTACTTTAGGCCAGTTGAGACAAACAAAAGGTAAGTTTCTACATCCCCTCATCAGTGTAATAATGAAATGACATTGAATGAAATGATATTACAGTGGTACCTCGAGATACAAGTTTAATTCGTTCCGTAACCTTGAGGCGTGGGAAACTATGAGACGCTCAAGTCGCGGTAAACTGGTGGGTCATGTGCAGCCGGCCAATCCTCGAGATTACTCCTATCTCAAATGTTGCTCGTATTTCAAAGCAGATGGCTCGTATCTCAAAAATCTTGTATGTTAGGGCACTCGTATCTCGAGGTACCACTGTATTTGAGAATCTGATGAATAAGAAAAAGGTGCACTGGTTTGCCTCCTTTCCAATTCCAGTAAAAAAAAAAATGCACACAAAAAATAGACTCTGTGACATAAATGTATGGAAAGATGCATAGGTTTTTAGAGTTAATTCTCAACTTCTCACACGTGCCTTCATTATTTTAGCCCCTTATATCCTAGCCTTAGCTGCCCCTTTGTCTTGCACTAAAGCCTCAGTCACTGCTCCCCCTTCTGGTTGGGATGTGCACAAAGTAGTGTGGCTCTTTCTCAAATGTTGGGGGGAGAGAGATGGAAAAGGAAAACATTTGTTGAGGTCCAGCTATGTTCAGTCACTGTGGGAGGCATTTCATATCCTTGGAAAGGTAAATTTGCTACTGCTGCTACAAAGTTAAAAACAAAACAAAAAAACCTATATATCTTTCTGTATATATATTCCAAAGCCAGCAAAAGATGGTTTTTTAATCATCTGAATTATTGCTTCTTTCCATGGTCACAGACAGTTTAGAGCTTGTAGCAATCAGCTTAAGGACAGTGGCTTCTGAAAATGAATAGCTCCTAGAAGAAAATGCTTTTCCCAAGAGCTTCTGAAAATGTCCTGATTCTAGATTTTATAAATTGAGTCACGGATTTACAGACTGTCAGCACTAAAAGGGACCAGAGGGAGCAGTTCAACTCCTCATTTCATAAGTGAGGGAAATGAGGTCCAGTTATCAAGAGAAGGTGACATTTGGCTTTGTAACTGTAACAAGCTGCAAATAATCCCCATTATGAATAGCTCCCACTGTTGACTGTGGAAGACAGAGCCAACGCATGTGTAGTTGAAAGATTGTAGATTCAGAAATGAGAGCCAAAACTTAGACAGAATTTTATGTTCATAATGTTTTTTGAAATACAAAAGCTTATATTGGCAACATAAGGAAAATACTGAAGAAAAATTAACTTGGTAATTTAAACCTGCCAATTTTACATTTAAAATGACCAACTAATAGGTTTAAGTGTCCATTGTTAAAAAAAATTTAAGATGAAAGTTTACTTTAACTTTTATGTCTCATTTTACTTTTCATGCTAATACACCCTCCATTGGTTTAGAGAAGCATATAGTTCAAGGGTCAGGTCTTGAGGATGAGGTTGCCTAAGTTAAAATCTAAACACAGCAAGTTAGTGGCTGAATGATTTTGGACAAATATTTAACTTCTCTGTGCCATTGTTTCCTCTTTTATAAAATGGAAACAAATATAGTTGCTTCCTCAAGTGATTGTAGTAAGGCGGAATCAACTGAATGTTTAGAACCTCCTTCGAATAGTACCTGGCATAGAGTAAATAGCACCAAAGTACCTGCAGCTATTGCTGTACTATAGCTTCTCTTACTATCGAGATAAATCCTAAGAGGTATTGATTTCTGCTCTTAAAATTTTAAATTTATTCATATAAAGGGGAAAATTTAAAAATTCAGTTATGACACAGTAAATGTGTAAAGCTCAACCAAGAAACACATACCAGATGCCTTGCATTTGCAAACATCTGTGAGGCGTTTTGTCTTGCACGGACTATGGGCTCTCTATCTTTGCTTCACTTCTAACACCTAAAACACGCTCAGAAATGCAGCTTCACAGCGTGGCCTTGTCAGGTACCTGACTCCCGAGCTCAGGTTATGCCAGATAAATTATTATTCACACTTGCATTTTCAAAAAATACTATTAAAATGAATACTGCATATGTTTTATTGTATGTATGTTTAAAATTGTTAACAAAAAAACAGTTCAATTATGAGGAAGAAGGCTATGTTTGAAAACTAATTTTTAGAAAAATTAACTTCAGCCTAGGATATAGTGACCCATTCGGAGAAAAATCATTTCATTGGAGTAATCCCTTGATTGTCTAAGTTTTTATTATAATTATAATTATTATTATTATTTTTAATCAGGAAGAAGAGCGGGTTCCCTTCACTACCTGGGGGAAATGCCTACGTGCCGTCCTCTGCGCAAGTGCTGTCTTATTCTGGGTGAGTCCTTCACAAAATTTAATATCCAATTTTAAATGTTGAGGAAGCTGAATGCTGAGCTGGAAACTATGTAATCTTATTTGTTTAAATCAGATCAGTGGTCCAGTATTTTCCAGTTTCTGGTGAAGAAGCCATATGGGAGGCACTAAGAATTCTAAAATTTTTCATCAGGAGCAACTAAAATAAAATTCAGTTATGACAAATTAATGTGTAAAGTTCTAAGAATAGTCTTAACAGAAAGATAATGGGAACTACCAAAGGAAAAGGCATGAAAACTAGTGAAAAATGTAAAAGAAGCCTCAAATGATTCTAGATCAAAAGACAATATTTCTAAAATATCTGAACTTACGAAATTAATTAGTTTATTACTAATAAAATCATATTAGAAATATAATGATCTGTAATATACAGAGAGTTTTGTTGGCTCAAGAATAGCCAGATTAGAGAATAGGACATGAAGCCCAGAATGGGCTCTGATATATTCTAAATCCGGCATAAGTAAAGATTATTCAATAAATACACTTGTTAGCTGTTGGCGGAGAAGTTGAAGAAAGAAACCATATCATGAACCATATGCTATAAGAAATTCCAGAAATATTAAAGATAAGTAACACCAAAAATAACTAGAAATAAATACTAATGAATATATGATCTCTAGATATAAAAAGATTTTTTAAACTTAATAGCAATGGGAGAATTTTTGGAAGAAAATATTTAACAATTTTCATACATCAAAACAATCTTAAGCTTAAACAAAATACCAGAAGTAATAATTAATAAATAGGGCAAAGGGTTAATAATCTCAATACATAAAAAGTCCAAATTACTCCTAAGCTAATACTCAAGACCTCGGAAGCTTAGAGGCAGAGAACGTGAGTACAACACAATCCACGAAAGAAAACTGTCATGGCAGATGCCAAACCTCAGTAGTAATTGAATTAGTGCATTAAAATGAGATGTAATTTCTCACCTCTCAAGTGATGACTCAGTGTTTGAGAGGATGAAATGCAGTATCAGCACTCTCTTATCTAGGCCGTTAGAATTTTACACTGCTCTGGCCTTCTTAGAAAGCCATTTGGCAGTAACAGGAGTCAAAAATAGTCATATGCTTTAATCTACTATTCAGGTTTTAGAAACTTTTAATCAGGAAGCATTTCAGAATAAGTAAAAGTCAGTAAAGATTTAGTCACTATATATACATGTGTGTGTGTGTGTGTGTGTGTGTGTAATATATATCACTTATATAGTCTGAGTGGCCAGATTATTGTGATCTCTGAACTCATAATAATCTGGCCACTCAGTATATATCCTATATAATACTATGCAAATTATCCCTCAACCAGGAGTTTGACCAGCAGGCAAAGCCAGCCAACCACCCATGTCCCCTCCCTCTGGCCAGATCCACCCATGCACAAAATCATGCACCAGGCCTCTAGTATGTGTATACACACACACACACACACACACACTCTCACACACACTGAGTGACCAGATTATTACGTGTTCAGAGATCATAATAATCTGGCCACTCGGTGTGTGTGTGTATTTCAGCCAAAATATTCTACTTTCAACTCTTTATACCGTGGGGTATTGTGCCAATGTGAAAAGCTATGTCCATGAAAATATTTTATGACATGTAAAAGTGTCATGGTTATGATAGGCTTAAGGAAAAGATACCATTACTAAAATGACTTAATATGCAAACTACATCATTCTGAAGGAATTGTGCCTAAAGATAGATAGATACATTTTTCCTATTTTTGTGTACTTTTTAGTCTTTACTTTTATAGTTAGGAATCTTTCAGTTGTGGGCGGCAGAAAAATCAGTGACAGAAAAGTCAGTCTGCTACAAAGTGGTGATTGGAGGGTACCAGTTCCTGAACTGACAGTCTCAGTCTGAGGTCTGGCTCTGGTCCAGGATAGGTACTGCAGCGCCGATGATGTCAAGGGCTGGGTTTGGTTTCCTCTTTATTCTGTGTCCTGTGGTCTCCCGCCTGTTGGTTGTGGGCACGCTCCCTTATGGTTGCAGAATGCTGCAGCACTCCAGACCTCACATCACCTGGAAGCCAAGAAAGGCCTCTCTTAGCAACATCCTCTAACGGAAGCTTCTCTTTCTCATGGGCACTGGGATATCTCCTCCCATAAGTGGCTCTTACTAGGTTGTCAGTCCGCAGCCCATTGCTGAGGTCAATAGGATGAGATACCTCTCTGTCTCTGTCAGGATCCCAGGGGAGGAATGGCAGTCTACCCTACACCATGGGACTAAAAGTAAGAGAGAATCCTCCCAAAAGCAAAACCTGGGTCCTTTTCTCAGACTGGAAACAGACCCCGGGCAGCAAAAGCAACTGTCGTTCACTACAGAGTACTTTCAAGTTTTCTGTGATGAGGACATATTCAGAGTTATGGTAAGAAGAGTATATTAAAGTTAGAGGGAAGATATGTAAGAAACTTGAGGAAGGTGAATGCAAAGCTTCTCTGCGTCCTATGGAGAAATACTGAACCGGTCACGTGCCTGAAAGAAGTTTGCAAACATTAAGTTTGTAAAAGCTCTGGAATGAATTAGAATTCACCTCAGAAACCACGTGGGAGGCAATGCCATGTAGAGATCAGTAGTCTTTGGAGTCCTTGCATTTCTCAGTTACTTCACTTACTAGTTGCTAAATTTTGGGGCAAATTGTTTAGTCTGTATGTGGCTCTCTTTTCTTCTCTGTAAAGGAGATCTGATACTGCCTCCCTCTCTGCACTGTGTGAGAACTTAAAAGATATATGTGTGCTGAGGCGAATAGTGAGCACTGGGAGAATCTTAATAACTTCAAAAATTATATGGACTGCATGTGCTGTGCTGAGAGAGAAAAGAATTGATATATCCTCTCTAATACATATTTCTCGGCCTTGAAAATTTTCATATATATGCCACATATTTTTTTTAAATGTTATTCCTTAACAGTGAAGGAAAGGAGATGAGAGAGGTTAGAGGAGAAAATGTGATCCTTCTCTACAAACTGATGGCCTAAGAAAAACATCTTGTTAACAATTTAGCTGCCATAATCGGAGCTAATACTTATATAGTATTTTTCATATGTCTTCACTGACAGCTCACTGAGTCCTCACAAAAATTCTCTAAGTTAGTTGCTATTATGATCCCCATATGTATGGGTGAGGAGATTGAGGCCCCCAAAGGTTCAATCATTCGTACACGGTCCCACAGCCCTTGTACAAGGCAGAGCGGATTCCCACGCAGGAGGTTGGCTCCAGGACCATGCTTGCAATAGCTCCCTTGACTAATCTCCAAGTGGAGCAGTCGCCTTCCTCTGTTATTGTAACCATGACACCATTTGCTTGGCCCTGAGACTCACACTCTTTGTAGATTTTCTCTCTCGTGGTAGTCATCACCTGCAGTCAGATACTTTGAGTTTATGCTCTGGAGTATGTGCCAAGAGGAAGATGCAGGGCAAACAGTTTCAAACGGGCCCTCTGGTGTGCACTGCTCAGTGGCAGAGAAACCTGCCTGGTGAGGAAGTGAAATCCTAGCAACCACGTGCAAACTGTTGCTTCACACACTCCTGCTGACATGGGGCGTGCAGTCCTAAATGCAGTGGGTTAGAGGGAAATGAATCTTGTGCAAACGCAGGTTATAACTGCCGGTGAAGGTCTTACAATGTGAGCATGCAAAGTGTGTGAAGCTTTGATAAGCAGAGACCTGCTGCCATTTCCAGGGGTTGCCCTGGGGTGTCTGCACAGCTTAGGAGCTCTGGTCCTGGTCAGACCCGCCCTTGGCACTAAACTAAGACTAAAGCTGGCACCTGCTGACTAACCCTGAACCAAAGATACTGCTCTGTTGGGAGGACACATAAGCTCTTAATGGAGCAAAAAACCACTGATTCATAACCTAAATGATTTCTTAAGTATAGAGCTGTGGTTGGCAAACTGCAGCTCGTGAGCCACATGCGGCTCTTTGGCCCCTTGAGTGTGGCTCTTCCACAAAATACCACAGTGCGGGCGTGCACGTACAGTGCAATTGAAATTTCATGGCCCATGCGCAAAAGTCTGTTTTCAGCTCTCAAAAGAAATGTCAATCGTTGTTCTGTTGATATTTGGCTCTCTTGACGAATGAGTTTGCCGACCACTGGTATAGAGGGATGTTTTCTCTGGTCCTGCTATCACAAAGACTTTTTTCCTTCTACCAGAATGCATTCCCAGCTACTCCATTTTTATTCCATCTGAAGACGCACTTTTTTTTTTTAATAGACCTTTTTTTTAGAGCAGCATTGCATTTGCAGGAAAATTGCTCAGAAAGTACAGAATTCCCATACTTCCTCACTCCCTGCACACAGCTTCTCCTACTTCAACATCTCACTTTAGTGGACACACTCTCTGGTGACTTCCTTCATTCCTCTTCCTTTCTTTGACCTTGAATGCATTTGATTTCTACCTCTCTTGTGGCAGTTCTGTGAGACTTCACATCATTTTACCCATGTGCCTTGTCCACTTAAGGCCTGAGGCCGATTTTTCAGTGTAAAATATGATGACTGGGGAGTCTCAAGCTGCTGTGTTTATTCTGCTTTCAGATCCTATTAATCATTGCTTCAGTCATTGGGATCATTGTCTACAGACTCTCAGTGTTCATCGTGTTTTCTGCAAAACTCCCCAAGAACCTGAATGGAACAGACCCAATCCAGAAGTATCTGACCCCACAGACAGCCACATCTATCACCGCTTCCCTCATCAGCTTCGTCATCATCATGATTCTCAACATCATCTATGAAAAAGTGGCAATCATGATTACTAATTTTGGTAAGTTCCTACCATAGTTTCAGCCGTGTCTAGGGCATTTTCAGAACCTGGTGGAGATGGAGACCATCTCTTCTCTGCATTTCAATTCCAGTCTTGGAAATTTCAAGTGTAAAAATATTTTCTCTGGCCTGGACGGGCGATGAAATTATCTACAGCTTGGCATTAGCAAAAGGGACAAAGCAGAGACAATGATTATAATGTCGGAGCTTTGTATAAACAGATCAGTGCTGGATGGTATTGGCAATTACATTACATCATGCGCCCTATTGTTGAAAGTAAATAGTCTCTTTATTGCAAATAAGTGAAGCAGGGTCATGGTTCCAGTGGCAAATACGCGCCTCTGTTGCTGAGAGGACAAGCGATCATGCTGTTACATGTCTTCCCCCATTCTGTTCGCATTAATACAACTCCATTCTCATCAGCTCTCGCTTTTGTAATAAGTGATTCTCCTCTCTGGCTTGTATCCCAGGCAGCTGCTTTGTGACCAAAGTTAAGTGCTTCCCACTTGCTGCATGTGTCTGTTCAGTGGTCATGTTCTGCAAGTGATCAGCCCAATCTAAATTCTACACTAGGAGGGGGACCTGGTTTGTCTTCCCCAAATGCTTCTAGCAAGTTTCCCTTGTTTTGTTGGTTTTCTTCAACACCTACCTTAAAAAAGACGAGAGAATATCATTGGTAACATTGTGCTTACACATTTTAAGGAACAGTTGATTTTTTTTTTTTTTTTTGCCTTGTGGGATATATTTATGGGGAAGAAGCTCTTACAACAATGTGTAAACTTGACTTCACACAGTAGCTGTATGAAGGAGTTCAAAACAGCTTAAATGGAAACAGTGTGAATTGTATTTTTAAAACATTTTAACCCCTATGTCTGTGTCTTTGATCAGGGTCTCATCGCTGTTCACGATTTTTAAAACTTAACTTTTCTTTGGTTAACTACAGAACTCCCACGGACCCAGACTGATTATGAGAACAGCCTAACCATGAAGATGTTCTTATTCCAGTTTGTCAACTACTACTCCTCGTGTTTCTACATCGCCTTCTTCAAGGGCAAATTTGTAGGTTATCCTGGAGATCCAGTGTACTGGCTGGGAAAATACAGGAATGAAGAGGTATGAACGCAGAATTGTCTTCTCTCGACAACTGAAGATAGTTTCTTCATTGTACATGGTTAGATTTTTTTTTTCCAGCCTAAAGGGAAGATAGGAAAAATTAAAATGAATAATTCTGTTTCATGTTAGAGCCATCTAATTTCTAAATGAGATTCTTTTTAATATTCCAGTGTGACCCAGGTGGCTGTCTCCTTGAACTGACAACACAGCTGATAATAATCATGGGAGGAAAGGCAATCTGGAATAACATACAAGAGGTGTTACTTCCGTGAGTATCAAGTCGTGTAATCTGGGATGTGGGACAGGGGATAACAGCCCACCCAGCCAAGTCTTTTGCCTACAGGTCCATAAAACTGCATGCCTGCCTCCAAGGTAGTGTAGACTCGATGATTATATTAAATGTCTCTGGACAAGATGGTCCAACCAACATGTCTGTGTTTACACTTTCATTTCCCGTAAGCCCATGGCTACAAATTATAGGAACCTGAAGTTGCCTTCCGATATTTCTTCTCCTGACCTAAAACAGTGTGTTTCGAATCATCTTTTCTCTTGCTTCTTCTCTATGTATAGATGTGAGTGTCCTTCTCTCATACAAAATTCTAGCATGTTAAAGATATGTTAGTTATTCTTGCTACCCAGTGCTACCCCCATCCCAAAAATACGTCGGAAGGGAGAGAAAAGCCTTTTAAGTCAGCGGCTCTTTTCACACTATTTAAATGTGTTCTTGTGAAATGGATTTCACCATAAATGTACCTCTCTCTCCCCTCTCCCACCACCCCACTTGAGCCCTTGGCTAGGACTCTTGGAGTAAGTGAAGCAGCACTGTGCCCGAGGTTCTGGTGGCGTCTCATCAGCACCTGGTGCTTAATAGGCACTCAGTACCCACTGAGTGAATGAGTGACTCATATGCCTGAAATCCATGACATTAATAACTTAATAGAATTAGCAAGTTAATAGAATTGTTTGTTGGACTCGGACAATGAACTCAGAGCTCCTCGGCCTTCCTGGCTTACTTAATGTTGGAGGCATCCCTGGGAATTCTATTCCAGACAGACTTAACAAAAGGCTGGTGTAATTTCTGCATTAAGCAACTCATTCTGGAGAGATTTTTATGATTAAATGTTAAGGAAAATAATTAAAGTTAAATATACAAAATTCCAACAGCATCATCCTTTGGTCAAAGTTTAGATAATGGATGGCTGTAATTTTCTTCCTTTGTTTTCTGTACTTTCCTCAATGGGTATGGACTACTTAGAAGAAAAGTGAACTGTTCCCTTGAGAAGAAATAATTTTATGGGCATTGGCTAGAGGGGGAACCAGAGACCTACAATAAGAGAACCCTGAATGCAGGTACCCCTCATTGCTTTTTAAATTCAGGAACCGTATAAACTCAGGCATGAAATAGCTTCAGGGAGTAAAGGGAGCTTGTGTTCAAAGTCAGCAAGTGGAAATCCTATAGAACATTCAAAACACAAATGGTGATTTTCTGCCATGTGTGGATTAAATATAATAATGAAGATCAAAGAGAAAATGAGGTACAAAGTACTTCACACTGTGCTCTACACCTAATAAAGGCTTTGTAGAAGGCATCTTATTACGATGCTACTATGCTAATATGCCCAGTAAATTCCTAGGAAAGTTACTTAGTAACCCTTGCTGGAAGGAGGAAGCATGCAGTCTGGGCCAGAGGAAGAAGTGTCTGGTGTCTGTGTTTTTAAAAATTGCTCTAGGTGAGGCTCATGTGCAGTCAAGATGGATGTCCCTGCACTAAATCATGACCCAGTAGATAACCCAAAAGACCAGGGGCAATGATGGAGGGACTGCAACCTGAGATTTCCTTCCGTGGATGAGTGGCTCATTCCGGGAGACTGAACAGGAGGCTTAGCATCTGTGGCTCAGGAAGCAAAGCTCTTCAGAGAGACTGTGACCTCTGACGTGACTAGTTCTGGTGAGGGAAGGCAGGACAGTAAGTACCAGAGGGAAGTGTCGCATGGGTCAGTCATGCCAGGACAGAATCCAAACTGTAATGGATTTGGGTTCCCAGTAGTAAAAGACCTGCCTCTCCAGGCCCTGGAGAGAATTCAGCAAGAGGCTGAGGCTGGAAGTGTGAGGCATAGAGCAAAACTGAAGCCAGTCAAAGCCAGTAATCTCGAGTTTGGGGTCAGCGGGAGTGATGGACACGGGTGGTCCCTGGTGCCGCCTGCATCACAAGACGCCTGTAAAACCGCGGATTCCCAGACTTGACGGATTTCAGAGCTTTGGGTTGGAGCCTAGGAAGCAGCACTAGCCACCAGCATTGTGTTTTTTTTCTCGTAAGGGCTGGAGTGAGATCTGTCGATCCAGGCAGTGCTGCGTCCCCAAGCCAAGTTCTGAATAACTTAGGCCTGAGTTGGTCAAAAACTAATCCTGTGTGGTGGGGTGTGGGGTGTTAGGAAGTGTGTTAAATGCTTTTCCTGTTCTGAATCATTCAATCCTGACAGCAACCCTGGGCAGTGTAGGGTTGATCACTGCATTTGATTTGAACTTGACCAAAGGTACATAGTGACTAAGCTGTGAAGTGTAGATTCAGAGTCAAAGGGTGTCTGTATCCACCTCCCCCTCACCTTCCACAGCCTCCTGCTTCGTCCCTAAGGTCATAGAAGAGAAGGAAGTGGGGGAGGATTGTGAAGCCAGGGGCATGTTTATTATAGAGAAATCTTTAGAAAACCTCAGGGAATGGTCAGTGCAGAGTTGATGCTGAGATCAGTAGCAGAGGGAAACCCAGCATGGTGAGCTAGTCATATCTTACCGTGTGTGTGTGTGTGTGTGTGTGTGTGTGTGTGTGTGTACCCACGTGTGTACATGCACATGCAATATATACAGCTGCCTTTACTTAGTGGGAAGCCTTCTCACTGTCGGAATGTGAAATCCATATAAACATGGTGTCCCGTCAGCCAAGGCTTAGGCAGATGTTTGTGTCTGCATTAGAACTCTGCTGTTGTGGCTCCTCCTCTGATGAACCCCACGAGGAAACCACAAGCCCCAGGCTTTAGGGGACAACGGTTCCCTCTGCTGCAGGTGCACCCTCAGGTCGCTGCCAACTCTGATCTCTTTTCAGGAGAAATTGCCATAAAGAGGGGAGCATGCATCTGGGCCACCAGGCTTTGAGGAAGAGAAAGACACAACATAGGACAGCAGACAGCTCTGCAGGGACAGTGGGAAGCAATGGGCAGAGCACTGGGCCACCTACGGCCGTCTCCTCACTCGGCACGATGACTTCCAGGAAGTTTATCTGGTCCTTGATCTGTCCAGCTTAGCATAGGATCTTAGAGCTGTTTTATCCGATCTCAAACTATGTCACTTTTCTCTGTGGCTCCCCAGTTCCCTCAGAGTAAAAATCACCCAAATCCTCACAATGGTCTCTTTCTCTCCCCCGCTTGCCCTTTTGTCTTCTTTTTTTTTTTTTTTTTTTTAACCCCCCCCAAGGATATTTTTTCCATTGATGGTTTTTTTTGTTTTTGTTTTTGTTTTGTTGTTTTTTGAGTGGAAAAGAGGAAGAGTAAGAGAGAGAAGGAACATCGATGTGAGAGAGACAGATTGGTTATCTTCTGCACACTCCCTGACCAGGGCCAGAGATCGAACCTGTACATGCCCTTAACCAGGAATCAAACCCAAGAACCTTCTGTGTGCAGACCAATCAATGCACTAACTACTGCTCAGTGACACCCTTTTATCTTCTTAATATCTCTTTTCAAATGTTATTTTTAATAAACCAACCTGCCACCACCCCACTCCCTACCACAGATGCAAACACTTTTTCTTTACAGCACTTATCACTAGCTCACAATCTATGTATTGTTCTCTGAAAAGACAATTTTGTTTAATAACATAGAAATGAGAAGAAAAAAAGGTTAATCAAAAGAGAGAAAACATCTTTTAACTGATCTGCCCATATGAAAGGAGCCAAGAGAAAATGTAGCAGTTATCATTTTGATACACCGAGGTACATAGTCAAAGCACAAGATGTATTTATTGGGAAGATAATGCCTTCAGCTTGAGATGTCACTGAATACGTTTATGCCTTGGTCTGGTAATAGTCTAACTTATCATTTGGTCCTTTTGACAGCTGGGTCAAGAACCTAATTGGACGCTGCCGCACAGTTTCGGGTTCAGAAAAGATAACCCCCCGATGGGAACAGGACTACCATCTGCAACTCATGGGAAGACTGGGATTATTTTACGAGTATCTTGAAATGAGTAAGTCACAAGTGATATTTCAGATGATATAAGTTATAATGGAGCAAGTTTTGGATTCCAAAAGTCATCGTTATCAAGCCCAATAATGATCTAGCATATTAAAATGGGATATGTTTTCCTCCATTTGAAAGCCTGATTATATAATTTTATATAATCAGGCTTTTTTGTATATATAAACTTATATAATCAGGCTTTCACATAAGGTGACTGTGTGTATCTTTGTTGTACAGAGTTAAAGATGTATTACTGGTGAAATGGAATAGTCATTGAGGTTCATCTTCACCGTTAGTTCTCAGAGCATTCTAACCATGTTGTCTGAGAGTGAACTTGAAACTTCTATTAGATGTGATTCGGCTCGGCTGGAGTCTCCGCGGGCACAGCTGTTGGCCGATACACTTTCTGAACCGAGTCCAGTAAGCAAGGCTATGCAGAAAGCCAGCTGGGGGCATGTTGCTGCTTGTCCCAGAGGTGATACAGGGCCCCCCCCCCACCCCCGCCTGCTTTCACACCTGCCTCTGGCAGCGTGTCTGTTCCTTCTGGCCGGTGGTTTCTGCCTGGTTCCTTGAGTGACCTCATGACTCATCACTGGCTTGAATTCAGAACCACTTGGATGATCTGGAATTAAGATTTAGCACCAGCCTCCTCCTCCTCCTTGATGGCCTTTGTCCATTTGTGGAGTGCTTGCTTGGGCTCTGTTGTCTCTTCAGTTGAACTGGGTTTTGAGCTCTCAGTTGCCTTCAAATGGATGCACCTCAGAATAGATTTCCAACATCTTTGCTGTTAGGCATGGCACGCTTATATCTGTCAGAAGGCTAACAATGTATATGTATTGTATCTGTGCCCTTTCAGCTAACCACTGCAATGCATTACAGTTTCTTAAGCTTAGGGGAATAGAACAGGAGGCCCAACATTGTGGGTGACAGACCTTGCATTTATGCAAAGGAGCCTGTGTGTTTGCAGACACCCTTTGTGGTTCCTGTTTACAAGTTGGCAGAGAGAGAGGGTGGCTTTTATTAAATCACATTCTATATATAAAATAATTGCTTGTAAAAATACATGTTATCCATGGAAACACAGCTGCTTCCTTCAGTGAGTGAAAGGTTCATCTTGGAGCTTCTACAGTCAGCAACGCTTTGCAGCCTGGAGTCTGATTTGAATTTCCTATTTGCTTCTGTTGTGTTTTGTGACCAGGTTCAATTAAGGGGGTAGCGGCCATACATAATGCAGAAGCTATATTTATCCCATGTATTTCCAAAAGGACTTTCAAGACACTTACCTGTTGTTCTAAAATGAGTCATAATTATAAATATTTCATGTGGAGCCATTATCAGCATTAATAACAGCATTCTGGGGCAGAATGTCATTTGCTATTTTAGCACCAATATAAGTTGGAAAAAAAGAGTTATTTTCCAGGAGTTGATTTTTCAAACCAGTGACATTGAGAGGAAACGTTACAGGGTTGTGGCTTAGGGAGAAGTTGATATGACCTTTAGGGTTTCCTACTCTCATTAAAATAATTTCCAACTAAATAATTTGCCTCACCCTACCAAATAAGAAAAGATGAAATAACAACTATTATAGACAGGTTTTTTTTTAAGATTTATTAAATTGTTTTCCTATTATCTAAATAATACCTAATGAATTAGAAAAATTAATTTATAAGAATAGGCAGTCTGCTACTCCGTGGTCAACTCCAGAGTGAAATCGGTTATTTTGTGGGCGATAGAATTCCTAAGTGCCTTTTGAATTATTTTTGTTTTTCTAAAGAGAGTGCCTTTGATGGTGGTCTCATCACCACGCAGTTTCTCCTTGCTTCCTGTTTCCCATATCATGATGATACCACCATCTGCCTTTTCAGTTGTGAAGGGAAGCACCTTCCAGCAAACCACCCTGGAACCCTTCTCCCTTGTGTAGGCCTTGTGCCGGCCTGAAACACCTGCCTTCTGTTCTGAGGAATTCCTGCCAGGCCCCAGCAGCGACTCTCCACTTTCCACACACACTAGCTGCCCTTTCTCCGGTCTTAGCTTGACCCCTGGGTGGGGGTAGTGACTGCGCGCATGCCTCTCCCCGCCAGCCTGCTCCCGCAGGAGGGAGCTGCAAGGCCTCCACTTTTTTCAGTCACAGCTGGAACACCACCGCCTGGCCCTAGTCCTCATAGTCATTTAAGTGACTCGAGCTTGGAGTTTCAACACACACACATCCCACTGTGAGTGGAATTTATATTAAGATGGCCCCAGCCACCCCTACCAAGTTCTGGAGGGCATAGGTTTTTTTGGGGAGGAGACTTTTTATTTTTATTTCAGAGAGGAAGAGAGAGAAACATCAATATGAGAGAGAATCATTGATCGTATGCCTCCTGCTCCCCATACTCCAGACATGTGCCCTGACCAGGAATCAAACCGTGACCTCCTAGTTCATAGGTTGATGCTCAACCACTGAGCACCACCGGCCAATGGAGGGTGAGGGGGAGCTGTTTTTTTAGTGAAATTTCTTTTCATTTAGCAAATTCCCCACTATCCTTTGAGATTATTAGAGTAACCTGGAGTGTTAACCAAAATTGCCTCCCTGAATGTACGGTTGTGACTTCTGAAATCTTGGGCATGGACATGAGAGAAATGGTCTGTTGGTCTATCGTCCAGAGGCTGTAAGCTAGCATTTCGTACGTAGAGTACGGCACGGCACAGGCACCAGTGTCTCCAGAAACGGGCAGTGCCTTCCCAGGGGGCACAAGCCATAAATGGAATGCAGTGAAGGGATGACACGGGCCCTGTTTGACCTCACCTTCCTCCATCCCTAATTTTTAAAAATTTATTAAACAATGTATTAATTTCTCCATGTAATTATTGTAATTAATATCAGCTGTCTTCACCTGCTCCTTGCACCACCCCCTTCCTCTCCAGGTTTGCAGCATCCCCACCCCCCTCTCTAGGATGCAGGCCTGTCTCCCCCACTTCCTCAGCTGTGCTCTGTTTCCATCCACCACCTGCATTGACATTTCCTCATCTTGGCAGGATGAGCTTTCCAAAATGGAGGCAGCACTATAGCTGGGTAGCCTTTGAAAAACGTGTGTGTGTATAAATATTTTTGTTTTATATAAAAATACTTTTGTTTTATACATATGTATATGTACACACGCATACCCCATGGCTTTTTACAACTGAAGGAAAACAGTAACGCAGAGGAAACACGTGCCACAGAGAGGGAAATGTTTGGCCGTATCTAAACCGAGTAATCATATCACTAAGGACTGAAATGTCAGTGGCTTTGGAACACGCAGCCGTGGGCAGATGCAGCAGGAGTCTCGGTGCAGGGGTGAGGCTGCGGCAGGGGCGGCGAGGGGTGGCACAAGACTCAGTGGGGGTTCTTCAAGAAACTTGACTTTCAAGTGATGAAGAAAGCGTGGAAAGTATTAGTATGTAGGTCACGAAGAAGTGCCAGGCGAGGGTTATCTTTGTTTTCCCGATGGGTGTTTTTGCCTTGCTGAAGTGAATTGATAGGCTGTTACTTTTCTCTTTCTTGCTTGCTTTCAAAAGTTATTCTCACTTGAATATCAGAAGAGACTATACCATCTGGAATTGATTTTGGTGTCAAAAGTGAGGACTGTATGCCAGTTTTTCCACTGTGCAGCTAATCCATGCTCGAATCTACTGATTTGAAGTATCAAATTTATAATACATTAAAATCCCATGAATATCTCCATCTATTCTTGAAATCTATTCTGTATAATTCATACTGTCTACTAGTGCACCTGTTATAAACTGTTTCCATTATCATTGCACTATAATATGCATTAATATCTCCTAGTGCTGGTCCTGTTTTGTTGTTTTTCAGGATGTCCCTACTACTGTCAGTTCACACATTCCTCCTATTGTTTTATTTGTGTATATTTCTTTAAAAATTTAAGCATCACTTTTCAGTTTTTTTTATTCATTAGGGGTTATTAACTAAATTTGCATTCAAATTCTAATTTGTAGTTTAGAGAAAAAAATATGTCTCCAAAGTTGAGTCTGCACATCGTTTATTCATTCATTATTTGTTATACCTTATTTTTAAAGTCATTGTAAGAGTCTTAACATTTCTCATGAATTTATTTCTAAATTGTCTGTACTTTTGTTACTATAAAAGTTATCTTTTCTTTTTTAGGGTTTTTAGATGAGCTTATTGCCAGTCTAGTCCGATTTTCTGGCTTCCCTTGAATCATGAGGTCTGGCAGCTGTGAGTGGTCCCTTCGTTAGGACTCGCACTTGCCATTTCCCACCTGTAGGTAGTTGAGTTCATTCAGGGTTGGATGAGTCATAGACAGAAACATTGACATCACTGCTTGATGCTGTGCTGCTGACTCGATGACATCACCAACTCTAGCCCTTGCTTATCTGATTTCCCTGAATATGTCCACACCTGTCTGTACCACACCCTGGCCTCTGAGACCAGCAGCCATTGCCAGCACCCTCCTGCCCAGCACCCTCCCCAGCCTGGCCCTTCCTGGCCAGAGTGGTCCCTGCCCCTTGTCTAAACGGTAGCCCTAAAAGGGCTGACATTCTCCCCTCTTCCACAGTCTTACTTTCATACTACTCTAGTTTATAAGTCTGCCAGTTAGGAGGAAAGGGTCTAAAACAGAACATAATATTGTAGAGTATATACACTGAGTGGCCAGATTATTATGATCTCTGAACACATAATAATCTGGCCACTCATTGTATATCCTATATAATATGCAAATTGTCCCCTCCACCAGGAGTTTGACCAGCAGGCAGGCCGGCCAACAGCCCATGTTCCCTCACCCTGGCCAGGCTGGCCGGACCCCACCCATGCACAAATTCATGCACTGGGCCTCTAATATACATATACATACACACATACACACACACACACTGAGTGGCCAGATTATTATGCGTTCAGAGATCATAATAATATGGCCACTCAGTGTATGGTGTATGCCACATAAATTACAGGCAAGAGGAAAACTTCTAAGTCACCACTTGAGTCTTGACATATGGTGACCACATAGACTGCAACAACTTCAAGATAAAACTTCCTAAAGAAGGATTCTATTTTACCTTAAGACATGTTTTTCACGTACATTTCTGTGATGTGTGAAAATACCTCTCAACTTCTCTGACTATGCTGCACTGGCAGACTCAGGGGAGTTTGCTCATTTGCCTGTTTCCAGCATATTTCCTCCACCATTCTCGAAGCAAAGTCTTCCCAAAGGTGCATGTCTTACTTCTTTTTAGTTGTTAGATATTGCCACAGTTTTGTTTTGTTTTAATCCTAAATCCTAAATCACAAATCATCTTCTAACGTTCTATTATTTTAACACTGAGAATGAATAATATGCTTAGAGTGTCCCAAGTTCATTTACCAGCAAATAACTTTGGTTGATTAAAAATGTTTAAATATATTATTCCTATCAAGTATATAAATGTGAAAGAAACAGGCTATAATTCATCTTTTTCCTTAGAGATCTCATATGTGTGTTTTAATTACTCCACTGTTGAAAATTATTAGTGCCACAAATGTCTGTTCTCTTTGGGGGTTAGTTTGTTGTTTGCTGTTGTCTTTCCATCCCTCCACCATCCATGATGTGTGTCCATTTCATTGACAGTTATTCAGTTTGGCTTTGTCACCTTATTTGTGGCCTCTTTTCCACTGGCCCCTCTGTTGGCTCTGGTGAACAATATCTTGGAAATAAGAGTGGACGCATGGAAAATGACTACCCAGTACCGTCGCATGGTGCCAGAAAAAGCCCAGGACATCGGAGCGTGGCAGCCCATCATGCAAGGAATCGCAATTCTGGCTGTGGTGACCAATGTGAGTAAAACCGGTCACGGGGTCAAGTTGTTGAGAAGGCCAAAAATGTATTAGCATTGCTACATGAGGAATCAGATGTTTGGTATTTCTTAAAATGGGAGAAAGATGCCAAGACTGTCATCCATATTTTTAATGTTTTATTTGTAATTATGACTCATGACTTACAAAGTCAAGATCTCTTACTGAGGCAGTTGCTAAGAAGACTAACCATTATATTCTTGTTGCACAGGTGCTAAAGTTTTTATTCCTTAGAAACATGGCAATAGTAAATAGTTTTAATTTATTAATCAAGCCACACTTACCCTGAGTCCCTGGCCTTTTCCCACAAGCACTTACATTAACAGAACCGAATTCAGCAGTGCCTGTGGGCCAAGCTCCTGGATGGGGAAGGTAACTGAGCACTGCAGACTCTGGGGTCAGACCCACGCTGCAGCTCCCAGCTCTGCAGCATCCCAGCCCAGCCGCACCTCCTTGGGCCAGGCCTTAACACTCTGAGCTCGTGTCATCATTTGTAAATTGAATAATTCCCGATCACACCCTTTAAGAATATCATATGCCACAAAGGGCGGTTAGGGAATTTGGTGAGTTAATGCATGGAATGCTCAGGGCCTGGGCCTCTTGGAATGTTAGTTGCCGCTTTTTATCCTCTTCATCATTCACAGTGACTCCATGGAGACTTGGACAGGTGTCTAAGCTAGAGACACAAGAATTTAACAATGTGCTACTGTCTGGACCATACCTAGTGATAGTCCTCTGGAATCCAGCTGTCACCCCCAGAACCCTCAATTTATCTGAATTGCATGCCATCCCTCCTTTTTTGGAGAAAGTTGCAAAGTACACACACCCACACACACACAAAAGCAACTAATAGGTTCTATGAGTGTCCATCCCCCAGAGAGGTCACACCTTCCACATCTACGGTGCTGCGAAACACAGACCGATGTTCGGAAATATGACAGTGAGGCTGCCAGTTCCACAGTCATAAGAGAATGAATCTGTCATGTTCAATACGCTGCACAGCACTAAGCGGGGCGGGGACGTGGACTTGTGTGCTTTAGCAACGTGTTCAGCAACAAGGTTTGAAACCAAAAGTGTTTTTGTTTGACCTTCAGCTAACCAGAAAATTCAATTGAGTCATACTCCCGTTCCTCAAACGTCTGCTTTGATTGTATCAGGCACCTTGTCCTAACATCCCCAGCCTGGCTCCACTCCATCAGCGCAGATGGAATACTGGCTGTGTTTCCAGGGCTACCCTCTGTGTATGTACGAGTGTGTGCACACACAGGCACATGTGTGCGTGCTCTTGGTGCTGCTAGTTCTTACCAAGTAGGCGTCGTTTCTTGCACATGTATATCATCACCTCGGCTACCTAATGCGAGCCTCCCCAGTCTAATATGCACCAGAAAGGCTACTGGTGCAAATAGGGGAACTTTTAACTGTAGGAAGAAGAGACTAGCTAGCAGGGATGAAAATGGACATTAAGCAGGAGTTTGGTATACAGTCGTTCATTTTAAAGCTGCTCGCTCAATAAATAAGCTGAATTGACATTGTTGTATTGTGCCAGAGCATCTGCTATTGAAGACCGATTTTAATTTATTTTTACATAAAGGGAGAATTGTGTTAGGAACAGCATGTGAAATGAAGCACTGCATTTATTTGTACTATTGCAGTGTGTCTCAAAGCAGCTCATTTCAGGAGGAGAGAGTATCTTGTCTGAAGATAATAAAATTAACGTCCTTGTCGGAATTTTATAGCTCCCTAAAGCACATCTGCAGGTGATTCTCTAAAAAACTATAGTTGAGTAAAATAACAAAAATATTCTTGCCTTATACCACCACCACCACACACAGAAATATTTCACTTTGGAGGAAATTTTGCAATACAAATGCCCCTTATTTGGTTTCCTACTTTGCCTGAGATCTTGTTTGTTGACTTGTGGTCTCACTGTATCTAAAGCATATGTTCCTGTGAATACTCCTAAAAATCACAGCGTGCCAAAAACATGACTGTTCTGCTTCAGTAAATACCCAAATCAGTGAGCTTTGTTTAGTCACATAGAATTTAGATTAAAATAGTCTTTCTCCTTCCTTCAAACCAGTTTTACACATTGGAAAGCTTAAAGCCCAAATTAAAAACTTTTGGAGAAAATTCATGTAATTCATAGTAGCTTTCCTTCTGAGTAGATGTCTGCCTATCTGCCTATTTTAGACCCACGTTTAACTTTGACCCATACTTATTCCTTTAAACTGGAAACACACTAAATTTTGTTAGTTAATAATTTATAACGTTCACAACTTTATATCCACTTAATATTTTGGAAGTTTAGAGGCTTAGATACTATATCTAACAAAACAGACATCATTGCTTGACTGTGTGAATGGAACAACCCAAAATAAGAAGGGGAGGGGGAGGGTTGTGTGTGTGTGTGTTTTTTTTTTCTACATTTTAATAACAATTTAAAAGTAGTTGCTCTCTAATGAAGCCACTTCCATAAGTATATACTGACAGTTTAAAATAGATTATAGACTGACTTGTCTGAACAAGTCTAGATACTATAGAGTAAAGGTGAATTTAAAGACCATTAACTTAGATCAAGGAAAATGTATATTATGCAGCTTTTATTCCTATTTTAAAATCAGTTTTGTATTATTTACACTACAAAAGAATTACCGTATTTTCTGGCATATAAGGCGACTGGGTGTATAAGACAACCCCCTACTTTTCTAGTTAAAATGTAGAGTTTGGTATATACTCACCCTGTAAGATGACACCTGGCATATAAGATGACCCCCGACTTTAGAGATTTTCCTGGGTTAAAAAGTCATCTTATATGCCGGAAAATACAGTATATATAGCCAAGTTATTTTTAGAATATTAAGCTTAGTATTACACCTTCTCATCTAAATCATAAAAGATTTAATTATATTGAATAGAGCTCCAAGGTTGATTGAATTTTGTTATATTCTAATTTTTGAAAAACAATTCACATTCATTATATATTCAAGCAGCTCTTGATTTATCCACAGTATCAAAACCCACAATTATTCTTATTGTACTAAAGAAATATCTCAGGCAACCATAGGCCTTACTTTTGAACTGTAGATAAGATTTCTGGACATTTTTTAGAATTGAAGACCAAAAAGAAAAGAACTATTCTACTTTAAAGCAACTGCTCAAAGATTTTAAGATACTCACTCTCTATACTCACTTGTTTTAGTTAGGAAAGAATTAAGGTTTCTGAATCTTTAATTTTAAAAAACAATCAAGTGATAAAAATGAAATTGTGGCATCTTTGTTAACCATACCTAAAAGGGCTCTAAATTAATGCCCCCCTCTCATTTTCCTCCCAACACAGGCCATGATTATTGCTTTCACATCAGACATGATCCCCCGCCTGGTGTATTACTGGTCCTTTTCTGTCCCACCCTATGGGGACCACACCCACTACACCATGGAGGGATACATCAACAATACTCTCTCCATCTTCAAAATCTCAGACTTCAAAAACAGAAGCAAGGGAAATCCATACTCTGGGCTTGGTAACTACACGACGTGCAGGCAAGTTTTGCTTATGTGTTTAAAAATGCATTTCATCTTTAGGACTTTTAATCTATTTGGTATAATTAAATAAAATAGCTAGAGATATATTTTCCTAGCTTGTTTTCCTCTCAAAATTTAAGGATAATACATAAAAGTTAATACAGACTAGGGTTAGAGTTTCCAATCATAACGCAAGGTTTAAAGGTGAGAATTTCAACTGATTATAGGGAGACTGATCCCGAAAAAAAGCCTTATATTTTAGAAGGAAGAGACTTAAGAGTTCCAAAAAGCAAGAAGGTAATTCATTTGTCATGACTAATGTGTTATTAAGCACAACCTGACAACACTGAATAATGACAAACTAGCTCTCTCATTTAACAAAGACATGCAGAGACAAGAAATGCAAATTCCTCCATCTAACCAGCAGTATTCTCTAAAGGTATTCCAAAGTGCTCTGCGTTTATTTAAATGGCTGTTGGGATCAACTGTGGACAGTATACATGAACTAAATTACCCCTTGATAAAGTTTGTTGACTACAGGTCATTGAGTTTTTTTTTCCAATCAGTGATTTAAACCTAAAGGAGGATTTAAAATGTATTTAGTTCTACTCAAAGCCTTCTTCAATTCAGATTCTCAACAACACAACCAAGAAACCAGAAATAAGCCTCAAATAAAGGTTTCAAATTTATACCTAGTAGAGCTTCTTCAGAATTCCATGTTGAATCTGCTTTATGTAATTCTAGAAAGTAATTGAACTCTTCAAGGTCTACTAGGTTACAGGAAGAAAATTAGAGGTGTGCTACTTGAGGGAGAGACACTAACAGCAGTTGCATATGACATCTAACCACAAGGAAATGAGCAAGAAACTTATAACAAGCAGACAGTACTCTCAACAGGGGCCGAGAACCCAATAGCTGAGTGAACCCTGATGGCATCATTATATAAATAAATTTATTAATATATTTCAGAAAATACACCCTCCATTCTTTTAGTTATATAGTCTTAAGAAAACAAGGATAAAACACTAGGGGGGAAATGTACAACACCTTTGTTTCCTTTTTACAAAGATGGGATCTGTCATTACCAACATTTTTCTGTATCACTGGAAGAGTATTTCAGGGTTTTGTTACCAAACTGAACTCTTGGAGAATATTTATATCATGTCCAACTTTAAAAAAGCATTGTTTTAAATATGACCTCTTCTTAAATGGGCCCTTTATTTACAGCATTTGATCAAAAAGAATGATCCCCTGATCTGCCTCTTCTGTGTTTCCAGGTATCGTGATTTCCGGTACCCTCCTGGACACCCTCAAGAATATAAACACAACATCTACTATTGGCACGTGATCGCAGCCAAGCTGGCTTTTATCATTGTCATGGAGGTAGGAGAAGCAGACACACTTTGAAATAATTTGTACAGCAATATATTTGCATACCTTTTATCAGCTTTTATCAGCTTTAAGTGTTGGCTGACTCTGACTTAAAATGTACAATACATTTTTACCTCTTGCTACCAATTATTTTAGGACATGTATTAATCAAATTTGACCTGAAAATATCCATAAAGCTCCCATTAATTAAATGAAGTTACTTATTTGCTTTAAAAGTTAAAAGCAAGTTGTGAGCTAAGAGGATTCAATTCTTTTCAATTCAGTATGGAGTGTCTTTGGTAGGGGGTGGGGCCCTGAGCTACATGTTAGGCTGAGAAGGGGCTTATTCAAAATGAATAAGATGTGATCTCTGCCCTTGAGAAACTTATTGCTGTAATAGCTTTTATAATTATATCTATTAGTTTTACTTGTATTATTATATGTATTAATTTTCATAAAATACCTTCTTATAATATTTTTATATTAAAATTAACCAGCTCTGAAAAGCGATTAAGGCAGCTATACATTTGAAATTAATCTAGTCAACTTTACTTTTTACACTGGGTGAATAACTACCACCAAATTCCAGAGCCTCAGAAATTGCTTGCTGTGGTCAAGTTAGGATTACATTTAGCTGCAAGAAACAGAAAATCCATCTGTAGTGGCTTAAACGAGTAAGAGTTGATTTTTCTCACAGAAACTTCACTGGAAGTAGGTGATTGCTCCTGAATCAATACCAGTTCACTGATACAAGGAGCAAGTCTCTGATTTTCTAGGTTTTCTCTCAGTCAGTACCACTTTATGGTTGCAGTATGACGGCTGCAATTCCAGATAACAGGTGTATGTCCTCGGTCAGAAGAAGAAGGATGATGCTAGCCATATCTGTTCCTTTTTGTCAGGAAAGAAAATACTTTGCCAAAACCCCCTAGGGCAGACTTCCATGTGCATCTCATTGGCCGGATTTATAGCAAAGGATCCCCCTTCACAGCAAAGAATGCTGAGACAGGAGGTATTTGGTTTGCTCTGAATAAAACCATCATTTGTTAGCAAGAATGAAGTGAGATCAGGTACCTGGCTTTGATCATTTTTCTAGTATTTTTTAATAATTACCAAATACTAATAGAAGAAAGTAATTCATCATTAGCTCATCATAATAACTGGGTTCTAGAAGTACTGTATCTGGTATACAGCAAGGGTTACTAGTTTATATTCAAGTATGTCATTACCAAAGTGTTTAGACTTCTACTTTTCATCTCATGGCATACTAGTTACTGTAAGAGGCCATCTCACTACAAAACATTTAGAATCATCTTAAAACATAGTTTCCTTTGCTTTTGAGCTCACAAGAAGGGAGGAAAATCTGCAAGAGGAAAGAAAAAAAGGTGACGGGGCTAAAATAAAGGACTGAGCAGCAAGTACTCCTGAACTGAAGTTCAGGAATGCTCTGAGAACCAGTGCAATTATCAGCATCACCATCGAAAATCTCAAGGAGACCACGACTGTGGTCAGAAGCAGGTGGAAGAGCTGAGCTTGCGACTCTTAGATTCAAGAAATGTATATCTTCTCCAGAAAAAGTGTCCTCAATTTAGACCCCAGGTTTTTCTCAAATTGAAATCATCAAGATGAGCTTACATTGGTCAACAGGCTTCCAGTCAACATGGTCCCTTGGGTGAATGCTGTAGTTGCCTCCTCCCATGACCACTTCAGAATTACAACTAAACTACAGAACAGCCATCACTGAGAACCACCACTGACATCCAGCTGAACAGAAATTCCAACACTGAGGATATTAAGAAGGAACTGCGACAAGACTGTAGGAGCAGCCGAAGCCCCCCCTGGAGGAATGAAGAGTTCCAGCTCCGCTGCGGAAGAGAAGTGCCCATAAATTCTGGCTGTGAAAACCAGCAGAGATTGTGGCTGAGTGAGATGGAGGGCTGCTGAGGCATTTCTCTTAAAGGTCCAGTGCACAGGCTTATTTGGATTCACTTGCTTTGAGATCCAGTGCTGGGGCAGGAGCTCAAAAGGAATCAGGGACATACCTGAGGAACTAAATTGTCTAGCATCGAGGCCAGAGCTAGAGGGCAGCTTTCTCCTAATGGAAGTGTAAACAGAGCCATTGTTCCGTTGCTGAGTGCTCCCCCTCAGGTGCAGACTGATGCTATACCTAAATTTCCTGCAACCTGGCTAATACAGTTCTCCCTGCCCTGGTGATTCCCGGAAACCTCATCCCACCCAAGTTTCTGGTCCCCTAAGTCAAGTTCAGTGGCTTTCCAATACAAACAGCCTGTGTAAGTTTATGCTACAGACTTTTCTAAAATCTCTCCCAAGTTTCACAGACCCCAAACAAGCAACATCTGGCCTCAGTGTGCCCCACACCTCTTGCTTAGTGACCCTAAAAACAGCACTAGAGGCACAAGGCTTCAGTTCAGAGCTTAGCCTCTCCCAGACACCTACAAGCCCAGAACAAGTGGCGACCATCAACAGAGTACTTTGTAGCTCATACCAGGTAACCTCAGGCAGGGCACAGGGAACAGCTGACTTTGGCCTGCAACCCCCCAAAATCCCTCAGAAACAACATACCCTGTGAGCAGCTTCAGACCACACCAGAGCACCACCCAATCACCTCTACAGATGGCAGATTCAGCAAGCACCCAGAACCCCACAAAAGCAAATCCAGGAATGGAGGATGAGCCCACACAAAGCAGCTCCTCCACTGTAGTCACAACCAGTCCTTACAACCAATTAGCCTGAGGGTTAGTCCCTCCAAACAGCAATCAAGACTCAAATACAACAGGAGGGTACACACAACCCCACACAGAACACACCTGGAGCACCTGGGCCAGGTGACAAGGGAGACTTTGCCACTGGGCCCCATAGAACAGCAACTACCTAAGGCCACTCTTCCAAGACTCTGAGATGTAACAGCTCTACCTAAAACAGAAACACGGGGAGTTGGCCAAAACGAGGAGACAAAGAACATGCCCCAAATAAAAGAACAGGAGAAATCTCCAGAAATATAACTAAATCAGTGGTTCTCAACCTTCCTAATGCCACGACCCTTTAATACAGTTCCCCATGTTGTGGTGACCCCCAACCATAAAATTATTTTCGTTGCTACTTCCTAACAGTAATTTTGCTACTATTGTGAATCGTAATGTAAATATCTGTGTTTTCTGATGGTCTTAGGCGACCCCTGTGGTGGGGTTGATGGACCCCCAAAGGGATCGCGACCCACAGGTTGAGAACCGCTGAACTAAATGAAATGGAGGCAGGCTATGGAGTTCAAAACAATGGTTACAAGGATGCTCAAGGAACCTAGAATTTCAACAGCATGAAAGAGAACATAGAAACTACATACACACACACATACACAGAAATGAAGAATATATTAAGAATATATTCTTCATATAAGTGAAGAATATATCAAGAATATATTAATATATTCCTAATTAATTTGATTAAGAATATATTAAATGGCTGAAACCGGTTTTGCTCAGGGGAGAGATCGGCCTGTGGACTGAAGGGTCTCGGGTTTGATTCCGGTTGAGGGCATGTGCCTTGGTTGCGGGCACATCTCCAGTTGGGGGTGTGCAGGAGGCAGCTGATCGATGTCTCTTTCTCACCGATGCTTCTAACTCTCTATCCATTTTCCCTTCCTCTCTGTGAAAAATCAATAAAATATATTAAAAAAATAATATATTAAATGAAGAATATATTAAAATATATTAAGAATATATATTTTTTGCCATGTCCCACCTAAGCATCTCTAAAATCCTGATGTTTCATCCCCATCCCCCAGTGACATATAATTCTTACTCAAAAAGTGAACTCCTGTTCATGTGGAGAAGCCTAAAATGCCATTAACTTTGTCTAAACAAGTGTCCAAAGAACATGGCATCCATGAAAGAGGGGGAAAAAAGGACAGTTGAAGTACTGAGGAAGAAATCACTAAGAAATTGTTAAAAAATAATATGAAATGATATGAAAAAATAGCAAATATAGTTTCAAAATACAGGGAACTGAAATGCATAAATATGTCACAGTGTATACTTATATACATATATGAGACCCCTAAAACCATAAGAAATGCAAAAAAAATCACTGTTCATAACTTATTCTCAAATTGCCCCCCCTTAAAATTTGCCTCCCCCCCCCTACCCCTTGTGGGGCATGTGCCCCATGTTGGGAACCACAGTATTAGAGGGAATCAAAAGTAGATTACATAAAGCAGAAGACTAAATCAGCAGTTTGGAAGATAAGGTTGCAGAAAACACCCAATTAGAACAGCAAAAAGAATCCCCCCCCCAAAAAAAAAGAGGATAGTTTAAAGAGCCTCTGGGACAACATCAAGCATGCCACCATTCACATCATGGGGGTACCAGAAGGAGGGAGGGAGAGAGAGCAAGAAATTGAAAATTTATTTAAAGCAATAATGACAGAAAGCTTCCCTAGCTTGGCGAAGAAAATAGGGGCACTTTTTAACCATTCTCATCTTGAATTTCCTGGATGTACCTATCTAGTACAGAGAGTCCCCAATGAGGTGAATGCAAAGAGGCCAACACCAAGACACATCATCATTAGAATGACAGAGGTTAAAGACAAAGAGTATCTTAAAAGCAGCAAGAGATAAGCAGTTACCCAAAAGGAAGCTGCCATAAGACTGTCAACTGACTTTCCAACAGAAACTTTGCAGGCCACAGAGATGGCATGAAATATTCAAAGTGATAAAAAGCAAGGACTTCCAAACAACATTACTATACCCAGCAAAACTATCATATAAAGCAATTTAAAAAAACTGTATACAATATCATAAGTTTTGTAAAGCTCAAATCAAGCAAGACCAAACAATGTATTATTTTAGGATATATACATATTTTATTAAACTTTTTTTAAGTAAAAAAAAAGTATATAGTTTACTTTTGAGGAAGAGGCTTAGATACAAGATAGAAAAGGCACACTAGAAATGTACGGAATTATCAGTGCTGTGGTGAGTATTGTAGATACTACTAGATATGTTCTTTTCTATCAAATAGTATTCCTGAAATAAGTTAACAACTTGGAGCTCCTTGGCATAGCCTGGACACACCTATGCAGTGCCAACCCCCTTGTCCAGATGCACTGCCATAATGACCAGCAAAAATAAATGAGAGGACCGTTTCCCTCATGTTTTTGTAGTTGACCTGTTTCTTTTTCTCTCCTTCAGCATGTCATCTACTCTGTGAAATTCTTCCTATCATACGCAATTCCAGACGTATCGAAAAGCACGAAGAGCAAGATCAAGAGAGAAAGATACCTAACCCAAAAGCTTCTTCATGAGAATCACCTCAAAGATATGACCAAAAATATGGGGGTCATAGCCGAGACCATCATGGGAGCAGCAGATAACCATTGCCGACCCAAATTAGAATAAGAGCTTTAGGTTCTGAGAAGCACTTTAAAGAATTTTGCTCTGTCAGAAAAGACTATGAACCTCTGATAAAAATGCTTAAAAAGCATGCCTTCTGAAGCAGGATGGACTTGTGTTTTCCTCTCTTTGATTGTGTTTAGGGAGTGTTTCGCCACTTCACTTTGCCAGACCTGTGCCAGTTACCTTCCCCTCACTGTGCCATCCTTGGAGACAAGACACGCCAGCTTCTGCGTGACTGAAAACCACCGACTCAGAGTTCCGCCTGAACGCTGTATGAAATGGCAAATAGACTCAAGGATTCCTGACATTTAGGTGAATTATCACAGCCCTACAGACAGGAAATAGTTTCAGTCTTCATGGTGGCTATCTGTCCATCTCACAAATGCTCTTCATGCACCTGAATGAAGATAGCGAGGTTCTGCAGCGTGTCTGTGCTAACTCACAGCGATGCCTCTTATCTCCCAGGAGCCATCCCAGAATGTTCTGTGCCTAATCAACGTTAACTACTGTGTAGCTCAAAGTGAATAAGATGACAACAGTGGGGAAAGCTACAGATTCAAATAGAATTTCATTCCTATTGATCAGAACAATTAATTTACCTTTCCTAAAGATGTATAGTTTCTTGGAGAGGGAATCAAGGAATTAAAATTACCTCTTCTAAAGATGTATAGTTTCTTGGAAAAAACAAAGAAATCAAGGAATTAAAAATATATTTCTATCAACGTAATGGTCTGGAAACAATAAGCTCATCAATTTCCCACAATTGCCCTTGATCCACTAGCTACAGGGTGCACAGTATTACAGATCACAAGTGCCATCGAGAATGGCCCCCTGCACAGCCACTGTGACATGATGATGCCGAGCCTGGTTACCAGATCACCAAGTGCCCTGATGGTGAGCCACATCGGCAAGGATTCCGCGTGTCCAGGGGATCAGCATACCAAAGTCTCTGCCCTAGGTAGCTCCCTGCACCCTCCATTCTGTTCCCAACTCAGTAACTTATTTGTAATTGCTTATTTCCCTCCTGGGAGGGGGGGGGCATTTGTAGGGTGGGAGGAAGATAGGAGTAAACCCAGAAAAGACTCTGTGTTTGGTTTGTACCTCCAGCCTCCTTAAGGCCAGTCGGGCAGGTAGGCTCTGAAAAGAAAATGGTTTGGTCACAAACCCTGCCCTCAGCCGGAGTTCACTTCCTGCTGAACGCCTGCACCGTGCCCGTCTTGCCCGTGATATGTTCAGCTGAGCAGTCTGTACAGCGCTTTACTGCCTTTCAGGTGCTAGACCCTCCGGGGAACTCGAGAAGATATGGAGCCTGCACTCCTCACTGTTGAGTAGTGACAGGACTAATGGGTGCAGGAGAAGGTGGCTAGCTCCGGGTTCTTGCTAGATGGGCCGCCACCCACTGGGGTGCTGCTAAACACCCAGGTGCCACGGGAGCCAAGCTGTTCAGAAGCCCAGCAGCAAAGGAAAAGGAAACATGTTTTAGTGTTTAGAGGCTTAATACCTGGAGTCAAACTCCAGCTCACAATTCTAAATACCTGCCATGAATGTTAAAAAAAAAACAACAGTATTTACGTAGGACTCCTCAAAGCAGTCTCTGGACATCTGAATTGTCCCAATGGACCAGGGACAGCATTTCACTAATTGTCTGGATAAGGCTGCTGATATGATCAGAACGTGAGCATGAGGGGCCGAGGCACCGGGAGTGAGAAACGAATTTCTTCCCAAGGGAAGCTTTCTCATCCCACACAGCCTGGTGCCACTGCTCCTGTCCCCACGCCCCTGCGATTCTGCTCCTGGAAGTGGTGCGCTTCCTCTCAGATTACCTCTTCTCCTCTCTGAACTGTACGACTCTCTCCTAGTGTTGGATTTGGCAGTTACTCATTGTGTATGGAAGCATGGGAAGGAAACGCTCTTGCCTTATCTCCTCGTATATAAAACATTAAAAGAATTAGGCATTTATGTTTTCATAAACCGTCTTTCATACGTTGTCTTCACGGTCTAAAAATACGCTTCCTTGGACAGGAGGACATAAAACCTCTACACCTTTTAAGGCAGCAGAGGTGACCATATGACACTTGCCAACATTTCCTCAAGCAGTTCCACTGTAGTGGGCGCCCAGGGTCACCCAGGACACCAGCACTGGTAACTCTAGTGCTGGCTTGTCGGTGGTGAAGAAAAATGTGGGGCTCTGCCTGCACCATCATGGCTGGGTCTAAGTGTGTGCAGAGGCAGTGCCCCTGGGAAGGTGAACGGGTGTGGCAGTGGGCCTGTGGAGGGGGAAATCCAGCCCTAGAGCTGCCCAGCGATAACCACTAGAGAAATGTTCATGTCCTATTCTCTTGTAATGCCTGTGAATTTTAACAGAGCGAAGCATTTGACCAAAATACTCAGGGGAGTTTTCGTTATCCCTCTGATGTTTTAGTTATGCTGATAGAAGGGAAAAGCTACCATTTGTGTTGGAAAACTAAGCAAGGCCATCTTATAAACTGTCACCAAAGTCTTCCCTTTGAATTGCGCACAAAATCTTGAATTTCAGAAAACATGAATTCACAATAGGGGGGCAGAATGTGCTCTGTTGTTGAAACACTTCTTATAACATTTGTCCTGTTTGTATTATATTTTTAAGATGTTTAGAAAATTAAACTGAGTAGCTTAACTACAGTAGAACTGAAATATTCATAATGCTCTTCATACACCATGGCATAAGATGTAAAGTTTGTAATGTTTTGTGATTTCTGTGCATTTTAATATTCTTTTATAATTATGAGCATTTTAATAAAATCATTGCAAAAACAGTACTGTGGTCTACTCATTTAATTGTCTTAATGTTTAAGAAAGAGCAAATATACCTGCTGGGTGCCAGTTATCACTCAGATAACAAATGTGCACTTTATAGATTACTACAGACCTGGTGCCTGGGTGGGATCCTGCCACCCTGCCCCAATGGGGGCCGATCAGAGCTGGGCCAGCCCCACCCCCAATCAGGGTTGGGGGTGGGGGGGTCCGATTAGGGGCTGGCTGGCTGAGGGGAAGTTTCAGGGGGGCAATCGGGCCCCGATCAGGCCCATTGGCTGCTGCAGTGTGCATCATAGCAAATGGTTATTGAGGTTATTTCAGTCGTTATGTCATTCCGGTGGTTCTAGTCACTCTGTCATTCCAGTTGCTTGGCTTTTATATAGAGAGATATCTAAAGTTATATTTTTTCATAGCCTACACTTACTTTGAAGCATGATTTTTCTGGGATAAATTGTGGGTGGGGATTGAGGCAGGGAAACTGCATACAGTTGGAACCCTGCACAGGGCACCAAGCCTGGAGACCAAGTGGGAGCTGCAAACCAGCCCACCTCTCACCTTGCCAGGTGGACCAGCAAGAGGAGGAGATGCTTGCTTTCAATGCATACTGACAGCTTCTGATAACTAAACCATGATGGTAGGGGCACTGTCACTCACAGAGGGCAAGTGTCCGTGAGTCTCAGTACGTTCTGTTTCAATGTAAAATAGCCCTGGGTGCAAAAAGAGGAAATTATGGAGAATATAGGACATAAAAATCTCATTACAAAAATTAATGTTTTTTGTTGTGTTTTTTTTTAAATCCTCACTCCTGTTTATATTTCTGTCTCTGGACAATATAAAACTCATTTCACCCTTTGATTTTTTTTTTTGACCAGCTTAATTTGCTTTAGGCTTTCAATCAAACTTAAGTCAAATATAGGCCATAACTGAACAAACAGGAAGAAGCTTTTTCTGATTACTAAATAACACCTTTGGGACTGGTACTAATAATGCTTAAAATATAAGTCCAGCAGAGAGCAACTAGAAGTTCATTTCTTAAGCACAGTACCCCCTTTTCATTTGGGGGAGTGGGGGAGATGATGAGATCTTAAATACAGTAGTTCCCCCTTACCTATAGTTTTATTTTCCATCAACTTTTTTTTTTTTTACTGTCAACTGGTATCTAAAAATGTTAAATGAAAAATTCCCCAAATAAGGAATTTGTAAGACTTAAATTGTGTGTCATTGTGAATATCGTGATGAAATCTTACCCTACATGTGACATGAATCATTCCTTTGTCCAGCATATCCACGCTGTGTATGCCACCTGCCCATTAGTCACAAAGCAGTTAGGTTGACAGTGGAGGTGTCACAGGGATTGTGTCCAAGTGACCCTTATTTTACTTAATAATGGCCCCAAAGCCCAAGAGTAGTGATGCTGGTAATTCAGATATGCCAAACCTTACAGTGCTTTCTTTAACACCTGAAGCACCAAGCCTGTTTTGTCTTCCTTTCCATTTAGTCCATAATATTCAATTTCACTGATATGCTGGCTACCACAGAGACTGATGACGTCCAGATGGAAAGTTTAGTGTTAGTCACCGGTGACTGACATGGCGCTTAATGTGTTAAGTGGAAGGTGAAAGGCCTCAATATGGAAAGAAAAGGTCATATGCTGAGGTTGCTAAGATCTATGGTAAGAACACCATGAAAATGTGGAAAGGAAAAAGAAATCCATGCTGGTTTGGTGAGAGAGAGGAAGACCATATTCACATAACGTTGATTACAGTATCTATATATATAAAAGCTTAAGTGACTTACAACCATTCAACCACTCAGCTGGTTGCTATGACACACATTGACCACCAGGGGGCAGACACTCAACACAGGAGCTGCCCCCTGGTGGTCAGTGCGCTCCCACAGTAGGAGTGCTGCTCAGCCAGAAGCTGGGCTCACAGCTGGCAAGCGCAGCTGTGGCAGAGGTAGGAGCCTCTCCCGCCTCCACAGCAGCGCCACTGAGTGGTGGTGGCGGCAGCTGCAGTGGGGCTGGGATAAGCAGCGCTGGCCCTGGCTCAAGCCCCTCCCCAGCCGCCTACCGCTTCATGCACCGCTACATCTCTCGGGGGATGTTGGACTGCTGATTTTGGCCTGACATCACCAGAGGGATCCAAAATTGCGAGAGGGCACAGGCCAGCCTGAGGGACCCTACCTGTGCACGAATCCATGTACCAGGCCTCTAGTATTGTTATAATTGTTCTATTTGACTATTTGTTATTGTTGCTCATCTTTTACTGTGCCTAATTCATAAATTAAGCCTTACCATAGATATGTATGTATAGGAAAAAAAATACATATATAGGGTTTCGTACTAAAATCATAGTATGTGTGTATAGAATTCAGTACTAATCAAAGGTTTCAGGTACTCACTGGAGTTCTTGGCACCTATCCCCTGAGGAAAAAGAGGGGACTATTGTAATTGGTCTTTATCTGCCCCCCACCCAGTACCATGTTTGATGTTTATTTACACATCATCTCACTAACATGATTTTTTTTTACAGACTTTTAAGTAGCTTTTTAAAAAATTATTATAAAAGAAGTACATGATTATAATAGAAATGCAGCATGTTAGAAAAACAACAACCCCACGCTGTACAGAAAGGCTGTGCAGGAAACCGGAGTCCTGCCCTCACCCCAGCCCGCGCCACTCCCAGAGGCCCCAGGAGTGTAAACTGGGGGCATCAAGGGCACTCCAGAGATTTGCTTTGGTTTTAAAATACCATATTCTGTGTGTTAAAGTTGCAGATCAGGAAAGCTAGTTCTTTCCTTCAGCTCTTCAGCCCAAATCTTATTCTTTTCATAAATGTAGCAAATTATCACTTTTCCAGGAAACTTTTTATCTACTTGCAAAATTAAAATAAAATGCTTTAAAATATCTGAAATGACAATTATAAATTGTCTATTCTGTTTCCTTTAAGTTCTCCAGTTTCCCAACCAACTGTGGCCAAGAGGCCATAAGTAAGGAGAATGCAAACTTCTTTCTCCTCCTCTCTTTAGAGAACACTTTCACAAAGCCATTTAGCCCATGTTCTCCTTGTCACCTTTGTTACTGGGAGACTGAATATGCAAGAGGGCAATGGCTGGACCATACATAAAAAGAACACCCACAACCTGTAACCACCAGCCCCGGAAATCAACCTCTTCTGTACAATAATCACACCAGGAAGCCAGCCAGACTGACAGGAAGTCAGCCTGTTCTGTCAGTAGTGACAGTCCAAGAAGCCAAGTAACCCCTGAAACAATCAGCCCCAAATGGCCAGGACTTGATTAATACTAACAGCTTTCCTAATTTTTACCCCCATTTTAACTGAGGAGCAATCAGGGAAAGCCAACTATGTACCCCTAAATAATTATATAGGACACCCCACTTCGAGTTAGCCTGCCCACAGATTCCCGTGTCAATACCCTCCTATCAGGACGCACCTAAAACCTTCCCGTTACCCTTATAAAGCCTTCCTGTTTCTATTTCTGCCTCTTAAGTCTGTCAAAATGCACTAGATGGTGGCTGACTCCCATTGTTATCTGAAGCTCAGAACAAATAGCCTTTGGTTCTCATTCCGTTGGTCTTCGTTTATTTCACATTACCGTCTGATAAAAGTGAGGGGTTTCTGTGCCGAGCGGGTAGGACAGACACTGGGAATCTTGCTTTCGCTGACTCCTGCCTCTGAGTCGTTTTGAGGTTGAAGGGGAGGGAAGACTGGTAATTACAGCAGAAGGACCTTCTGGAAGTGTAGATTGGACCACCAGGCATGAAGCTACAAACTTAAGTCTTGCCTTCCTTGGGCAATGGAGAACCTATAAGGACGTCAGAAGGGAAAACTGGCAGCAAGAACCTCATCTTTGTCGCTGGTGAAGACTCATTGCCCTTCTGCCTAAACTCACTCCTCTGGGATGTTCAGAAAGATTTCTGGGCACCTGCAGAGCCGAGGAGGAGTTTGATACCAGTTTTCAGAAGGGAAGCAAGCTGCTTGGCAACATTCCGGAGGCCAGGGAAACCCACCTTGGAGCCTTCACATCCCAAGAGAAATCAAAGCATAATGGGAGGGAAAGTGATCCTGGGATAACCCAACTGTGGCTGTGACTATTTCACATTAGTTGGGGAGATGTTTTCCTTTGCTTCTTAAGCAGATGGTTTTGCACATGTTCTTTAAAAGACCAGCATTTCCGTTTCCTACCAGAAAACAAAGTAGATAGCCCTTTAAACCCTTGCCTCGTTTCCTTAAACTGTTTAACACATGGGATCTTTTGCAATGCCGAAGTGTCTTTTATTTTACTTTTGTCATTTAACCTATTGGGAGGGACCCCCAAGATCCCTGGTCCTACCCTTCATTTCTCCTTCACTCATCTGGCACTTTGCCATGACCACACCTTGTTCTTGCAGTTAAGAACCAATCCACATGAGAACTCTAGTGTAAGTAGCATTAGGGATCATAATCACATCAATGGTTACAAAATACCCTGCCACCACCTTCTCTCTCCAGTGTCCCCCTGTGGTGACTCAGAGTGATGAGCCTCTATTATCAATGAGGAAACCATGGAGAAGTTTGCTGCTTAGGGATCCAGGATGAGCTGCCAGCATCGATGGCACTGAAATTCAAGGGCTGACCTCGCACTGGACCTCTTCTCTACTTTGTTTCTGATTAGACACATCAAATTTTACCTTCAAGTATTGGTGGGTCCTTCGGAGCAAGCATTGTTCACTAACCCAGTGCTATAGCTTCAAGATAAAAAATTATAGATTGCCAAGACCGGTTTGGCTCAGTGGATAGAGCGTCGGCTTGCAGACTGAAAGGTCCCAGGTTCGATTCCGGTTGGGGGCATATACCTTGCTTGCGGGCACATCTCCACTGTGGGGCGTGCAGGAGGCGGCTAATCGATGTCTCTCTCTCATTGATGTTTCTGACTTTCTCTCTCCCTTCCTCTCTGTAAAAAAATCAATAAAATATATTTTAAAAAAAAATTGTAAATCAACCCTTCCTTAAGGACTGGCTAGAACAGGAAGTTGGGGGACAGCCCAAGGAGTCCAGAGAAACAGACAATCAGGAAAAAGCTCAAATCTCTCAGGATATTCAGCAAGGAGTGGGAGGTTCAAGGTCCCTCCTTTCTGCTATGAACTGTAACTACCAACATATTCCATTTGGGTTGTACCCCAAAATACTTAAAAGCAAACATATGTGCAGAGCAGTTCCTAGAAGTTGACTCAATTGCCTTTCTCATTGGTGGTGGCAGTGGGTCAGATACAACCCCGGGAGCCTCACTGGGGCCCAGAGAGAACTACCATGTTACTGCTCACCCTTTAGTAATAATGAGGCGGGTAACCTGTTTGGGGGACTTCTTTTGCAAGGATAAATCACTTCAGTACCTTCCTTGTTGTAATTTGGAGATTGCACTGAATGCCTTGAATCAAACTTTTCCCAGATAACATTCTTTTGCAATGTGAATTGTGCAATCCCAAACCTCGAGGGTGGCACTCCACATTGCAAAAGGGATGGGTCTCTTCGTGTTTCCCAGCTCTCTCCCTGGCTTTTGCTGGGCTCCAACCTTTTGCAGTCATCAACCCTTATAATAGCACAGTATCGTTTTCCAAACCTTGTCCTACTTAACATTCCGGTTCATTCATGGCCCCTGAATACTTAATATTTGTTCCTCTGCATTGTGCCAGCTGCCACACCTAACAGTAAGAAGGATAGCATTGCCTGAACAGTGTGTCTTAGAGGTTGAGCATCGACCTATGAATCAGGAAGTCAGAGTTCGAAGCCCAATCAGGGACCATACCCAGGTTTGGGGCTCAATTCCCGGGGGGGGGGGGGCATAAATAAGACAGCTGATGAATGATTCTCTGTCATCATTAATTTTCTTTAATCTCTTCCTTTCCCTTCCTCTCTAAAATCAATAAAACTTTTAAAAATAATAAAGAGAGAAGAGGAAAGAAAGGAGGGAGGGAAGAAAGGGAGGGAGGGAGAAAAGGAAGGAGGGAGGGAGGAAAGAGGGAGAGAGGGAGGAGGGGAGGGAGGAAGGCGGATACCAGTTTCCTTCTCACAAACCATTGGGTGCTTGGTGCTGCTGGGTGCTGCAGCCCACGGATGCAGCCTGGATGACTAGTCTGTTATAAACATCTCTTTTCTTCAGCCCTCCATTTTCTTAGGAACTATCTGGCCAGTTGCACCACTCCAGGAATTCAAATCTTTAAATTTTGTGAACCATGGCCTGGGGCAAATGTACTTCCCACCCCTCCCCACCATCCTGCATATTGTAAGTGATGAGAAACAGGAACAGAAACTTTTCCTGGGTACAGAATGGGGATTTTAATCTATTTAAGTATCCCAAGAACATAGTTGGCCTCGCCAACAGTGTATCGTGTTTTAATTAGAGTGAAGGAGTACGTGTAGAATACAGCAGAAAATTGCTGCAAAAAAAAAAAAAGAGGGCAATATTTGGGTAGAAGACAGTGCTGATGATTATTTTAGTGGAGTTTGGAGGAAATCAATAAGATTTAGAAACAGAGGACCTTGGTTCAAGCCCTGAAACTGCCACTGACTGGCCTCATAACCTTTAGCAAGATGAGACAATGAATATACCAACAGCCAATATTCAGACCATATACAAAAATAGAACTCTGACCCAGGACCTACAGGAACCTGCCCAGGAAACCAGACCAAGAAGCTAGCCTGCTGTAAGTCACACTTGTAGGAAGTCATATTCCTGTCTCTGGTGACAGTGTAGGAAACCAAACAATAACCCCTGAAACAATCAGCTCCAAATGGCCAGAACTTGATTAACAATAGATTTAATGTCCCTAATTTTTGTCCCTGCTTCCAACTTAGAATGAACCAGAGAAAACCACATATGCATCCCTAAACAGTTACATAGGACACTCCACTTTTAGTTAGCCCAGCTTCTCCATGCCAACACCCTCCAATCAGGGTAAACATGAAGCCTTTCCCTGTTCACTGTAAAGCTTTCTCACTCCTGTGCCTGCCATTGAGTGTCTGCCAAAATGCACGTGATGATGGCTGACTCTTTTGCTACATCCAGCTCAGAATAAGCAGCCTCTGCTTGTTCTCACTTGGTTGATCTTTGCTTATTTCCACAAAGTTATTAACATCTCTAAGCTCTAGTTTTCTAATCCATAAAGTGGTGCTAAATAGTTCCCACCATTCAATGTCATTTTGAGGCTCTTAATGTCTCACAGGGGATTCAGCATGCCACAAAGTATGAGGAAACACGGGGTAAACACAAAGTGTCTTCTCGTAGGTGAGTGTTTATTAGGGAAGAAACAGGCAAATTAAAATAAATACATATATATTATGGAATTGCATGTAGAATGTAAGTGAATTTTTAATATAAAATAATTGGTATTTACAGAGCCTTTCATCCCACAATCTCAGATTATATACTCTTCTTCCATGCTCCTGGACCATTTTCAAGGATAGACCGACCATAAGTGGGGTCACAACACTAGCCTCAACAAATTCAAGAAGACTGAAATTATACCAAGCATAGTCTCTGACCACAGTGCTTGAATTACTTCATAAAGGAAGTAAAGGAACCCACAAATATGTGGAAATAAATAACATACTACTAAAAATGACTGAGTCAAAGAAGAAATAAAAGATGAGATCAAAAGATATATAGAAACAAATGAGAATGACAGTATGACATATCAAAACTTTGGATGCAACAGCAGTAATAAGAGGGAAATTTATATCATTACAGGCCTATCCTATCTAATAAAAGAATACTATACAAATTGACCATACCTCTACTACACCCACAAGCCATGCCCACAAGCCACACCCACCAGTCAATCAGAGAGAGTATGCAAATTAACCCAACCAAGATGGCTACAATGACAGAGAGCAGGAGGGAGGCTTGGGTTACCCCTGGCAATGGAGGAAGCCAAATTTTCCACACACCCTGTTGAGCCCAGGCATCCACTTAAGGCAACAAAGTTTCAATGGCTGTGGAAGCAGAAGGCTTGGCTCCACTCCAGGCTACAAAATTTCAATTGTAGAAGATAAATAAATCCCAGATACCAGGGCCTCTGCTTGGGTTGCCAGCGAGCATGGCTGGACTGCAAACCACCATAGGCCCCTCACCCAAGCCACCCCATGCCCCAAGAGAATACCCACCCTGATCCAGGACACCCTCGGGGCAAACCAGCCGGCCTCCACCCATGCACCAGGCCTCTATCCTATCTAATAAAAGAATATGTAGATTGACGATCACTCCAACCCACAAGATGCTGCCCCATGTGTTCAAAAGATCCTGCCCCCATGTAGACACAAGATAGGCACCACAAGATGGCCAGCAGGGACCAGGCCTGCAAGGGAGGGCAGTTGTGGGTAATTAGGCCAGCAGGAGAAGGCAATTGGGAGAGACCAGGCCTGCAAGGGAAGGCAGTTAGGGGCAAACAGGCTGGCTGGGGAGCAGTTAGGCATCAATCAGGCTGTCAGGGGAGTGATTAGGGGGTGATCCGGCTGGCAGACAGAAGCAGTTAGGGGCAATCAGGAAGGCAGGCAGGTAAGCAGTTGGGAGCCAGCAGTCCTGGATTGCCACCAAATCAATAACTTAAAAGAACTAAGTACCTAGAAATATATACTCTTCATAGACTGAATCAGGAAGAACTGGGAAATCTAAATAGACCAATCAGCAGTGATAAAATTGAAACCACTATCAAAATGAAAGTCCAGGACCAAATTACTTCACCAGTGAATTCTACTAGACATTCAAAGAAGATTTGAAACCTTTCTCAAATTCTTCAAAAAAAAAAAAAAGTGAAGAAGCAAAGTAACCATGATACCAAAATCTGACAAGCATAACACAAAAATATAAAACTATAGACCAATTATATCTAATAAATACAGATGCAATAATCCTAAACAAAAACTAGCACATTGAATACAATAGGACATCAAAAAATATTACAATCAAGTGGTGTTAATTCCAGGGGCACAAAGATGGTTCAATATTCATAAATCAATTAATATAATATGCCACATTAACAAAAGAAAGGCTAAAAAATCATACAATCTTATCAATATATGTGGAAAAGCAATTGATAAGATACAATATCCATTTATGATTAAAACACTCAATAAAATAGGTATAGAAGGAAAGTATCTCAACATTAATAAAAGCCATATGACAAACCCTCAGCCAATATCATACTCAGCCAATACTGAATATGATATTGCTTTTCCTCTAAAATCAAGAATAAGACCAGGATGTTCACTCTAACTGCTCTTATTTAACACTAGAGGCCCAGTGCAAGAAATTCGTGCATGGGGGACAGTCCCCTCAGCCCAGCCTGTACCCTCTCCAATCCAGGACCCTTGGAAGATGTCTGACTGCAGGTTTAGGCCCAATCCACATACCAGCCTAGTCACCCCCAACTGCTCCCTCCCCACTGGCCTGGTTGCCACACACAGCATGCTGTTCAGTTGTTTGGTCATCCCTCACTAACCTTCCTGCCAGCCTTGTCACCCCATACAGCCTGCTGTTTGGTCATTACTGTTACTGTGATAGTGTCCCGGATCATTTGGATATTCCTCTCTTTAATAGTATAGATAGTTCTAGATGTCCTAGTCAGAGCAATCAGACAAGAGGCATAAATAAAAGACACCCAAATTGGGAAGGAATAAATAAAGTATCAGTATTTGCAGAGGACATGATCTTGTACATGGAAAACCCTAAAGACTCCATACCAAAAATAACAACAACAACAAACTATTAGAAATGATAAATAAATACAGTAAAGTTACAGGATACAAAATCAATGTACAAAAATCCATTGCTTTCCTATATACTAACAACAAAACTTTGGAAAAAGCAATTTTAAAAATTTCTTTTGCAATTTCAACCAAAAGAATGAAATACCTAGGAATAAATTTCACAAAGAATGTGAAGGAACAATATACTGAACACTACAAAGCATTATTAAAAGATATTGAAAAAGACACAAAAAATGGAAATATATTCCAAGTTAATGGATTGGAAGAATCAACATAGTTAAAATGGCCTTATTACCCGAAGCAATATACAGATTCAATACAATCCCCATTAAAATCTCAATGACATTTTTTTAAAAGAAATAGAACAAAAAATCATCAGATTTATATGGAACCACAAAAGACCTTGAATGGCCAAAGCAATCTTGAGGAAAAAAGAATGAAGCCAGAGGTATCACATTACCTAACTTCAAATTACACTACAGAGCTATGATAATCAAAACAGCATAGTATTGGCAGAAAAACACACATAACGGTCAATGGAACAGAATTGAGAATTCAGACATAAAGCCAAATGGATATGGGCAGATACTTTTTGACAAAAGAGCCATAAACACACAATGGAGAAACTGAAATTTTATAAATGTTTAAAAAGTAAAGTAACAATATTAAAAGCAATCAAATGCTATGGTGAGCTACTTCATCTGGAACCCTACTTTTGGAACTTGGGTGGAAAATTCTAAGACATATTGACATATATTGAAAACACTTTGTCAGCAATGGAATTCTAGAACAGCTGTTGTCAAAGTATGATCTAGGTTCTGAGGGTCTGAGACCCTTACAGGATGTCCACAAAGGCAAAAGTATTTTCATAATAATAATATGAAGACATTATTTGCCTTTTTCACTTGCTTTCCCTTGTGAATGTATAGTGAAGTTTCCAGAAGCTACTTAACATTGAATAGGCCACAGATTGAACACAGAAATAGTTATCAGCATCCAGCTGTTTTCTATTAAGCCAGACATTTAAACACACACACACACACACACACACACACACACACACACACACACACATACACAGAGAAAGAGAGAGAGCAAACAAAACAAAACAAAAATAATGCACTCTTCTAAAAATTTGAAAAGGACAATTTCTTTTCTTTAAAACATTTTGTTTCACTTGCAATAGATTTATTGTTGTTATTTTAAATTTATTAATAAGTACATTTTTAGTGTCTCATTTTTAGTTTCTATTGAACTAAATGTTAATAGATATTATTCACACAAATGAAAGTGATTTTGGAGTTCTCAAAGAGTAAAAAGGGAGGGCTGGTAACCAAAAACTCTGAAAACCACTGCTTCATAATAATAAATACTTTAACCAGAGCCAACTATGGCATTCACATTTGATTTAGACAATGAAACTTCAAGTGTGAAGATATCAGAAAAGACCAATATACCCTTTCCACTCTCAATGCACATGAAATCCGTCCTCTGGTTCGTGTCAGTGACCTCTGCTGAAGCCCAGGCTCCCACACAAGGGGGCTGCGTTGGTGCTTCTGCTCAGACAAGCCTGCCATCCTGCCCCATTTCCCAGCTGTCTGTGCTGGGCTGCCTCGTTTGATGAGCTCTGCTGCCGTTTACTCTGTGTTTCCTGCCATACTTGGCACACATTTGTGTATATATTTTGAATTCCAGGCTCTGTTTGCTTGGAAACCTTGGGGCTCCAAGGGAGGAAATGTGACCAGCAACATTAGTCGACTAGCATGCAAAAACAGTGGTCAAAACTACCAACCCAGGTATCACTTAAAAGCCCTGTGCAAAAATATGGCTGTACATTGATCATGAAGTCAGAGGCAGGAAGCAACTTCATTAAAGATACTTCTTTCAAACAAGGAAGGTAGTGTGTTTATTATATCCATAGCAGATCTGGCAGAGAGCAGATGTGCAATAAATACTTGTTGAATGAATGAATGAATATTGCTAGGGGGTTTAGAAAGCATTCCCAGGAAAGTAGAATAGGTTAGAATGGAAATGACAGCTGATTGTTCCAGATACCAAATTATGATGAGTGAAGCTAGAGCTATTAGTTTGGTACAATATTGAGCGATCAGAAGTTCTGATTGTGAACTATGAGGAAGTGTGTCCCATGTCTTTACTATACATAGTACTGGCTACCAATCACCAAACAACCACTAAAGTGAGTCTCAGTCCAATATGCAGCTACAATAGCCTTCTGAGGTGAGTTGACAACAATGGTTTTGCTACAGGACATATTGAGGTCAACATAAAAGACCAACAAAATGGATCTGGGACTCTGAAGTTCTCAATCCCCATCTCCAAATGCTGCACTGAACAAATGTGGTTTTCATGACTGATTCCTACTTGGTCTCGCCTTTTGGAGACAGACCCACCTGGGAGGTAGACCAAGCAAGGCTAATATGATATCGGGATCCTACTACTGCTCATCCAGAGGAGAATGTCTGAGCACTCGAGCATTTGAATTTGGGCCTTTAAACAAACACTCCAAGGTAAATGCTGGCTCTCATTTTCATTCAGCCTCACCACAAAGAATAGGCACTAGGATATGCAATATATAATTTGCCTGCCACATTTCACATAGGTTTGTCTGTGAAATTAGACTTTTGAAAGAACCAACTTTTGACTATGTTGACTTACTCTATTGTATCTTTATTTTCTATTCAATATATCTATTTTATTCGTTTTTTATTTCCTTCAGGTTTATTCTGTATTCTTCTCTAATTTTTTTTAAGTTAAATTCATTCAACAACTATTTGTGTGGCTATTGTGTAACAGGCTTTGTTTAACATATTGGAGATAGTGTTGCTTGGCTCATTAATTTTCTAATATTGGCATTTAAGACCATTACTTTCCCTCCAAATCACATTTTAGCTATAATCCAGAGCTTTTATATGCCGAGTCCTTTGCTGTGGTAGTGGGTGGTTAAATTTTAAGTACTTTAAATTTTTATCTATTTTGTTTTGTTTTTTAATTGAAATGCCTTTACACCAATTTCATTCTTAAAGTTAACTTGAGTTTAATTCCTTTTTTTGCCTAAGATATATGGTTGTTTGATTTGAAATTTGTAACAGCTTCTTTATATGATCAAGTCTTACCTTCATTGAATTATAGCAAGAAAAGTCTCTGTAAGACTCTAATACCTTTTTTTACATTTTTAAATTTTTGAACTGGTAAAAAACCTATTTTTATAAATGTTTTTTGTGTGCTCAAGAATTTATTTCTCAAATGATGTCAGCAAGATGGTGGAATCGGAAGCTCCAGACCCTGATTCCCCAGAGGAAACACCAAGTAAACAAGCACAGGCGAATACAATGGATTTGGAGTGGCTCTGGCTGGTTAAGAATCCAGCACCAAGTAAACATCAAATCAAGAAAAAGCCACATGCAAAATGGCAAAAAAATTGGGGGTGTTTTTATTCCACCTTGTCTCCCCACTTCTCTGATGTGGTATATGGCAAGGTCGAAAGAGGCACCCAATTCCAGGTTCCCTCCCACTGGATTGAAGGAAATATGTTTACATCTATCTGCTGGCTGCAAGGGGACTAGTTTCTGTCTCACCTCACCCAGTGCTCAGGCGTGAATGGCAGCATAGTTTGGACATTAGGGTGAAAGCCATGGGTGGCAGTGGTAGGTACCTGGGCAGGTGAACAACCAACCACAAGGGACTGCAGACCATGAAGTCCTGGGGGCAAGACAGGGCAGGCAAAAGAACACAATAGAGCATGTAGGCCCTGAGAAGCAGCAGGAATGAGACTCAGGAAAATTAAGATATTTAAAAGCAGCTGTGGGTACAAGGCTATTGGGATAACCCTTCACACTGGCTGGTTAGGGGCTATTTTCCCCCTCATGGAGCTAGTCAGCAAAGCCTGGAAGCAATGGCTGTTTTTTGGAAGCTGTTTTTTTAATGCTCAATTTTCAATAAAAGATCACAAGGTGTACAAAGAAATAGGGAGGTGACATTGCCAAAATGGTGACGGAGGAGAGCCCAGCTTCCCTCTATCCCTGCAGTAAAGATCAACCATTAGGCAGCTATCCATGGACAACACCAGCTCCGGGAGAGCTCAGTGGTCCATTAGGAAACTTTAGCAACACCGTATACCAAATAGCCTGCAATAACTGCACAAAAACAGAACGAAGACAGCTTCATTTTGCTGCATCATTTCATTCCCCAAGCCGGCATAGCTCAGTGCACAAGGGGATTCCACAGCTAGAAAGTTTCCCTCACTGGGCAAGAGTGGGGAGAGTGACCAGCTTTTGCAGCCTCTCAAGGCACCACATGAAGGATCTACCTACGGCAGCAGCAACCCATGCAGACTGGCAAGGCTGGGACAGAGAGCGAGCCAGGAGCCAGGAGGAAAAGCAGGGGCCACCTGTAACAGCCACACAATAGCAGCCTCAGCTCATAGTGCCCTGCTCCACAGATAAACCCAACGGCTTTCACTGAGACAGAACCAAGAGCCAGCAGAGCTCTGTGGGCCCCTGCAGACCTCCCAGCTTTCACCAGACATGGATTTACATTCACAGATGCCAGCCAACTGCATCCCGCCCTCCTTGCTTCTTACCCATCAACCCCCACCAGCCAGAGCCCGGGAACAGCACTGGCAGCCAGTCCAGGCCTCTGTGGCCCTTGAGTACCAGACACCAGCATGGATCACCTGGCTGACTCCCCACTGCCACGCACACACTGTGCACTTGCAAGCTGCTTGCCTGATGCACAACGCTGGACTCCATTGCTGTGAACACGCCTAGGGAGCGACACACAGACAGCCAGGGTCACGCAGCTGCAATGAGCCTGTCATTGGCCCTGGCCTTGGCTGCCTGCTCAGGCTGCCACCACAACGTGTGTGTCTGCAACCTGCCCCTGACACCACACAGACACCTGCAGCTGGTCCCCGCAGCCAAGCACATGCATGCCACTGGCTCCAGCCAGCCACCACCGCTTCCTGCCCTGGTTCCCAGCCACTGGGCATAAAGACACCGCTGAGGTCACCAACAACCCTTGCAGCCACGCAGACAACACACAAGGAGCACCCAAGATGACACAGGTGTCAATGCTACGGATCCAGCAGCTTGAGCCAAACAGACGTTAAGCCCCCAGCTTAATTCCCAATTAGTAACATGAAAACACACAACACATTGGTAAGTATATAATTAGATTCAGAATTCATAATAATCTGGCCCTTCAGAGTATATCATAGTGTGGATGTTAACCATATAACTCTAGTATAAAACAAGAGCACTAAAAATAACTATATCCCCAATAATATGTTAATAGAAACTTAATAAAGAAAGGTAAATTGTGACATCAAATCATAAAAGAAGGGGAAGTAAAAGGCAGGATATGTATATGCGATTGAAGTTGTTGTTAATGTGAAATGAACTGTTAAATCAATAAGATGTTTTATGCAAGCCATGTAGTAACCACAGAGCAAAAACCTACAGTAGCTTCACAAAAGACTTTCTAAAAGGGAATCAAATCATTAATTCAAAAAGGAAAGCAGCAAGAGAGGAAGAAAAGAATACAAACTACAAAACAACCAGAAAACGATTAGTAAGAAGGGATTAGCAAATCCTTACCCATCAATAATTACTCTGTAAATAAATAGGTTGAATTCTTCAATCAAAAAAAAAAAACAGAGGCTGGCTGGATTAAAAAAAAAAAAAACTCAAGACACAAACACATGCAGCCTACAAGAGATTCACTTCAGGTTTTTAAAATTGAATTTATTGGGATGACATTGGTTAACGAAACCATACAGGTTTCAAGTGTACTCTGTAACACATCACCTGCACACGGCATCCAGCGCTCACCAGCCAGCCAGGTCTCTTCCACCATTTATCCCCCACTTCGCCTCATTGACCTCCCCTCACCCCCTTTTCCTCTGGCAGCCATACTGTTGTCTGTTGTTTGGTTTATTTTTGTTTTTCCCAATTCTCACCCAAGATGTTTTTTCTATTGATTTTAAGAGAAAGTGGAATGGAGGAAAGGAGGGAGGGAGAGAGACAGAGAGAAAGAGAGTGATTGGTTGCCTCTCCACAGGCCCCAGGGTGCAGGGGATCAAACCTGCAACCCAGGTACATGGTCTTGATCAGGAATTGAACCCACAACCCTTCTGTGCATAAGCCAATGCTCTAACCACACCAGCCAAGGCTGTATCTGTTTGTTTTAATCCCTTCATCTTTTTCACCCAGACCCCAGGCCCTCTCCCACTTCAGTTTTAAAGATACACATAGGCTAAAAGTAAAGGGATGAAGGAAAGTATTTCATACAAGTGGAAATCTAAAGAAAGTATGGTTATATAACTATACTTACACTGAGTGGCCAGATTATTATGATCTCTGATTGCATAATAATTTGGCCTTTCAGTCTATATCCTATATAATAAAAGGCTAATATGCAAATTGTCCTCTCAACTAGGATTTTGACCAGCAGGCAGGCCAACCAACCACCCATGTCCCCTCCCCCTGGCCAGCTTGGCCGGAACCACCCATGCATGAATTCATGTACCGGGCCTCTAATATAAATATAAATATATCTAGGTAGATAGATAGATAGATAAATAGATAGATAGAGATAGATAGATAGAGATAGATAGATACACACACACACACACACACACACACACACACACACACACTGAGTAGCCATATTATTATGCATTCAGAGATCATAATTATCTGGCCACTCAGTGTATATCAGACAAAATAGACTTTAAGCCAAAAAACAGTAACAAGAGACAAAGAAGGTCATTTTAACATGATTAAGGGGCCAATTCATAAAGAAGTTATAATGATTGTAAATATATGTATATGCATACAACCTTGGAACACCTAAATATATTAAACAAATACTGACAGATCTAAAAGGAGAAATAGACAATACAAAAATAGAAGACTTCAACACTCCATTTTCAATAATAGATAATCCAGACAGAAAATCAAGAAACATTGGACTTGAACCATACTTTAGATAGAATAGAACTAGCAGACAAAACAGAACATTCTATCCAATAGCAGAAAGATACACATGCTTCTCAAGGGCATATAAACCATTATCCGTGTATATCACATGGTAGGTCACAAAAAAGTTTTAGCACATTTAAGAAGACTGAAGTCCTACCAAGCATCTTTTTCCACCAAATGGGATGAAGCTAGCAATAAAAAATAAGAGGAAAGCTGGAAAATTCAATATGTGGAAATAAAACACACTCTTGAACAACCAATGGGCCAAAGAAGAAATACAAAAGAAAATACAAAATTATTTTGAAACAGACAAAAATGGAAACACAACATACCAAAACCTATTGCGTGGCACAAAGCAGGTCTAAGAGGGAAGTTTATGGCAATAAACATCTACATTAGGAAAAAAACAAAGAAAGATCTTAACCTAACTTCAGATCTTAAGAAACTAGAAATAGAAGAACAAACTAAATATTATTTAGCACAGAGGCTCATAAATTGAAATGACATAAATATCACACAGTAGGGAGAATTCTTCAGCAACTCTAACTCAGTTATTCTGAACCTATTTACCAAGTACATTTACCCAGCTTACCTCCACAGTTTCAAATGGACTACATCCTTAAATCACTATGACTTATTTTATAATCTCATCAGGAAAGAAAACAACTCAGGGAGAACTGAAATCATTGGCATCAAAACCACATGCTTGTCCATGCCTCAGCCAGGAGGAAAACTCAGGATTGACAAGCTTTGTACCCTGTCCCTTTTCTCCCTCTGCCCCACAGCTCTCTGCCTCATCACTGGGGAAATAGTTTACTGTGTAACATGAAGTGTTGAAGAATTTCCCAGGGAAGACAATGTTCTGGAGGGCATTTGTGAACTCCTTCAGGTTTTGAATAGTTTAGCGCAACCCTTTCTAACAGAGGGAAGTAGGTGCTGTGCATCTCTAAAACAGTAGGTTAACACAGTTGTTATTTTTTTTTTTAATTGATAAAACTTTTAGGAAAACTAAAGGAAAGAAAATCAAAGTTAAAATTTCCTTAAACAAAGCTTTAACAAACTATGGCCCCTATGTCAAATCTGGGTAGCCACTGGTTTTTATAAATAAAGTTTTATTAGAAAACAACCACAGTCACTATACCAGTATCTCTGGCTCCTTCATATGCAATGGCAGAGTACAGTGGTGACAGAAACCATGTGACTAGAAACCCTATAAGAAGTACTTCACAGAAACGAGTTTGCTGACCCCTGTCTAAATACTCTGTTTCAGTCGTCTTGTCTAATTATGATCCAACTAGAGGCCTGGTACATGAAATTCATGTAGGCAGGTGTCCTTCAGCCCATCCTGCTCCCTCTCCAATCTGGGACCCCTACAGGGATGTCCGACTGCCTACCGGGCCTAAACGGGCAGTCGGACATCCCTCTCACAATCCAGGACTGCTGGCTCCCAACTGCTCACCTGCCTGCCTTTCTGATTGTCCCTAACTGCTTCTGCCTGCCAGCCTGATCACCCCTAACCACTCCCTTGCCAGCCTGATTGGTGCCTAATCGCTCCCCTACCAGCCTGTTTGCCCCTAACTGCCCTACACTGTGGGCCTGGTCACCCCCAACTGCCCTTCCCTGCAGGATTGGTCACCCCCAACTTTCCTCCTCTGCCAGCCTGGTCACCCTAACTGCCCTCCCCTGCAGGCTTGATCACCCTCAACTACCCTCCCTTGCAGGCCTGGTCCCTGCCAACTTCCCTCCCCTGCTGGCCATCTGTGGTGACCATCTTGTGTCCACCACAAGATGGGGGCAAGATCTTGTGACCACATGGAGGCAGTCATCTTGTGTGTTGGAGTGATGGTCAATCTGCATATTACTCTTTTATTACATAGGATAGAGGCCTGGTGCAGGGTGGGAGCCAGCTGGTTTGCCCTGAAGGGTGTCCTGGATCAGGGTGGGAGTTCCCTTGGGGCATGGGGTGGCCTGGTTGAGAGGCCTGTGGTGGTTTGCAGGCCAGCCACGCCCCCAGCAACCCAAGTGGAGGCTTGGTATCTGGGATTTATTTATTTTCTACAATTGAAATTCTGTAGCCTGGAGCGGAACCAAGCCTTCTGCTAGTACAGCCACTGAAACTTTGTTGCCTTAACCTCAGATAACCAGGCTTTGCCAAAAGCATGGCTTCTTCCATCGCCAGGGGCAACCCAAGCCTCTTCTCCTGCACTCTCTGTGGCCATAGCCATCTTGGCTGGGTTAATTTGCATACTTGCTCTGACTGGCTGGTGGGCATGGCTGGTGGGCGTGGCTGGTGAGTGTAGTGGAGGTATGGTCAATTTGCATATTACTCTTTTATTAGATAGGATGTGACCAAAGATAATAAAGGATGTTTTCCTCACTCTTGCTGGATCCATTTCAGCCTTTATTTTCTTCCTTGCCTCCACTCTTCTATTACACTACTCACTATTCTAGTATCTCTAGCTCTGGTTTTCTCATTTCAAAAAGAGAATATATGTAGTGTTATTGTGAGAATTAAGGAGACAGGAAAAAGCGCTTCCTGTAGCCTTTGGCACATTGTAAATATTCAGTAAATGGTGGCTATGATTAAAATCAATTCATCTGCCGAGACTGGTTTGGCTCAATGGATAAAGTGTCGGCCTGCGGACTGAAAGGTCCCAGGTTCGATTCCGGTCAGGGGCATGTGCCTTGCTTGTGGGCACATCTCCAGTAGGGGCGTGCAAGAGGCGGCTGATCGATGTCTCTCTCTCATCAGTGTTTCTGACTTTCTATCCCTCTCCCTTCCTCTCTGTAAAAAAATCAATAAGATATATATATTTTTTAAAATCAATTCATCTAGCACATGTTGATTGAGTTCGTTATGGGTGGAATTTTGCCCTCTTCACAAATTCATGTGTTGAATCAGTAACCCCCGGTACCTGAGAACATAACCTAATTTAGAGAGAGGCTCTTCACAGAGGTAACCAAGTTAAAGTGAGCTCATTAGAGTGAAATTCAGATGCAAAAACTTACAGAACTGAAGACAAGTGAAGATGACCACCTACAAGCCGAGGAGAGAGGCCTGGACATCCCCTGCCTTCCCAGCCCTCAGAAGGTACCAGGCCTGCCAACACCTTGATTTCAGACTCCTGAAACATAACATTACATTTCTGCTGTTTAAGAGCTATGGACTGAATATACCCCCACTCGCCAGTTCAAATGTTGAAACCCTAGTCCCAGCATGATAGTATTTGGAGAGGGGCCTTTAGGAGGTGTTTCAGTCATGAGGGTAGAGCTTTTATGAAGGGGTTAGTGCCCTTACAAAAAGGGATACAGGAGGGTTTGCTTCCTCTTTCTCTGTGTCATGTGAGGACACAGCAAAAAGGTGACCACCTACACACCAGGAAGAGGGTTCTCAACAGGTATTGAATCAGCAATACTGAGATCTTGGACTTCTCAGCCTCCAGAGCAATGAGAATCGATTTCTGTTTAGCCATTTAGTCTATAGTATCTTTGTTATAGCATCATGAACTAAGACATTAAGCGGCCCAGTCTGTGATATGTTTTTGCAACACCCATAGCAAAATGATAGATTTCTAGAAGAAAACCAAACATTCAGCTATGATGAACAATGAGGAGGTACTACTTTGGATTAAGCTTGAATAGTTTACAAGGAGCAAACCATATGAAAATCTAAGGAAGATTCATTACTAGAAGAAATGATAAGTGCAAAGGCCTTGGAGCAGAAATACGTTTGCTTTGATAGTTCTTACCTCTTCTACCATTTTCTTAACTTGAACATGGATAGTGTAGCTGTGATGGGTTGAACATGAATGGTATAGATGTTATGCCTGTAACTTTAAGAACCATCTTGGGACCATGAAGCAACAGGGATAAGGTCAGACTCCAACAGGCTAAGGATGGCAGAGAAAAAGGACAGAGAAATGGACACTTCATGGAATCATTAAAAAATTGCACCAAATACCACCAATTGCTACTCAGGATTTCTTGTTCTGTGGGAAAATTTAATCCCGTTTTGTCTAAGGCACTATTAGTTTTTCCATTACTTGGTGCCAAAAAGACTCTTAACAGACATAACATTGTACAATGTGGTAAGAATTACTAGACTTTGAAGGGTTTTAATCTGACAAAAATCTGATTTAAGTTTTTAAAAGAACATTCTCTAAAATTAAAAATTGTAGAAAATGTGGTCATAGAATTCAGGAATAGATCATTTAAGGATTTGTATATAGGTCATGATAAGTTCAATTTTTAAAAAAATGTATGAGGAAGCAACTATAGGACATGTCAAATCTGATTTGGTTGCAGAGTTTGGACATCAGTTCAAATGCAAATGCAGGAAGTAGCCAGGAAACACATGATGGTGGATTGACGAGGTAATATCAATAAAGAGAGGGGAAGCTGGGGGAATGTTCTATCTACTACTAGGAAAGAACCTGTTAGACAGCTGTCATAGTCATCAAGGTGGAGGATAATGGTAGTTGGCACCTGATAGATTTGAAAAAATACTTGGGGTTGAATGTAGGATAAAGAGAAAAAAAGACAGGAGTTGAGATATATCTAATTTTTTTTTGGCCTGAGCTACTAGGTAGGAGGAAATGATATTGTTTAGAAGAGGTCTGTATAAAATTAAGAGATTTCTTTTCACCATGCTAAGCTTCAAACCTTCTTTTTAAAAATGTTTTTATGGAAGATATGTACACATGTAATACATTAATAAAAAATGAAAGAAGTGTTTTTATTTCAGAGAAGAATGGGGAGAGGGAAAGGAAAAGGGAGAGGGGGAGGGGGAGAGAGAAAGAGAGGGGGGGGAGAGAGAGATAAAAATGTCAATGATGAGAGAGGATTATTGATATGCTGCCTCCTGCACACCCACTTCTGGGACTGAGTCTACAATCCAGGCATGTGCCCTGATGAGGAATCAAACGGTGACCTCTGGATTCATAGGTTGACACTCAACCACTGAGCCACCCTGGCTGGGTATAAGCTTCAGATCTTAATAAGACTTTCAAGTCAGACTCTCAAGCAAGCATTGAGTATATAAATGTAGAGTTCAGTGATGCCTTTAGACCTAGATATATAATGGATTCATTTACATGCATGTTTAAAATTGGATATGATCCCCTCAGAGAGAAAAGATGATCATCTCAAACCAGGCTCTGGCATCTGTCAACTATTTAAACAATGAACAGGGAAGGAGGAGGAAGAGGCGGAGACTCGTAAAACACCGTCCTAAGAAAGGAGGAAAACTGGAACCCTGTGTTATTGTGGAAGGCAAGAGAAGGTGTTTCAGATAGGAGGGAGGGCTGTCCATTTCAAATGCTGATAAAGGTCAAGAAAGGTCAGAAGGGAGACACATTTGGGTTTGGCCTGATGATAACACTGAGGACCATTTCAGTGGATTGATGGGGTCAGAATCACCATTCATGTGGGCTGTGTAGAAATCATTAGCCATAGAAAAATAAAATAAAAAGAGACAGGAACCATGACAGCAGAGCTGGGAGAAACACCTGCACTTCCTTGGAGGGCTCCATTCCTTCCACTTGCCTTTTTCTTTTCACTGTTTTTCCCTTTGCACTACATGGTCCTCGGCACTCGTGCCCAACACCCAGGGAGAAGCAAGCCCAGGTGTGGTCCAGGGCACTCCCCTTCCTTTTGCTGCATTTCTAACTCCACCCTGGCACTATCCGTTACTTGCTCACAGTCACAGAAAAAATTCTAAATTCTCTGACTCCATTGTATGGCAAATTGTCAGCCGAGTAGTACCTTCATTTCGTTCTTTCAATTAATTTACCTAGTTTCTCAAAAGCAGCTGAGAACGAGTTGTGTTTGTGTCAGTTTATTTTAATGCATAATGAGCGATTCAAATGATTGCACATCACACATTCAAATTCTGTTGAATGTGTAATCACTGAAATGAACACAGGTGCCATGTGCCCATGTGCGCCTGGCAAAACCGCCCTCTGTGCTTCGTGTGGAAAGATGATGATGTGCTTGGCGGTACAAAGCTTGTCTCTTAATTTCTTTTTAATTTCATTCTTCCTCAACTGGGTTGCTTTCCATCCAGTAAAAAACGCTGAACCCTGGGTGCTATAATAAGGAGATGGTTGGCCCAGCAGCAAACCTAAAACCGTGCATAACCTCACATGAAATAGCCCACTTGCAAGTGTAGAGTGTATTTTTAACTTTGGGGATGAAAATTGTAAATCCGTGCTCTTTAAAACTCGCATTTTCAGGAAGATATGAAACCCTGGAAACAAGGATGAAAGAAATTAAATTATCCTCCCTAATGATGCGCCTGTGAGGCGGGGATAATGGCACTGCAACTTCTTTCACGTCACTCCTGACAGTTTAGAATCCATCCTCCCAGGCACACTAACATCATCAGCTTGGCATGTTTCCCTGTGGCCCTGAGTGGTGTGGCACTATTAATACCACCCTGTTATTTCAGAATTAATGTGCCTTTTATTTTTCACACAGGAACTACAACCAACACTAAAAGGAAAGCACTTGCAGTTCCTCTGAACAGGCTCCTGAACTGTTGAATACCTGCACCTCACCAAGACCCAGTTGAAGCTGAGATGTAGGACACAATTGATTCTCCCTACCTAGCCTATTCTCAGCACTGTGGGGGAGTCAGCAGCCCCTATGCACTTCCATAGCTAAGTATCATCAGAGAAATTCTTCGCTATTTATTTGTTACACCTGAACACACAAGAAGAACCGGCGGAGAAACCAGGGCTTCTCAAAATGAATATGTGGGCTCCTTTCATTCGAGTCACCGGCAGGGCTTATGGAAAAGTGCTGGTTCCTGTCCGCCACCCACTCATTCTGGGTCTGTGAAGGGAGCCCTGGCATCTGCGTTTTCAGTAAGTCCTCCAATACTGAGGCACCGCTGAATTAAAGTATTTTATGTCAGCCGTCTTTCACACATGATGCTACTTGCCTGTCATTGAGACACTTCTAGAGTGTTTGTAGGTATCCCCTTGGGTCTGATTATATCACAGTTGGGATGGGTGCCCAGCCAACCCCCTCCTCTTTAGCAATACTGCTCTCATAGCCTCTGCAAAAGGAAGTCAGGATCTAGTGTTCATGGTGCCTCACCCCCATGAACACCAATGGGCTGGCCATTGGCCCACACTGATCAAAATCAGAGCCACTCTCAAGAATTGAAACTGAAACAGCAACACTGTAGCGAAGGTGGTTGTCACTGGAACTTGAGAATTGTATAGACCAGGGGTCCCCAATGTGGGGCACATGCCTCACAGGGGGGCAATTCGAGAATGAGTCATTAACAGTGAATTTTTTGCATTTCTTATGCTTCTAGGGGCCTCATATACAATATATAAACATATATTGTGACATATTTATGCATTTCAGTTCTGTTTTGAAACTTTGCTATTTTTCATATCACTTCATATTATTATTATTTTGCAATTTCTTAGTGATTTCTTCCTCAGTACTTCAACTGCCTTTTTGTTCTTTTACTTTTCTTTCATGGATGCCATGTTCTTTGGAAACTTGTTTAGACCAAGTTAATGGCCTTTTAGGCTTCCTCCACATGAATAGGAGTTCACTTTTTGAATAATAAGAATTATATATCATGGGGAAGGGGACAGCAGGATTTTAGAGATACTTCAGTGGGGACTGAGCATCCCCAAAAAAGGTTGGGAATCTGCTTGTGGGGAGTTTGGTGGCTATGTGGATGGATGAGCAGGAGAGAGAACCAGACCACAGTTGAAACAGATGTCCTAAAAGAGGTAGAAATGAAGTACACACTGAAGAGAAAGAGAAGCTAAATGTGAGTGAGAGAGAAATGAAAAGAACGGGAATCTTGGTCTCCAGAGAATTCCCAGTTTACAATTCCAGATTTTCATTAACGTTCAGCTACATTTCCAGCTCTTAGATGCCACTTGCTTAAACTGTTGTTCATTGGTTCTGCTCCTTCCAACCAATAGACCTGAATTCAGCAGGGATACTTTGCTTTTAAATGTTCAAGATAAGCTAAGAGTCCCTAGTCTACTACCAGGACCTTCCTGGTAAATGAGTAAGACAACAAAAATAGGTAAACTCCTCTGGCTTTTTTCTTTGGAAAACCGCTCTTCCACACTCCTAGGCCGAGTCCAATTAAGCTCGCAGAGCAGAAGTGTTGAATGCACCGGTTGCAAGGCCAGGAGCCAGGGTAGCTAGCTGTCTTCTGTTTCCTGCCCTCCCTTTGGACCAGTCCAGGGACAGGCTGGCAGGAAAAAGTCCAATTGCCTTCAAGGGTCATGCATCTGCTTCTTAGCCAACAAATACATCTGGAATCTACTGAAAACAAAACCCAAAGCCCTGAAACCCTTGCTTAGAAAATAACAAAGGGAAAAAGCTGCCCGTGCTGACAATAGCCAACGTCTGGCCGGCTGGCTAATGGCAAGGGGGAACACCAGGCTCCGTCCACTGACGGTGTTCATTAGGCAGGAGAGAATTTTCATTTCCTCTCTAGACCGGTTTCAGAGCTTGGTGGGGAAATTGGGAAAGGGATGGCATTCCACCCTCCCCCATTCATCCTCCTCCTATCTCCCCCTCTTCCACTTCCCTGGCAGCCGGTCCAGAAAAAGGATGTGGGGAGCTAGAGGGGGTGCCCAGGCTGGTCTGTGTAAGAGCAGCCTGTGCCAGGTTTTCAACTGCAATTAATTTTCCAGATAAGCCCGAAACTCTGTAACGCATTTGAAATTGAAATGCTGATACAGTCATCAAGCACGGCAGTACCCAACCATAAATCTTGAGTACAGCTAGTTGTTTGTTGGTAATAATGAAGCACAATATACACTTAATTAGTGTGAGATTTAGAAAGTGTGCAGAGTAATAAAATGATATTCTCATTGGGACTGGGGAAACTTGTTTCAATACGATGTGTGCAGTATCGCCAAAGGAGTTTTCACAAAATACACAGAAATCTGCTTTTACCAAGAAAAACGATGTAAAAGAAGAAAAGGTGTCTTGATGCCACTGACTGTTAGTCCCAGAGACAGCACCACAATCAAAGCGAACGCTCGGTGGGAGTGGAGGGGTCCACCCAGGGGACAAGACAGAATCCCGATGCGAAAGTCCCTGATTTTCAGGCTATCCTCACACCTTAGTTTCTTTTCTTGTGAATTTATGCTCTAAGCCCCCTAACGTCCTGTTTAAAACCCATCAAGCTTTACCTGGGAATGCCACCTGTGTCCACGTTCAAGGACGCGGTGATGCATCTCCTAAGAGTTCCCAAGTCCTGAGGAGGAAGCGGCCATCTCAGCTGACTCTGGGAGAGAACCACAGTCTCATGGAGAAGCATCCGGGTCAGGTAATTTAAGATTCTAATCCTGCCTTGATTGCAATTCTCTGTGTGACCTTGAGAAAGTCAGCTAACACTTCTGGGCTTTAATCTCCTTATCTGCAAACAGAATAGCAGGGTTTCACCTGAACAAGTCTTTCATAGATCTCAGATAATCCCTATATAATAACAGAAATGAGTAAAACATGATGGGAGAAAACCTCCTCCTCTCTGTCACATATACATGCACACACACACACACACACACACACACACACACGTGCGTACGTGTACACACATGCACAGGTGATAACAATTGGGATTAAAAGTAGTTTCTTAGCTCATTGAATTGTTTTTGTTTATCTTTTGAAGGCCAGATATAAATACCTTTTAAAGTAAAGGCACTTAGTGTTTAGAAAGAGTTCATTTTAATTGTAAATCAGAAAATTTCTTCTGGATCTAGCAATCCACTTTAAAGTGGTAAAATAATTATGTTATCTGCCTAAAGTAAAAGCTAGATATAGGTATTTTTTGAAGCTGTTCTTTTGCAGGGGAGGGGAAATAGACCAATGTATATTTTAAAGTTCTGGATTAAAAAAATCAAGTGTAAAGTTTTTATGTGATTTGGGGCAAGTTAATCCTTACATAGGGCTGTTTCCTCATTTGCAAAAGCATTGCCTTGCTTAGAATGTGGTGAGAAAAATTGGCCAAACTCACCTTATTTTTTCTCTTCATTTGGGGATATTATACACTAGAGACCCAATGCATAAAATTCATGCAAGGGGCTCAGCCCCTACCACAGTGGCGGTTGCCTCTGCCTTGGCCCCCTCAGCACTGCAACAGTCCAGAAGGTCTTCTGAAAGGTCGTCCAGTCTAATTAGCATATTACACTTTTATTATTATAGATTATTATAGAAATGTAAATAATATAATAAAATTTCATAGTTGGCAGCATTCTTTTAAAAAAATCGAATCTAACCCCTCCCTTTTGTAGGTAAACTGAGGCCCAGAAAGATTAAATGAGTTGTCCCAGGTCACACAGGTGGCCAGGTCTTGCCTGTCCCTATGCAATGCATTTCTGCCACCCCACAGCTGCCTCCTGGGTTTGAAGTAGTTCCTGACCTTCCAAACAATAGATAGGGAGATCTATTCATAGCCAACTGGCACAATTCAATGCAGTTCTTCGGGGCTGCATGTCTGTGAAGATGTTACCAGTCTTTTTTTAATACTGAAAATATAACAGGTGATGTTGCCATGATTTTGACAGTCAGCTAGAAATCCCAGAAAGAGGAATTAGCAGCTTCACATTTTAGAATATCTCATAACCCTATTAGGAAGAGTGGTTTTGACATTTTTATATGATTAGGTGTGGTTTATTATAAACACTGCATTTACTTAGCTGACATCTATTTTATCCACCCCTGGTTTCTAGTGAGAAACCCCGTAACTTAAGATGAACTTTAAAAAAAAACTGGTGGCAAAATATGGCCCTAAGGTATATATAGTACCAATTAGTATAGGTTTATTATGGCATATTTTGCTTGTCCTATCAGCCACTGGGAAGGACCCTTGACTAACGGCTGTTTTAATCCTCAGCTAATATTTTTCTAAGTTTGATTTCTTCACATTGAGTGAAGTTAGTAGGTTAGGAAATTGTTTTTCTAGCTTTGGGTGTATATATCATGAATACTCTGCACCCCATCAAATTTAGGAGCATACATAAGATTTCTAACTTTCAATTTCCAACTTTTTACTTTGCTAAGAAAAAAACATAGCTAACCAATTATCCTAAAACAAATAACTTAAACAAAAAGAAAATATCACATTCTCAAAATAGAGTATTTAAATGGAATCTTTGAAAAAATGGCGGTGGAATAGATGGAGCCTTATCGCTGGGCAGATGGAGAGAGCAGCTGAGAGTCGCACTGGGAGTGTTTGTTGGCAAGTTAAGAGTCAGTTATCCTCCAGGAGAAGGTGGGGGACTGCTGGAAGGGGCTCCCCTGACCAGGCAGCCCCACTGCCATGGGGTTTTTGTCTGCTGGAGCCACCAGTGAGAATGCGGAGACCATGCCATCTTGCAAGGGAAACTGGATGTCTACGGTGGTCGGAAAAGCTACAGCTGCAGCATCCACCGAACAGCCAGGGGACCAAGAACACCGCTCTCCAATCAGCACAGACACTCAGACTCAAAAGAGCTCCACATGCCACATAGAAAGACCCTTGTGTATTGTACCTGGTCGTGTTGTAGTTTGTGCCTTTAAATCAACATAGGAGAGAGAACTACATAACCAGACACCCGGAGAAGAAAGACCATGGGCAGACGAAGAAACAGCTCTCATATGACAGAAAAGCGGGTATCACCAGAAAAGGAAGTAAATGAAATAGAAGATATAGACCTGCCAGAGAAAGAGTTCATTAAAATGGTCATAAGGTGGCTGAAAAGAATGGAAGACAAAATTGACAATGTGAGTAAGAGCCAAGAGGAAATGAAGAAGAAGCAAGAAGAAATGTAGAATAATCAAGAATAAATGAAAAATGACATCACTGCTATAAAGAACTCAATAGAAAGCATCAAAAGTAGACTAGAAGAAGCAGAGGACAGCATCAGTGAGCTAGAAGACAAGGTAGGAAAAAATACCCAAGTACAGCAGCTTCTAGAAAAAAAAAATTAAAAAGCAAGAGGAGAACCTAAGGGAACTTTGGGATAACATGAAACAAAACAACATGCGCATAATTGGGGTTCCAGAAAGAGTGGAAACTGAACAAGGAATAGAAAACCTATTTGAAGAAATAATGACAGAAAACTTCCCCAATATAGGAAAAAAAAAAAAAACACAAATCCAAGAAGCTCACAGAGTCCCAAGCAAAATGAACCTCAAAAAACCGACACCAAGGCATATTATAATTCAATTGGCAAACACCAACGACAAAGTAAGAATCTTAAAAGTGGCCAGAGAGACACAGAAAGTTACCTACAAAGGAACCTCCATAAGACTAGCAACTGATTTCTCAACAGAAACTCATCAGGCCAGAAGAAAATGGAATGAAATATACAAAGTCATGCAAAGGAAAGGTCTGAATCCAAGAATACTATACTCAGCAAGGCTGTCAATCAAAATTGAAGGTGCAATCAGGAGCTTCACAGACAAAAAAGGACTAAGGGAATATATTACCACCAAACCAGTAATGCAAGAAATGTTACAGGGTCTGCTGTAAAAAAAAAGAAATAGGAAGCAAAGAAGGAACTCTGGAGTAAAAACTAAAAATGGCAACAGATAAATTCCTATCAATAATAACTTTAAATGTAAACAGATTAAATATTCCAATCAAAAGACATAGGGTAATTGATTGGATAAGAAAACATGATCCATATATCATCTGTCTATAAGAAACCTGCTTCAGAAAAAGAGATGCACACAGATTGAAGGTGAAGGGATGGAAGATGGGATTTCAGGCAAACAGAAATGAAAAAAAAAGCTGGGGTTGCAATACTTATATCTGACAAATTAGATTTCAAAGTGAAGGACATAACAAAAGATAAAGAAGGCCACTTCATACTACTAAAGGGAACAATCCAACAAGAAGAAATAACTCTGGTAAACATATATGCACCCAATATAGGAGCACCTAAATACATAGAAAAACTCCTGGAGGATATTAAGGGAGAGATTGACAGCAATACAATCATAGTAGACTTTAATACCCCACTGTCACCACTGGACAAATCCTCTACACAAAAAATCAGCAAAGAAACATCAATCCTAAATGACTCACTAGACCAGATGGAATTAATTGACATCTTCAGAACATTTCACCCTAAAGCCACAGAATATACATTCTTCTCCAGTGCACATGGGTCATTTTCAAAGATAGACCAAATGTTGGGTCATAGGAAAAGTCTCTTTAAATTCAAGAAGATAGAAATCATATCAAGCATTTTCTCAGATCACAGTGGCATAAAACTGGAAATTAACTACAATAAAAACAATACAAAGACATCAAACACAGGGAGACTAAACAGCATGCTATTAAACAATGACTGGGTAACCAGAGAGATCAAGGAAGAAATAAAAAACATCATGACAACAAATGACAATGACAACACAACAATACAAAATGTATGGGATACAGTGAAAGCAGTCTTGAGAGGGAAGTTCATAGCTCTACAAGCCTACTGCAAAAAAAAAACAGGAAACAATGGTAATAAATTTCCTAACCCTACAACTCAAAGAGCTAGAAAGAGAGCAACAAGAAAAGCCCATGTATGCAGAAGGAAGGAAATAGAAAAGATCAGAGCGGAAATAAACAACATAGAGACCAAAGAGACAATTCAAAAGATCAACAAAACCAAGAGCTGGTTCTTTGAAAAGATAAACAAGATTGATGGACCTATAGCAAGGCTCACCAAGAAGCAAAGAGAGAAGACCCAAATAAACAAAATCAGAAATGAAAGAAGAGAAATAACAGACCCCGCTGAAATACAAAGGATTGTTAAAAAAAAAATACTATGAACAACTCTATTCCAACAAATTGGACAACCTGCAAGAAATGGACATATTCCTAGAAAAAATATAACTTTCCAAAACTCAATCAGGAAGAATCTAAACAGCTCAATAGGCCAATAACTATGGAAGAAATTGAAGCAGTCATCAAAAAGCTTCCAGCAAACAAAAGCCCAGGACCAGATGGCTACACAGGAGAGTTTTACCAAACATTCAAGGATGAATTAAAACCTACCCTCCTCAGACTATTCAAAAATATTCAAGAAGAAGGAACACTTCCAAACACCTTCTATGAAGCCAGCATCACCCTAATACCAAAACCAGAAATAGACAACACAAGGAAAGAGAATTATAGGCCAATATTTCTCATGAACATAGATGCCAAAATCCTCAATAAAATTCTAGAAAATTGGATCCAGCAGTACATCAGAAAGATCATATTCCATGACCAAGTAGGATTCATCCCAGGAATTCAAGGATGGTACAATATCTGCAAATCAATAAATGTGATACATCACATAAACAAATTGAGAGATAAAAATCACATAGTCATATCAATTGATGCAGAAAAAGCATTTGATAAAATCCAATACCCTTTCTTGATAAAAACGCTCAGCAAAGTGGGAATAGAAGGATCATACCTCAACATCATAAAAGCCATATATGATAAACCCACAGCTAACATCATACTCAATGGGCAAAAACTAAAACCATTTCTCCTAAGAACAGAAACAAGACAGGGATGCCCACTCTCACCTCTCCTGTTCAACATAGTACTGGAAGTATTTGCCATTGTAATTAGAAGAAGAAATAAAAGGGATCCAAATTGGAAAAGAAGAAGTAAAGCTGTCCTTATTTGCAGATGACATGATACTGTACATAAAAGGACTTCATCCAAAAACTAATTGACTTAATAAATGAATTCAGCAATGTAGCAGGATATAAAATTAATGCCAAGAAATCTGTGGCATTTCTATACACTAATAGTAAAATTACAGAAAGAGAGACTAAATCCCATTTACCATCGCACCATAAGAATTAAGATACCTAGGAATAAACCTAACTAAGGAGGTAAAAGACCTATATGCAGAAAACTACAAGAGACTGAAAAAAGAGATAGATAGAGGAATATGTAAACAGATGGAAGATTATACCTTGCTCATGGATTGGGAGAATCAACATCATTAAAATGTCCATACTACCCAAAGCAATCTATAGATTCAATGTACTATCCATTAAAATACCAATGACGTATTTCACAGACCTAGAAAGAACTCTTCAAAGATTCATCTGGAACAAAAAAAGACAGCAAATAGCCACAGCAATCCTGAGAAAAAATAATGAAGTAGGTGGAATCTCAATACCAGATTTCAAGCTATATTACAAAGCAACTGTTCTCAAAACAGCCTGGTACTGGCACAAGAACAGACACATAGACCAATGGAATAGAATAGAGAATCCAGATATCCACCCAAACCACTATGCTCAATTAATATTTGACAAAGGAGGCATGAACATACAATGGAGTCAAGGCAGCCTCTTCAGTAAATGGTGTTGGGAAAATTGGACAGATACATGCAAAAAAATTAAACTGGACCACCAACTTACACCAAATACAAAAATAAACTCAAAATGGATACAGGACTTAAATATTAGACAGGAAACCATAAAAATACTAGAGGAATCCACAGGCAGCACAATCTCAGACATATGCTGAAAGAACTTCTTCACTGATACTGCTCCAAGGGCAATGGAAGCTAAAGAAAAAAATAAACAAATGGGACTACATCAAAATAAAAAGCTTTTGCACAGCAAAAGAAACCATCAACAAAACAACAAGAAAGCGCACTGTATGGAAGAACATATTTGCAAATGTTATCACTGATAAAGGTTTAATCTCCAACATCTACATCCAACTTATACAACTTAATAAAAGGAAGATAAATGATCCAATAAAAAAATGGGCAATAGACCTAAATAAAACCTTTTTGAAAGACGACAAAAGGAAGGCCAAGAGACACATAAAAACATGTTCAAAGTCACTAATTATCCGAGAGATGCAAATCAAAATGACAATGTGATATCATCTCATACCTGTCAGAATGGCAATCATCAACAAATCAACAAACGACAAGTGTTGGTGAGGATGCAGAGAAAAAGGAACCCTCGTGCACTGTTGGTGGGAATGCAGACTGGTGCAGCCACTGTGGAGAACAGTATGGAGTTTCCTCAAAAAACTAAAAATGGAACTCCCATTTGATCCAGCAATCCCACTCTTAAGAATATATCCTAAGAAAGTAGAAACACCAATCAGAAAGAATTTATGCACCCGCTATGTTCATAGCAGCACAATTTACAATAGCTAAAATTTGGAATCAGCCTAGGTGTCCGTCAGCAGATGAGTGGATCAGAAAACTATGGTACATCTACACAATGGAATTCTATGCTGCCATTAAAAAGAAGGAATTCTTACCATTTGCAGCAACCTAGATGGAACTGGAGAGCCTCATGCTAAGTGAAATAAGCCAGTCAATGAAGGAGAAACACCACATGATCTCACTCATTTGTGGATAATAAAGAACATTATAAACTGATGAACAAAAGGATAGATACAGAGGCAGTAAAGCATCAAACAGACTGTCAAATTACAGCAGGAAGTTTAAGGAGAGGTGGGGTAGATAAGAGGTCAACCAAAGGACTTGTATGCATGCATATAAGCATAACCAATGAACACAAGACACTGGAGGGTTGGGGTATGCCTGGGAAGGGGGGAGGGGGCAATGGGAAGATATGTATACATGTAACACAATAAAAAAATTAAAATCAGAAAAAAATTTGAATCTTTGACTTTATGAAATACTAACCATTCTGTCCTTAATTTCCAATTAAACAGTGACAACTCAATCACAGAAATAATCATATGAGGTACTAGAGACTCAGTGTACAAAATCTGTGCACTTGAGAGGGTCCCTCAGCCTGGCCTGCACCTTCTCACAGTCCAGGAGCCCTGGGGGGATGTCTGACTGATGGCATAGGCCCTCTAATCCATCTGTCAGACATCGTTAGCATTGCCATGGAAGCAGGAGAGGCTCTCACCACTGCTGCTGTGCCTGGCTTCTGGCAGAGTGGGGAGCACACTGACCACCAGGGAGCAGTTCCTGCTTTGAGTGTCTGCCCCCTGGTGGTCAGGATGCATCATAGTGACAGGTCATTCCACCATTTGGTCATTTGCATATTAGCCTTTTATTATATAGGATACGCTGTAGATGAAGCCCCCTAGAACCATAAGAAATGCAAAAAATTCACTGTTAACTCATTCTCAAACTGCTCCCACTTAAAATCAAATTGCCCCCCTGTGGGGCATGTGCTGCACCTTAGGAACCACTGGGCTTGACACTTTCCCTCTCTGAGTTTCATTTCTGAATGCATATGCATATACCTTGGAAATTGTAATCTCTTCTCCGCCTACCTCACTGGGTTGTCATGAGGAGGTTCTGAGCTAATAAACCTAGAAATGTTTCATCAAGTAAGTGATGTCTAAATGGGAAGAGATTGTTATTTTTAAGCCCACAGGTACCCTCACAGGTAGCAGGTGCTGATTAGGAGAGGAGGGAATGATTGTTTCCTGGGACTATAGTAATCAAAGCTTTTGCAGAAGGTTCCGCAGGCCTCAGAGGGGCAGGTTCTGGCCAGCAGCTCTGTAGTGGTGGTGGTCCCTGGAGGTGCTGGCCAGGGCGGGTTTTGGGGGGAAAGGGTTCCAGGGCGGTGCTAGGGGGCAACAAGGCCAAAGGGGGAGTAACTGTCAAACCTCCCCACTTGGGTGCCATTCTTCAAATTGTATGTGGCTGTTTTGCAGCTGTACGTGCTCAGGGAGGAGTTCCAATCTGCGGGGTGGGATGGGGGGCAGGCCAGGGCAGGACTAGGAGGGCGGGTTTAGCCTCGGCACCCAGTGAGGTTCAGCATGCTTCCACTGCAGAGACGGTGCCACTACTGTCAGGGGGAGGGGGTGTTGGGGGGAGGGGGGCAGGGCAGGGCACGAGGCAGGGAGAGATGGGTCTGACCCTGGGGGTCACTCAGGCCTGCCTCCACCTGGGTTTGGAGTTGTAGGGAGGAGAGGCATGCCTGGCCCCAGCAGAGGGGGCCCAGCAGCAGTGGGCTGCGGGCCTCAGGTGCCTTGGGGGAACTTACAGGTCATCACCGGCATGCTATTTTTGTGGGCACCTGTGGAGGGGGTGGTGGGCGAAGAGACTGGGAGTTGGAGGTGGGGGCTGCAGCTACCCCCCAGGCTGGGTCTTCTCCCCATCAGGTCAGCCTCCCTGCCCCTCCGGGGGGTGGGGGCTGGGGTAGGGTGTTCGTGCAGGGGGATTGGAAGAGCTCCCCATGGCCAATTCCTCTTCCTTCTTTGCAGTCCAGGCTCCTGTCAGGTGCTCTCCTCAGACCCCCAGGAACTTGGCTCTGGCTTCCCCACCCCTCATGGCTCCCTGCCGCCCCTGCCCCACTCAGCTCTCTCTGACCACCTGCCTGTCAAAAGGCTGCCAGGACACCCTGCTGCAGGCAGCGCGGCGCAGTCTTGGGGCAGGGGCTGGGGTGTGGGGAGAAACTCCAGTAAAGTTTAGCAAACCCGGGGTCCACATTGGGATTTGGCTGCAGGGATGCGGGGGAGTCTGCCTGGGTGGGACGAAATCAAGTGAGACCTGAAGTCCCACCCTACAGCCCCAGAGGCCCGCCCGCCCGCCCTGCTGAATGGTCATGATGTGATGTTGTCCCAGATAATTTGCATATTCCTCTATTATTAGTATAGATATTTCAGATATTTAACTGATTGAGAGAAATTAAATGTATTGGACAAAATGGAAATACATTTTACTTTCTAGTCCATTCAACCAGGAGGTCCGTGAATTACCTGTGTTTAATATGGATAAATGCAGATATCTGAACTGCAGCCCAGGTCTTTTGTAAGTCAGAACCTCTTCTATCCTTGGTGTGAGTTTTAAAAATTTACCTTTATTGTTCAAAGTATTACAGAGTCCCTCCCCCCCCATTGACCCCTTTTACCCCATCCCAATCCCCCCAGGACTTCCCCACACTAATGTCTGTGTCTGTGGCTTATGCATATAGGTTCTTTGGTTAATCTCCTTCCACCCACCTTCCTACCCTGCCTTCCCTCTGAGATTTTTCAGTCTGCTCCACTCTCCTTGGTATGAGCTTACTGAGGAATGGCAGCAGTGATGAGCAAAATCACTCAACAACATTTAATGTCTCTGCATTGTGACAGTCCACTGACCCAGCCCAACATGGATGAGACAAGGAATTACACTCTCCCTGCTCTTGTGGGAGGCACTGCAAAGTCACATAGCAAGGGCAAGGATGTCTCATAATTCCATAGCAAGGGAGGGAATAAAGAATTGGAACAGAATCCAAGATGCCACAGCTTAATAATATCTGCAAATGAGCCATACCACACAAATAATGATCCTTTAGGCAGGCAGGCAAGATTTCTGTCCTTCCAAATAATTTCCTTTGGAGTATTTCTAGAGAAAGGAGCACATTTTAGCACACCTACTCAGGCATGCCTCTCCTTCCCATTGTAAGCAGTAGGTGGTCTGCCATATTTTATATCAACAACAAGGTTTGCTCTTTATTTTTTTGTTTTAATAATTTTAATGTTAAGTCCTAATTAATATGCATTGTATCATCTTACCACTTAAACAAAAACTTCTCAAGGGCAGACATTTCATAGGCCTGCTCTGTAGAACACAACAGCAATTTATGCACCTGTTTCACTTCATTGCCTAAGGCTGTGGTTCATTAAATCCAACTTTCGGAGAGCCTGAGCACTGGTATTTTTTAAAAGCAGCTCCAGGTGACTCAAAAGTGCAGCCAGGGCTGAGAACCTCTGGCCAGAACCTTTGACTCATCCATGAATAAAAATACCACAGGGAAGATGTACCTCCTACTAAGTCTCCCTGTGCCAAAAGAAGCTACAGAGCCGGTTAGCAAGAAGATAGGTTGTCTGTAAAACTTTCTCTGGGGACCACTAAGCCCAGCAGCATTAGCACCACCTGGGAGCTCATACAATATGCAGACTCGTGGGCTTCTCTAAAGATCTACTGACTCAGGAATCTACAGTTTAAAGAGATCCCAGGTGATGCATATTCACACTGCATTCTGAGAAGCACTGCTGAGCACACTAAATCCAGTCTTCCCTTAAAACACATTCCTCTTATCAGGCTCCTGAGACTTGAGTCCAAGATCTATTATTGAGAGTTGCAGGTATATTAATTGCTATAGTGAAATATATATGTATATATACATTTATATGTATATATATATTTATATGTATATATATATATAATATGTATATATATATAATTATAATATATCTTCCTTTCCAAGTAAATTTATTTTCAGAGGAAGAAACCTTAAATTGTGCTAGGAATGAAAGGAGTAACCGAGTCCGGTTTGGCTCAGTGGATAGAGCATCGGCCTGCGGACTGAAAGGTCCCAGGTTCGATTCCGGTTGGGGTACGTACCTTGCTTGCGGACACAACTCCAGTGGGCAGCTGATCGATGTCTCTCTCTCATCAATGTTTCTGACTTTCTATCCCTCTCCCTTCCTCTCTGTAAAAAATCAATAAAAATATATATTTAAAAAAATTTTAAAAAGAAAGAAAGGAGTAGCATCAACTACCCAAAACTACCCAGTATTCATTTCACTGTGGTGGAAATACAATGGTAAGATCAGTTTATATATATATATGTGTGTGTGTGTGTATGTATATATATGTATATATATATATATGTATATATATGTATACATTTCAGATAGAAAGGGAAAGGGAGAGAGAGATAGAAACATCAACAATGAGAGAGAATCATTGACTATCTGCCTCCCGCATGCCCCCCACAGAGCATTGAGTCCAAAACCTGGGCATGTGCTCAACTGGAATGAAACCTGGGTCTCTTCAGTCCGCAGGCCAGTGCTCTAATCCACTCAGCCAAACCCGACAGGGCTAAAATCAGGTTTAGGCTACTTATATTCTAATAAGGGATACTGAGAAATAAGCAATTAACCCAAAACTTAGTAATCTCTAAGCTGAATTAAAAAATCCTAAACTAGAAATACAGCAATGAGCTAGGGAAGTGATGCAAATGTTAATGTGTGTTAGAATCACCTGACCTGGAAGCCTTGTTCAACCACCCCCAGTTTTTCAGTAAGCTTGTGGTGAGACCTGAGAATTTTCAGATCTAACATGTTTGCTGCTGGTCAAGGACCACCCCTTGAGAACCACTGGTCTATGGAAACAGAGTAAAAATAACAGAATGCTGGTATCCAGGTGGGTGGCAAAGGATGAGCTAAATGTGAAGAGGCAAGGAGAGAGAAGTGCATTCCTGCTTAGCATAACCACCAGTGTGGGGCATGTCCGAGCATCTGATATGCTGGGAGGACTGCTAGATTGGACTCAGGATATGTGAAATGAGGAATGGATGAGCCTGGAAAGGTAAGTCAAGGCTAATTCACAGAGAGTCTAGGACAGCACAAGGGAGTTGAACTTTATTTTGTGGCACTGGAGTTTCCCGGAAACAGAGCTGGACCTCTTTCCATTGCTTTCAGCCTCAGGCGCTTTGTACATGCCTTCCCTTGGCTTTGACTTCTCTTATTTCCCTTTCTTTGACAATTATTACTCATCCTGTGAGGTTCACCATAAATGTTACTTCCACAAAAGTTTCCCTGGGTCCCCAAAATTAGATCAATAGCCTTTTCTTACTCTCTGCAATCTTCCTGTTTTCCAGCTTCCTACCACTTATCACAATAGTAATTAACTCATTATCTGAGGATTGTTTATTTAATGCCAGTACCCCTGTTGGAATACAAAGTCTGTGGGACAGATTCTGTCTTCTCCATACCTGTATTCTGAGCTCTTAACACAGAAACATAAGTACTCGGTATTTCATTTTGTAAATGAAAACTAAGAACTAAAGAATACAATGGAATAGTTAGGGAAAGGCAAGAAATAGCAGGCATGGAGGCCATTAGCTAGAACAGAGCGCTACTCAATAGAGGGACTGGAGGTTGTGTCCTAGGCAGAGAGAGGAGATGGGCCTGACGAGGAAGTCAATGGGAAGACACTGGAAGATTGGAAGTCATGGAATCTCTCATCAGATCTGTGTTTGTAAAAACCTACTCTGTTCTATAGGCAGCAGTTTGAGGGGAACCAGAGTGAATAATGTCACTGGAGGCTTTCCCAGGAGTCCAGGCCAGGAACATTGGGTAAGGTGGTTGCAATAGGAAGTGAAAAATAAGGACATTTGAGCAAGACATGTAGGAGACAGAGCGGATCGAGTTTGGTGATGGATTGAACGTGGGGATGAAGGAGAAAAAAGACTTACAGTTGCATGCAGGTTTTTGATTTAGAGGACAATCAGAGCCTCCTCTGTCAAGTAGAGCTCCTGCTGGCAGTGCAACAGAGTCCTTCCAACTAAGAGCAGAGGTGCATAGACTGTAAGGGGCTGAGGCTGCCGAGGCAAACCTAGAGCCACACCACTGTAGACACCACGGGGGGAAATTAGAGGCCAATCCAGAATACACGTACACATATTCTGTTTATATCATATATATTGTTCTATCTATAGTTATGTCTATATCTATATATCTGGGTTCGCATTGAATACATAAATGAAAACTATTTTCCAAAACAAACTCTACTGCTAAAATGCCTGGTCATAGTGTGCTGCACCACAGCGCCAATGCCCCTGCACCTCGGAAGACTGACGTGTGATATGCACCCCCATTTGGTTAGCGCCCTCTGTCACTGTGATGATAGATTTCCTTTCTCTATCCATAGGTGGACATTTTCTTCTAATTCAGAGGTTGGCAGAGTTTTCTGAAAGAGGCCAGTGAGTAAATATTTTAGGCTTTGCAGGTGATGGCTATAGTCCCTGTTGCACCTGTTCCACTCTGCCATGGTAGCTCAAAGCAGCCACAGACAGCATGCACACGGATGAGCATGGCTGTGTTTCCATTCCAGTTCATTTGGGGACACTGAATTTTGAATTTCATATAATTTTCACACATCACCCCAAAATCCTCTTTTACGTTTTCCAACCAATTAAAAGTGTAAAACACCATTCTTAGGTCGAAGGCTACGGAACTACGGTATTTGGTCCATGGGCTGGAGTTTGAGGGACTTTTGCACGGAGACACAGAGTCACAAAAGCAGGTAAAGAAAAGCGAGCTGTAATGCCATGTCCTGGTCTCTTGTAATCCACTGGGAGGAAAGGGAGAAGATTCCCAGCCAAGGAGAGGAATTAAAGTTTCTCCTGATTCCAGGCAGTTGTGAGCTACTGACCACAGAGCCGTGAGGGGGAATCATTCCATGCTGTCTGGTTGAGAGCAGTGGATCTCAGTGGCCCTGAAACAAGGTTGTTCTGAGCCTCAGGCTGCCTGGTTCAGTTCTGATTCACATTCTTATTCCTACCCAGGGATCAGTACGTCAAGTGAATCAGACACAGTAAGGCCCCAGTCCTCTCCAGATCTAAAGCTAACTGGCAATCCCAACCTTAGTTTCCAAGCATAGCATGGACTATGCATTCAGACCCCTGTATGATCATCAAGTTCAGTAAGCTAGCCTTATATAAAAGACCTACAGGCTTCCACAACTTCAGGGACGATATAAAGATTAAATAATGTTAGTGGCATTACAAAGGGACATTTGCTTAAGAAACCTCAAAGTATCTCTAAACCAATCTTCCTGGATCTCCCCGCAAGACCAACAAATTCAAAAGATTATCCACAAAGAATATACGTATCACTAGAGCTGGATGTACATATCACCATATATGGCTCACCAGTGATTTTTCTTTTAAATGTTTAATTAATTTTAAAGAGAGAGGTGAGGAGAGAGAGAGAGAGAGAGAGAGAGAGAGAGAGAGAGAGAGAGAGAGAGAGACCCTGATGTGAGGGCAATATATCAATTGGCTGCCTCTTGTACAGCCCCTAACAGAGATGGAGCTTACAACTAGGCATGTGCCCTGGAATCAAACCACCCACCCTTTGGTGTACTAGACAATGTCCAAACAACTGAGCCACACCAGCCAGAGTTCCGTGCTCTTTTTATAAATATGTCATAATTGTGTGTATATAATTGTTCACACCAAAGGGTTTAACTTTTACACTATGAACTATTTGAGGCTAGGGATGTAATCATTTCCACCTCTGAATGATCAGGATCTACTATAATTACTATCACATAGATGATGCCTAATAAATGCTGGATGAATGAGTTAATAAAAGTAAGAATATTGTTAAAATTGTTAAGGTGGTGTGTGTGGAAGTAATATGTGCTTTTGTTCCAAAATATAAAACCTCATCTTAAAATAGACACTGAGGAAGAATACACTTTGTATATGCACCTCTCTATCTGAACACTCTAGAGACTAAAAATGTTTGTGATAAAATAAAGGCATGGCAGTTCTTGCATACTTACTTGGGAGATAAATGGGATTTTGTTCATTAAATGTCCTTGGGAGATATGGCTGGATCTGCTCACCAACAGCCATCCCTCTCCCCTTCTCTCTTGCCATTTTCCATGGCACATGCTGAAAAATGTAGACTGGCTTTCCCAGCTTCTCTGCAGCAAAGAAGGCCATGTGACCATGTTCTAGCCCCTGAGCTGTAACCTGAAGTTTCCCAGTGGTTCCTGGGAAATATGTGCTTTCCTGATAGTGTCTGATGATTGGAGAACTTTCCCTCTTCTTCCTGAATGTGGGGCAGTGGAACCAATTTGCAATAGTGGGTGTAAGGTCAGAAGGTTGCTGACACCCACCTGAGCTGGTGAACCAAGGCATGAATCTATCTATCTCCAGTCTCCCCATATGAGGAAAAGTAACCAAATGTGTTAAACCATACTGATATTCTTCTTCTTGCAAATGAGCACATGCTGAACTGATGATGCAAAACCTATTTTGCAAAAGAAAACTTTTAAACACGAATTCACTTTAATATTCTAATGTTACAACATGGTCCCTAAGTATTATTTTATTACTTTCTTTTAACTAAAGGGTTTTGAAGGTCCTTTTTAAACCTCCGGTTTCTCAGGTCTTTAGCTAGTTAAACCACTGCCATTCACTGCTTTTTAAGTACCTCTTTGCACTTACTCTGAGCACTAATCTCTTAAGAAAAACTTAGTTTTTTTCTAGTCACGTCTCTGAAGCACAGATATTAATATTCTATGCTTTGTTTCTCTCTTAAATGACATGAATACATTGTATTAAGTATTATAAGTAATCTAGAGATTATTTAAAGTATATAGAAAGATGTGCATAGGTTATATGCAGATTCTTTATATAAGAGACTTAAGCATCCTTAGATTTTGGTTTCCTCGAGGGATTCTGTAACTAATTCCCACAGATACTGAGAGATAACTATAAAATTGGGGAAATTGGAATTCAAGGTAGCTGATGTTGTTTAGAGTTATTTATTTAAAAATTTTGGGGTACGGCAATAGTTTTTAAAAGTTCTTCTCTTTTAGACATAAGTACTCAAGTATTTACTAATGAAATGTTACTATGTCTTAGAATTGCTTACAAACAGTCTGGGGGAAGGGGAGAGTATGGATGGAACGAGATTGACTATAAATTGGTGATGGTTGAAGTAGGGCATATATTAGCAGTACTATGATATTATACTTCTTCAAGTTTGAAATTTTCGTAATAAAGATTAAAGTAAATTAAAATATACTTAGATATATGTTTTGATATTCATTGGAAAACAAAATCTAAACAAATACACATAAATCTGATAATCATGGGTATCTCTGGAATGTAGAAGGCATGAAAAGGGAGGGAAATTTCTATTCTTTACTTTATACACATTGAGATTTTTATAATGAATACTAGAGTCCCGGTATATGAAATTTATGCATGGGTAGGGTCTCTTAGGCCTGGTTGGTGATTAGGGCCAATCTGTGGGGTGACCAGCGAGGCAATCAGGGGCCCCTGCTCACACCTGCTTTGGCCTGGAGCTGCCTGCTCACCTGCTCCACCATCAGGGATGGCAGGGGCCTCCACTGCCACCTGCTGCCAGTGCCACATTGCCGATGCCCACCACGTTCCACACCGCCCCCTGGTGATCAGTGCACATCTAACTTCCAGTCAGTCTAACTCCTGCCCATGGGGACAATTTGCATATTAGCCTTTTATTATATAGGATATGTGTTTTTAATTAGAAAGAACAATAAGAATATGGCGGCATAGGTAATTACTTATACTTGCTGCCTCTCACAACGACATCAAAACCACAACAAAATGGCAAAATAACTACCATCCAGAACCTTGGGAAAGCTAGCTGAGTGGAAGTTCCACAACTAGAGAGGTGAAGAAAATGCATTGAGACTGGTAAGAGGTGCAGAGGCGTGGAAAGTGCTGGCACCTGGATGTGCTGCTCTTTTAACCAGGAGGGAGTTTCAAGCTCCTGCTTACTCTGAACTCCAGTTCCAGACAAGACTCTGTGGGAGCGAGACACATTACAGGGAAAAACTGGACTGTCTAGCATTGGGACAGAAACTCTAGGGCGGCTTACTTTCAGAGGTGCTCACAGCGATCATTGTTCCTGCATGGGGACATGGGACATGGAGAATTGGGGACCTCTCTGGTTCAGGTCTAACTGGCAGCCATTGCTGTTTGCTCTGCGCTGGTGATTCCCTGAAATCCTTCCCCACCCAATTTACAACCCCACCCAAGCTGGGCACATCATCTTTTGCATATGAATGGCCTATCCTTTCACCTAAAAACCTGTCAAACTGCAGCTGGATCAGAGAGCTTCAGAGCTTCCAAAAGAAGGCCCAGGGCCCAGCAGCAGCAGCAGCCTTGCTTCAGAGCTGGGCCTTGTCTGGGCACTTCCAAACCTCATACAAAGAGGAGGAATCTGCAGATGTCTCTGTACCTCCTGCTGGGTGGCCCCAGACAATGGCTGACCTTGCACCTCCTTGGAGATCCAAGAGCCACTGTACCCAGTGGTCAGAGTGAGACCATACCAGATTACAACTCTTCATATACATAAGAGACACACTCAAGAGGCAAACTCACTGAGCACCAAAGCCATACTGAAGCAAGTCCTGCCCCATAAGGGTGTCCTGCCCAACAGATCTTCCAGTGTAGACACAGCTAGTCATCACAGCCAATTGGCCTGGAGGTCAATTCCTCCCAGTGATAACAACAGCAATCAAGGGTTAACTACAAGACTGTGCAAACAGCCCACAAAGGGGTGCACCAAGAATGTCCAACTAAGGTGACTGGGAAGGCTGAGCCACTGCGCCTATAAGACACCAACCACACAAGGCCACTCTATCAACTCAAGGAGACATAGCAGCAACCCAGTACATAGAAACAAACACAGAGAAGTAGCCAAAATGTGGAGACAAAAAAACAAGTCACAAATGAAAGAAATGAATGAAAGCAAACTACTGGATATAGAGTTCAAAACCATGGTTATAAGGTTACTCAAGAATCTTTTAGAAACCTCTGAGGAATTTAGTGAGACCCTCAAGGATATGAAAAAGGACCAATCATAAAGTAAGCATACACTGACTGAAATAAAGAATAACATACAGCGATCCAACAGCAGACTAGAGAATCACAAGAATCAAGTCAAAGATTTGAAATACAAAGAAGCAAAAAATACCCAACCAGAAAAGCAAAAAAGAAAAAAGAATCCAAAAATATGAAGATATTGTAAGGAGCCTCTGGGAAAACTTCAAGTGTACCAACATCAGAATTATGGGGACGCCAGAAGAAGAGAAAGAGCAAGATATTAAAACTCTATTTGAAGAAATAATGACAGAAAACTTCTCCTTCCTGCTGAAAGAAATACTTACAAGTCCAGGAAGCACAGAGAACCCCAAACAAGGGGAAATCTAAAGAGAACCACACCAAGACATATCATAATTAAAATGTCAAGGGCAAAAGACAAAGGGAGAATCTTAAAAGCAGCAAGAGAAAAACAGTTAGTTACCTATAAAGGAGTACCCATATGACTGTCAGCTTTCAACAGAAACTATGCAGGCCAGAAAAGAGTGGCAAGAAATATACAAAGTGATGAATAGCAAGAACCTACAACCAAGATTACTTTACCCAGCAAAGCTATCATTTAGAATTGAAGGTCAGAGCTTATCAGACAAGAAAAAGCTAAAGGAGTTCATCACCACCAAACCAGTATTATATGAAATAGAGGCCGGGTGCACAAAATTTGTGCACAGGGGGCAGGGTTCCCCGCAGCCCAGCCTGCACCTTCTCCAATCCAGGACACCTCTGGAGATGTCCAACTGCCGGTTTAGGTGGTATTGGGCCTAATCTGGCAGTTGGACATCCCTATCACAATCCAGGACCACTGGCTTCTAACTGCTCACTTGTCTGCTGGGCTGATCACCCCTAACTGCCCCCCCTGCTGGCCTGGTCACTTCCAAATGCCACCCCCTAGCCTGGTCACCCTTCATTGGCCCCCTGCTGGCCTGGTTGACCCCAACTGTCCCCCTGCCAACCTGGTTGCCTCCAACTACCCTCTCGCTGGTCTGGTCACCCTTAACTGCCTCCCCCTGCCAGCCTGGTTGTTCCTAACTGCCCCCCCCCTGCTGGCTTGGTCACCCCAAACTGCCTGCCTGTCCCGCCAGCCTGGTAGCTCCTCACTGCCCTCCCTCCCCCACCCCGGCTAGCCTGGTTGCCCCATGCAGCCTGCTGTTTGGTCATTACTGTTACTGTGAAAGCATCTCAGATAATTTGCATATTCCTCTATTATTAGTATAGATGCTGAAGGATATTCTTTAAGAAGAGGAATAAAAAGGTAAAGATAAAAATTATTAGCAACAAAGTGACAACAAATACATATCTGTCAACAAGTGAACCTAAAAATCAAGTGAATAAAAAATCCGATGAACAGAATAAACTGGTGAATATAATAGAATCAAGGGCATAGAAAGGAAGTGGACTGTTGGAGGAAGGGGGTATGGAGAAGTGATTGGACAAAAATCTTACACCTATGGACGAGAACAGTGTATGTGGCGGGGGGAGGGGGGAATAAGAGCATTGGGGTGGGTGGGAACTGGGTGGAGGGGAGCTATGTGGGGGGGAGAGAGAGGAACAACTGTAATAATATGAACAATAAAGATTTATTTAAAAAACAATAAAAATTAAGTGCATAAGATTAATTTTCTACAATTAATTCTTTTAATGAGCTGATTACATGTTATAGAGAATTCTCAAATGTGTAAAACTTTAAGGAGTCCTCTATTGCAAGAAACTTACAGAAGGAGAAGCATGTAAAAAGTATTGTGAAGCTAAACTTGAGAAACTTCTTATTCACAACTTGATCCAGACCTTATGGCTTTTTTATGTAAATAAAATAATCCAATTGCATGGGCTCATCTACTAGATTTACATTTATTTTCTTAGAGTTGGGAAAATTACCTATTGGAAATATTAAACAGGATCAAGAGGAGTAAGTTTACTTCAGGCTCAGTTCTTGATGTTTGTCTTTGAAAAATACACTTAATTCTATTCGTAACCACTAGGGCTCAGTGTCTTCTTTACAATGTCAAATTAATGCATTTTAGAAAATAACATAATTGCAAAACTTATTTTAAGTTGATGCTGAATAGAAAAGAGACGGTCTTTGTGATCATCTGATTGAAAACAAAATTCCAGGGAAATACATGAAAGATGGGGGTGGGAACTCATTAAGACACTTTGTTTATTTCCCTGTCTCCTGAGATGATTGAGGGGAACCTTGTTTGTGTATTTAAAAGAAAACTATGTTGCCCTCAAGACAGATTTCCATTTTTAGTCATCATTTGAATTTCTTCTTCTAGAGCGTTTTTCTACATGATGATGGGCGAACTCATTGAGAACTGTGCAAAATTGAGCCCCCGTTGTATGGCTGTGGATAAACTGAAGTATGGAGTTTGGGACTCCAGATTTGCATGGCTGATACCCTCTGTTCTTTACTGATATGAAGCCTTTCAACATTTTAGATTTCCAAGGGACATCAAGATAAACACAAAAAATAGAATGTGGTTTATGGGGCCTTCAGATAATTTTGCTGTCTAGCAGGGACCTTTCATTCTCCCAGTAACTTTCTCCTGTAGGCAGGTTTAAAGGTTGCTCACATCTACCATTAGTGCTGACAACACTGTCCCATAAATACCCACTTCCCCTGAAGCAGCATTTTAGGAAGAAGTAATTATGTTCCGCTTTTCATGCTTTCCTTGACCCAAAGAAAAGGGAACAGCCACAAACACTTGTAATGGGGAAGTGCTAAAGCGTCCACCCCCGACCCCCTAACTCCCTGTCCCCTAGGAAGAGTGCTGGTCGCTCAGAATGGACGGTTCTCGGGCCACGCTCTCTACTGAGTGGACCTGGCCAGCTAAGAGCCACTGCATGCAGGATGCATGGCTTCTCATTCTCATGGCACAGGTAGCTCATCTGGTCTCTATATCAGCACAGCGAGCAGGGCCTGCCCCTGCCAGAGCCGCTGGATCTCCATCTGCCTCTCAGCATGGACCAACTGGGGAGGGGGTCTGCAGGCCTGTGTCTTCTATTGGATAGGTGGTAAGAACCCCCAGTCTCCAAGCTGATAATGACCAAAAAGCCCTGGTGATACGTATTTCATTCCCTCTGTCAATCCCCCGTTTGTCTGCTTATCAGCCAGGACCCAGGGGAGCAGGGAGGTAGGAGGTGAGTAAAAGGATGCATGTGCAAAATCTCATCACAAAACCTCCCCAAAAGCACTTTCTACAGGGAATGAAAACATATCCTAGATACTCATTGAGCCTTCACATAGGTAAATGGTCCCACCACCTAGAATTGATCCTTGCCCAGTTCTGGCATCACACGCACAGATACACATGAAACCATTAGGGCTGGTCTTTGCACAGCAGGTCCCTTCCTTCCCTGGGTGATGTGTCAATAAGCACAGCTTTAATTTTCCTTCAAAGAGGGAAGGATAAGCTGACTCATGTGTATAGTTCTCAGATTTTGAAGAATAATTACATAATAAAAGTTTTTAAAATATATATATTTTTAGTTTCTCCCCTCATCTCTTGACAGAATAATCTCTGTTTATGACAGAGAATTGTGAAGTATTGTACAATTACAATCTACAGATTTGTAAAACAAAACAAAGCAAGATGCCCAGCTAAATTTGAATTTTGAATTTGTATAATGAATAATTTTCAGTATAAGTATATTCTATGCAATACTTGATGGGACATACTTATTACATGGGATGCACTTATACTAAAAATTAGTTGTTTATCTGAAATTCATATGTAATGAGGTGCCCGTATTTTACTTATAGGATTGTAAATAGACAACCCTATCTACAGAAAATATTCACCATAGGAGCTAAAGGTCTTTCTAAAGCCCAGCTGTTTATTAAATTCTTTATTACCAGGCAATTAGTAGTATTCTTTCCTTGTTTTCTTCCTTCCTTTAATAAATATGTAGCAAACATCTGCTACATGCCAGATACTGTTTTATGTGATGAAGGAGGATAATAAGCAAGTCAAAGAAAAAATAAATTAAATAATGTTTTTAAAGATGAAAAAAATAAAACATTTATATATATATTATTGTTTTCAGAGAAGAAGGGAGAGGGAAAGAAATATCAATGATGAGAGAGAACCATTGATTGGCTGCCTCCTGCACGCCCCCCACTGGAGATTGAGCCCACGACCCCAAGCATTTGCCCTAGACCAGAATCGAACCCAGGACTCTTTAGTCCAAAGGTCGACACTTTATCCACTGAGCCCAACCAGCTAGAGCAAAAATAAAATGATGTGATAAAGAATGTCTGACTAGACCTGCCTACATTAGCTCCAAATTTCTTTGATTGAGTTTAAGAAACAAGAAGAGGCAGATATTAAAAGGTCTCACAGAAATAAGCTGCAAGCAGAAGCAACCATAAAGGTCTCATGATATAATAATTTCCTGTGGCTATTTAACAAATTACCACAAATGTGGTGGTTTCATACAACAGAAATCCATCCTCTCACAGTGCTGGAAGTCAGAGGTCAGAAAGTAAGGTGTTTGCAGGGCACGCTTGCTCTGGAGAGGCTGGGGGAGAAACCATTCCTGGCAGCTGCCTGCATTTCTTGGTTTTTGTCTGAATCACTCTAGTCTTCAAGGCCAGCCTCTTCAGATACTCTCTATGGTGTGTGTCTCAATAATCTCCCCCAGCCTCTCTCTTGTAAGGACACTTCTGATGACATTTGGGATCCAGAATAATCAGTCTCCCTATCTCACAACACCTAATTTAATCTTATCTACAAAAATAATCACCCCCTTTTATCTTTATTTATGTATGTATGTATGTATGTATGTATGTATTTATTTTTGCCAGATAAGATAACATCCACAGGTTCCAGGGATTAGACATGGATATATTTGCAGGGTGCAATTTTCAGCCTACTACAGACAGGGAGGGACATGGCATGCTTAACAGTTCTAGCTTTGTGGCATGCTGCAACACTGAGTGGCTGGGGCAGCATGGGAGCATGGGAGGAGTGTGGCATGCTCTAACAGTGAGTGAATGGGGCAGCATGGGAGCATGGGAGGAGGGCAGCCTTCTCTAACAGAGTGTGGCTGGGGCAGCATGCACAAAGGGAGAAGTGGAGGCCTTGAGGGCTGAGAGGTAGACAGGGCCTGTGAGACAAGGTAAGGGATTCAGGTTTTTACTTAATTAATGGAAAGCCAGTGAAAGATTTTAAACAATGAGAAGATTATACATTTTAAAAGCATTTCTCTGGCCACTTTGTGAAGGCTGTACAGTAACGGGGCAAGAGTGAAAGGAATGGAATTATTAGAGTTGTGGATCCTACTGAGAAGGGCAGGCTGCGAATTGGTGGGTTGGGTACAGGGGGACACAGGGGTTAAGAAGAGACAAGGTTGGACAGAGGGATAGACTTTGGATAGAGCCATGAGAACTTACTGATGGATTAGAGAGTGTCGTAGAGTTCTCCTAGATTTGTGGGTAAATGTTAATAAGAAACCAGATGTTGACATTTGATGAAATTGGGTAAGAATCTCCAGACTGCTCTAGAGAGAGGATTTTACACAACGTAAAAGAAGGAGGTTTGGTCTTGTCCTAAAATAAAGTAAGCATGCTCTTCAGGAGAGAAATATTATTTTTCTTCCACCCAAGATCAAGTCTTAACCAAGGCATCACACTTCAGAGCAAGATTAAAAAGGACGAGCAGTGTGCTGTTACAATGACTGATGAGGACTTGACCTGCACCTGTATATGCCATAAACCTCTCGCCTCCTGGGTCAGGTTCACTTGGCAGGCAGCATCATTCACCTCCAGGGTGAAGAGTGGCTCCGCACCCAGGAAATCCTGTGTACAGTGATGTTTTCCACCACATCATGTTCATCAATAAAGAGTGGGTGGCAACAAATCAATGGCTGTGTTGCAAGTTGGGCAGAGGTACGAGTGATGGTGAGAACTCTGATCAGGAGGCGGGGAGTATGTTTTAATTTATGATCTGTCACCAAGACCAAAACCAATGATGAGTACCAGTCACTCCACCCCTGTGGGCCTCAGTTTCCTCAACAGTAAAGGGGTAAGAGTTGTTCAGAAGATCAAACGAAACAATGAATGTGCCAGTACTTTGGAAATGATGAAGAACTAAAACAACTTGTTGCTATTATAGTATACTATATTTTATTTCTCCACAGTGCCTTGCCTGTAGTGTAGCCTCAATGATTTTTCAAGTTTAATGAAGTCAGTACAATCAATATGGTCATAAACCAGGTAGACTTGTTTGGTGGTCATTAGAGATCGGTTACTATGGTACCCTGATGCATAGTCAGTCGTCTTTTATCAGAAAAAGAAAAGGGCCAGCTCCACCTGTCCTCAGTTTTATACAAAAGATTCCAGCCAAGTACATGATACACAGGGTCATATCATCTCAAACATGTTGCAAAAAATTTCGACAAAATACCAAATTATTAATGAAGCCCATTCACAGCCCATCATTAAGGTTTGAAATAGTAGTCATTATCTCCAAAGGCAAATCTTTTGGGCAGGCTTGTTTGACTAAAAGAATACAAAAGTTTCCTATGTGTCTTGAAGATTTTATATATTTAAAATAATACTATTTCAGGTTTCTATCAGGTAGAGATAACTGTCAGCTTCTGGACCAGCCATTAGCCATGTCTGTAGCTACCCTTAGATCCCATCAGTCTGATGCTGGAGAGAAAATAATAGAATTCTGTGTCCTCTCACATACAGCATTAAGGACAGTAAAACACAAATGAAAAATTATAAATTCAATTTGATTTTCTCCATAACCTGTCTCATCAGCTAAGTTTGCTCACAAAATAAAAAAGTTACATTTATAAGCTAATTTTCTAAACACTGTGTCATCTAAATTCACTAATTCATGAATGGGTTACCTTTTAAATATCAACCAGTTTTATCTCAGAGCTACTGTCACATCTTTTTTCATTTCTTTAAAAAAAATCCAACCCCTATCTCCCTTTTTGTTTTCATATGGTCTTCTGTTTTGATCGAAAAGATTAAATGTCATACTTAATTTAAAATCAATATTTTCTGAGGCCATACTGCAGACAGATCTGAGCCTGGACTTACAGTACAGTACTTAATAAGAGCATCCCTCCAAATATGCATCTTCAAAAATAATTTATCATAACCATGGCTATCATAACAGTTCTGTTAGTGTCTGTGAATATTACATGTCAAAGTCCATCAATTTTATTAGCTAAGCCATTATAGAATGTTATTAAAGAACTGATGAAGATATTTATAATAATTGTAACTGGTAGAAATGGCAAAAGCTCTGATTCAGTTTGATCTTCATGTAATCATACAAAGTAGGAAGTCTGGTTCAACTTGTCTATTTCCATGATAGCAAGGGTAACTGGACATTATCTGGTGGTTGGTTTTTTCTTGTTTTTGTTTGGTTGGTTTTTTGTTTTTTGGGGTTTTTTTTTGTATTTATTTAGGACTAAGGTAGATCAGGAAATATAAGAACAGAAGAGCAGAACAAGCAGCTTTTTAAAAATTCTGTCTAGTATCCTAGATTTAAAGGAACGTACCCAACCTGGTTGATAGACATCATCACATTCTAAAACTCAACTCTGAAAATGGGTACATTTGTAATAGTGTCAGGAATAAAACATACAGTTTAAAAATCCTACTTTGGGTGTGAAAAAATTCTTTATCTATATATTCTCAGGTCCTCAGAGAAAATCAAAAAGGTCTTCATGATAATCCTTATAAAATGAAAGGTAGCCTTAATTTCTACAACTTTTGTGAGAATCCATGCTGAGGAGTAACTCTTGAGCATTTGCTACACCTGGCAAACCTGCCCCGGGCCCCCACAGATCACTAGCGGATAAGTGTGGGATCCATGATGTCGTGTCTAGATGTCTATGGGTCTAGAGTCATGTCCTTGATTCCTTACATAGGTGGGCATGACTGGAGGACATCATTATCTCTGACTTCCATGTAGTCTCCAATCAGGTAGGAAAAAATATCTTTTGAGAATCCAAGATGGCGGCATAGGTAAACACCTACACTGCTGCCTCACACAACAATTGCAAAACTACAACTAAAAGACAGAATGGACATCATCCAGAATCACAGGAAAACTGGCTGAGTGGAAGTTCTACAACTAGAAGGAAAGAGAAGGGCTCACAGAGACCAGAGGAGCTGCAAAAAGCTGAGGTACGGGGACCCACATGTGGAGAGAGCTGGTGAAGGAGAACCTGGCTGGCTTTCTCTGGTGGGAAGGAGACGGAGACTCTCAACAGCATTGAACCCCTTATCCTACGACACTAAACACCAGATCCAGCCGAAACTCATATGGGGGGAGTTTGGACTGTGAAAAGGGAGAAGTGCATGGAAATTTAGGGGAGTCACAAAAGATCAGAAGTCTGGTGATGCACATGGCACTCTGCGCAGAGGACTGACTGCTAATTGTGCCACTGGCTTTCACGAGTGGGCGGGAGACAGACCCTCCCAACTGCACCACTTCTAACTTCACTAAATCCCAGTTTCAGGCAAAACCCTGGGGACCCAGACTCATATGGTCCTGGAGCACAGGGGAGTCAGAGGGGCAGCAGTCTAGAGCACTGCGAGAGAGCGTGTGCACGCACATGGACCTCTCCAGCGATTACCCAGCCATGTGAAACTCAGGGGCCATGGAGGGCGGGGCTGACTGGAAAGCAAGGTGGTCCCTTAAGCCCTGAGACTCCACCCATCCCAAGCTCAACAGAGAGGCTTTTGCAGTTTTGCAAGTCTGGTATCATAAGGCTGAATCCAACACAGAAGTTCTTCCGGCCATAGTGAAAATGCCGAGACAAGGGAAGGGTTCACAAACAAAAGAAATGAAGGAAAACAAATGACTGGATATAGAGTTCAAAACCACGCTTATAAGGTTTTTCAAGAATATCCTAGAAAAGTTGGATAAAGTTAGCAAGACCCAAGAGGAGATGAAAAAGAACCAACTAGAGATGGAAAAGGACCAGCTGGAAATTAAACATACACTGATTGAAATAAAAAATAATATACAGAGACCTAACAGCAGACTAGAGGAAGGCAATAATCAAGTCAAAAATTTGAAATATAAAGAATCAGAAAACACTCAACTAGAAAAGCAAGAAGAGAAAAGAATCCAAAAATGTGAAGATAATGTAAGGAGCCTCTGGGACAGCTTCAAGCATACCAACATCAGAATTATGGGGGTGCCAGAATAAGTGAGAGAGCAAGATTCTGAAAACCTATTTAAAGAAATAATGACTGAAAACTTCCCACATCTGGTAAAAGAAATAGACTTACAAGTCCAGGAAACACACAGAATCCCATATAAAAGGAATCCAAAGAGGACTACACCAAGACACATCATAATTAAAATACCAAGAGCAAAAGACAAAGAGAGAATATTAAAAGCAGCAAGAGAAAAACAGTTCATTACCTACAAGGGAGCACCCATACGATTGTCAGCTAATTTCTCAACAGAAACGATGCAGGCCAGATGGGAGTGGCAAGAAATATTCAACGTGATGAATAGCAAGAACCTACAACCAAGAATAATCTATCCAGCAAAGCTATCATTCAGAATTGAAGGGCAGATAAAGAGCTTCACAGATAATAAAAAGCTAAAGGAGTTCATCAACTCCAAACCAGTATTATATGAAATGCTGAAAGGTACTCTTTTAGAAGAGGAAGAAGAAAAAGGTAAAAGATAAAAAATTGTGAACAACAAATACATACCTATCAACAAGTGAATCTAAAAATTAAGTGAATTAAAAATTTGATCAACAGAATAAACTGGTGAATATAATAGAATCAGGAGCACAGAAAGGGAGTAGACTGATAATTCTCAGGGGGGAAGGGGAGAGGGGTATACAGGGAGAATCTGGACAAAAATCATACACCTATGGATGAGGTCAACGGGAGGGAGGTAAGAGTAGAGGGAAAGGTGGAGGGGAGCTATGGAGGGGAAAAAAGAGAAACAAATGTAATAATCTGAATAATAAATATTTAATTTTTTTAAAA